>OY755236.1:18070121-18610542 GCA_963576725.1 Azorinus chamasolen
GGGTTCCCAACTCTTGTCAGAGAAAGTCATATTGGTATTGACAGGTTGCGTGTTGATTGTGTGAGTTGTTTATCTCTTTGTTTAATCATATCGTTATTTTCGACGCGTGCAAAATGAACCATATCCTTGCTAAAGCAAGTCAATATAATTACAATGTTTCACTTAGAAGGGGGTTAGCGAGGCGAAACGTTTTCAATAAAATTCCTTAAGCACATGTCATGTAATGATATGAGAAATAAAAGATTTTTGTATTTCATTGTCTTGCTTATTTATTTTACGCTCGTTAACCTTTTCCCTGTTCTATGTTTATTCAAAATTTAAATACCTACTGAATATTAATAGACAAAATTGTTACAGACCCTGTACGAATATTGTATGTGTTGTTCAGAGGAGTTGTTATAGGGAGGGAAAATCAAACATAATTAGCTTGTTTGCAGATCCCCAGATATGGTGTATTTCGAGAACTAAAATCGTTATGCCTCAATCAAACCCTATGTTGTGACCCGCTCTTTAGAATCGTCACAAAGTGGTCACAACATAGGGTTTGATGGAGGCATAAAGAAAATACGGTGGAAAAAGGTTGTTTCTAGAGCCTTGTTGTTTCGGAAACAGTGACAGCCGTTGTTGTAAGGAGGGAATCGTTATTGAGAGGGCCGTTGTAGGGAGGGAGCACTGTATAACATTGCTTATCGGAGATGTTATTATCCTTGTACTTGATAGAGACGCCTACTAACGCCTTTTGCAAACAGAGTAGACCTAGATCAGACTCATGTAGGAGCCGTCTGACCAGGGTCTGCTCTGTTTGCTAGATGGGGATAATATATCGATCAGATGCTACAGTTTCTGCCGTGACCCAACATTCCTATGTTAATGTACTATTATAAAAAATTGGTTAATAAATATTCATGGTGTCATTTTTTCCTACATGTATATTCGTGAGGTAAAAAGTTAACCTGATAGGGCATTTGATACTGTTCATGTTTCAGTTAAAAATCTAGAAACAGAAATAATGCCATTACTTTCATAGAGTACAAACGCGTCGTTCCAAAGGGCGTAACTCTTAGGTAAGTGAGTGCATAACATGGTCATACCCCAGGTGTGCATTTCTACACCACCCTTTCCTCTATAATCGTGTAAGAAATACAGTAAAACCCCTCTAATGTGACCACTTAATGAACAAACATGTATGTCTTCATAAGCAGGTGGTTGCTTAATGCAGGACGAAATAGGAGCTTTCTGCATAACTTACGTCCTGCATTTAGCTACCACATGCCTTTGCCACTGTAAATTATGCCCCTTTTTGGTGGTCGCATTAGAGGGGTTTTACTGTAATGACATTATGAATATTAATTAATCGACTTTTGAAATGATGCTACAAACATAGGGCCTTTTTAATCATGATAGAATCCGTAGAATCAGATTTACATCATTCCATAAGCAAACAGAGCAGACTCTGATCAGACGGCTTCTAGAGGAGTCGTCTGATCTGGGTCTTCTCTGTTTGCGAATTGTAAAGAAGTAATAACCAACTGTGTTACAAAGGAGAATCTACCCATATGCAGAAGGGTAGGCGTGAAAACAAAAAAACACTGTTATCGCTTGTGCATGTAGCAACTCTTGAGATAATCTAACGAGAGATTTGTTTGGTTTCCAGGCGGAAACCGTTTATGTAACAACCGATTATGGTTTGCTACACTGTGACGTCCTCATTTGCTGTTTCGTTGTCACCCACGACTATTTCCACGATGTCCCCGAACAGTAACCTCCGTAACTCGACCACTTGCTCCGCCTGGCCGTGAGCATAGTCGTAGTACATGTTCCTGACCCCCTCTATTACGGCCACTTTCAGTCGCAGGTTGTAGCGGAAGCAGCGGTGGTTTTCTACCTTGGCCCGTCTGTAGCGCCCTCTTATATCATCCATCTGGCGATTCAGTATAGTTATCTGCTCACACGACTTTCTGAACTTGTGCTCAGCTTCCAGTAGCGCTTTCTGTTGCAGTCTTTCCCGTACTGAGTGACAACAGCGAGCCATGTTGTAGCTGATGTGGATGTATCAGTTGCTGTGTGCTTGTGCTTTCGAACGAATGCTAATGCGATATGCATGCTAAAGCCTAACTGCTTGATGAATTTAAAGTATTCGTTTTCGAACGACATCTGTCGCTGATTTTTCGTGATTTTCGAACAATACCTGGCATATGTCGGGGTAGGGAGAGTGTTGTGTGACGTCATGTCAAGTTTGACAGGTGATTAATAGCTAATAGGTGACACACAATTGGTTGTTTGGTCACTTGCGTCATACTGACCGCAGTGTTTGACAAACATTTCAATTGGTGATTACTTTTGAATAATCATTAGCGATTAAGAGTCGTTAGTGGTTGGTTAATGGAGTGTTTGCTTACAGAAACAATAGAACAGAACAGAACATATCTTTATTTCGTCTCAGGTACTAACATGTACAACAGGGGGGAAACATACATACAGTATATAATACATGTAGATTGAAAAATGAATCCGGTCGTTTTATAAATTAATTTGTTCGGAAAAAATACATATGCGTTATATCTGGACTTGGTTTTTAGAGAATATTTTTCTGCATGATAAGTAACCAGCGGTTTGAATGTTAAATAAAAATCATATTAGACAAATAAAGTTGCAAACACAATACTTATGAGTATAAGTTTTAACTCTTTACTTACGCCATGAATGGCAATTTAAGAAATAATGACATCTTGAATATTCATTAGCTGAATTTCTATAATGACATATATACACTGTGACAGGATGTTTTGGTATTGGTATAGAAACTGTAGAGTCAGATCTATTATAATTTCATACGTAAGCAAACAGAACGGACCCTGATCAGACGGCTCCTATAGGAGCCGTCTGATCTGGGTCTACTCTGTTTGCAAAGGCGTATATTCTAAAGGCGTAGTTTAGGAGTAAATGGTTAAGAACACAATAGGAACATAACAGAGAATATATATTTTACCCAGCTATGTATAAACATACAGCTTAGGACGTGTCCCCTCTGTTAAAGAAAATAATGTATGCTCAAATTTGTATCTGGTACAATTTTTGACAATTTTCGACCAAAATTTAGTCCTCTACCGGCGAAAGCCGAAGGGGAATATAGTTTTCGATTCCACCCGTTCGTCATTCCGCACCAATCAGTTGTCTGCACTTTATCTGGACGCGGTTTTAGATATTAACTTTATATTTGGCATAAACCTAAATCAATTACTGTTTAAGTTCGAATTTCGGTCAGGTTGAATAATATTTGCCAGCGTGTCACTAACTGCATGTGCATGGATTATTATCTCCATACACGGCTCTACATGAAATTATCAGCATACAAGCTCTACATCGATTTAGTATTATACACTGCTCTACATGGAATTAGTATTATACACTGCTCTACATGAGATTAGTATTATACACTGCTCTACATGAAATTATCAGCATACAAGCTCTACATGGGATTATTATTATACACTACTCTACATGGGATTATTAGCGTACATGTTCTACATGGAATTAGTACACTGCTCTACATGGGGTTATTATCATACACTGCTCTACATGACATTATCCTCAAGATTTAAGACTCTTATTATGTGTTGTAGAACAAAAATTATAAGTATTGATGAAATCGGTTTATTTGTATCACAGGGGCATTTTTCGATATAAGTTCAATTTGGCAACCTTCATAATAATGACTGAGCATAACAAATACCAAGTTTTATGATATTATTGAAAATACGTTTTCATTGTAGGGACTTCCTCTTTAAGGTATCCACAGATAATCGTCATTTTAACAACATTTAATGCATAATTGTAATTGGTAGATGTGATAGATTGTATGACACTCGCATGCATTAATACAACATCCTAAATTTAATTAACAAGACATCCATGGAACAGACATAGTCTTCCTAAAAGATGTATACAATATATCATATATCACATTATTTGCTTGGATCTACATATTCTGGAATCTTGACAAATCTGCATAAATTGAATATAATTCTTCATCATACATTACAGTAGAACCCCCTAATGCGACCACTTAATGAATAAACATGGGTGTCTTTATAAGCAGGTGGCTGTTTAATGCAGGACAATGAATAAACATGGGTGTCTTTATAAGCAGGTGGTTGCTTAATGCAGTACAATATAATGCAGAAAGCTCCTATAGGAGCTTTCTGCATTACTTTTGTCCTGCATTAAGCTACCATCTGCATCTAGCACCCATAATTATACCTCTTTTAGGTGGTCGCATTAGCGGAGGTTTACTGTATACTGCTCTACATGAAATATATTATCGTCCGTTTGCTAACTCGCATGTACCACTCTAAAATAACCAAACACGTGCCTGGAAGTCAATCGTGTTTTTGTGTGTTATTAATCATTATTACAACATTATAATTCGACATTCAACTCTATTTATGTTCAGAAAAGACTAGGCGAAATCAATCAAATGTCTGAAAATTGTCGTTGTTCTTTGATATATTAATAATAAGTCTATACAAACTGCAATCTATATAAAGGCATACATATCAATTTGATAAAGGACTACAGTTCTATGTACCAATTTGTTTTTGTTAGAGATAGTTGTACTTGTAGAGATACAGGAAAGTCTAATCCGATTTTTTTGTAAAGAATTTAGAACAATTATAGGCAGAAGCCAGCGTTAATGCAATATGAAAGTCACGCAGAAAGCTCCCTTGGGGAGCTTTCTGCATGACTTCCACTTTGCATTAAAATGTCACACGTCTTAAAGGCGAATAATACTTATTGGAGCGCTCGAATTAGCGACGTTTTTATTGTATGTTGTCTAACCCGTCCAATAATTCGTGACTGCTTTCTGCCAAAAAGTCGCATATTTCAAGTCTAAAAGTACATGCAGTAAAACCCCTCTATAACGGCCACTAATTTGTGTTAATTAGTTGGTATTTAGGGCAGGTGGCTGCTTAAAGCAAGGTGAAAGTAAAACAGAACGCTCCTATATAGGAGCGTTGTGTTTTACTTCCACCTTGCTTAAAGCATCCACCTGCTTTAACACAAAATACTTGATGTAATTTAGTGGCCGATATAGAGAGGTTTTACTGTATTTCTTTCATTTTACAAACATAGTATCGGAGTGTCAAATAGTTGAAACCCTAATGATTTTACCCTAATGAGAATTACTAATCTGGGTTCAAACTGTCTTCAAAGTTTTCAAGTTTTCAAGTTTATTTCAATTTCTTCCAAAAGGTCATAGACCCATGAGGAATAATCAAACATATATGCAAAATATGGCGACACATCATATATGATATAAAATACATAATTACATACAGTTACAGTACATATACAAAGTAGCATTTATATATATGTATATTTGCTCTAGCTCTACGCGCCTATTAATATTTATTGAAAACAAATTTCGATCATATATGTATAGAATTTGCTTGCCACGTAGTATATTCATGTTTATGTAGATAACCATCAAGATCCAATGTGTACCGAGAAAAGAGAACAGTAGTTTTATATGAATTTCTAACGTTAAATAACAGCAAACATACAACTATATTAATGCGAAACCACGCCACAAGTTTATGTAGAAAGTGTCCAATTTTCGCCTGACCTTGTTCGAAATCGAAATAATATAACAAGGTCAGACTGCAGACATGTGAGTATTTCACCAAAAACTATGTTTTTACTGAATATGTTTATTGAAAGTGTTTCAACACTTGATATTCCCTTTATATTAGATCTTATTATATTATAAGACCTACAAAAGGGGACAATAAGTGTTTATCGCACGACTAGCGTCTCTACAGTTCAACCAATACGACTCGTGTAAAAACAAAAACAAAAGAAAATAAATATATACATACTTATGTTCTAATATGCCATATATAATATTGCAAATATTTATATATGTACCTATGAACTAATTTTGAAACATCTTAAGTATAGTTTGATATATATTTGATATAGTTATTTAACCCTGTATATTTCAAATGTTACATATCGTTGTACAAAATGTTGCTCCTAAGTGCAAATGCCTTATTAACAAAAGTTGCCAAGTTTTTAATAATGCATTTATTTTCGCTATCAAACAATTGTATAAGTTTCTGCATACTTGGGCGTTTCCAATAGTACGTTGGTATATATGATTTTCTTAACGTATAAAACATATTACATTCTAATATAAAATGGTATTCATCTTCTAAAAGATTACAAACACTGCATTTTCTATCGATCAAAAGTGTGCTTACTGGTTTGCACCATCTACCAGTTTCAATAGATAGCCTATGAGATGATACTCTTAACCTCGTTAAACTAGTACGGAATTTTCTTATATTCAATGTATTTAAATATGGCTGGAATGTAAAACTCGATATATACTTGTAGAATGTAGCTCTACTAGAGTTATTTAATCTGCCAGACCAGTTGTGTATGAATTGGTCTTTAATCCTTTGTTTAACACTACATAAGAATAGCTTAGCATCCCCAACATCCTGAAAAAACCAAGCATCATAGAATCCAAGTGTACATAACAAATTTTTTAATAATGAACACCAGTTTTTCTTATTTGGATTTAGTTCAAAATCATCCTTCAGCATGAGGTAAACTTTTCTTGTGTATTTATTTTCATTGGTTTGTAATAATTTTACCCAAAATCTAATGATGTTAAAAAACCTCTGTGTCTGAAAAGGCAGTCTGCCAAGCTCTCCATAGATAAAATCATTTTGAGTGGTCTTCTTTACTCCCAATAAGCGCTTGCAGAATTGTAAATGAACAACTTCTATTTTGCTACCCTTGTCAAAACCCCAGACTTCACTACTATAATTAAGAATGGGTGCTATAAGTTTGTCAAATAACTCAAGTCTGTGTTTAACAGATATATCTGTGAATTTATATAAATATTTGTTCATTTTGAATATAGCTTTTAAGGCCTGACCACCAAGCGTATTCTGTGCCTCCGAAAACGAGCCACCAGTGGTGAACACAATGCCAAGATATACAAACTTATTAACTATCTCTACTTTATCATTATTATAATAAAAACACAAATTTGTAGGCAAACGACCACCCTTTCTGAAGACCATAATCTTAGTTTTCAGCGTATTAACAGATAACTTCCATCTATTACAATATTTCGCTAATATATCCAGGCTATCTTGGAGCTCTTCACTACTGTTTGCGAATATAACTATATCATCAGCGTATAAAACTAAAAATAATTTGAACATGTGTACATATATACCAGTAAGTTCATTGCTTATAAAAGTATCTTCTATATCATTCAAAAACATAGAAAATAGGAAAGGTGATAAACATTCACCCTGTCTGACTCCCATCATGCATCCGTATGAGTTACTTAATTCATTGCAATATTTCACTTTTGATTTGACTGCTGAATAGATAGATCTAACAATGTTAAACATTTTCCCTCTTACCCCAAGTTTTATCAGTTTTGTCCATAAATTGTCTCTAAATATATAGTCAAAAGCTTTGCTAAAGTCAATAAAGGCACAGTATAAATGTCTGTTGCTATTAAGCATATGATTAATAAGTCCATGTAAAACAAAGATACTATCGGTTGTGCCCATATTCGGTCTAAACCCAAATTGAGCCTCAATATATATTGAATACTTTTCAGCCCATTCTGTTAAACGATTGTTTAAAATGCGTGTAAAAAGTTTTCCTAATGTGCTTAATAATGTTATGCCCCTGTAATTGTTTTCATCGTTTATGCTTCCTTTCTTATGTAAGGGTACAACAAATCCTTCAGACCAACTCTCCGGAAAATATCCTAATTCAAATATTCTATTAAAAAGAGACAATAAAAAGGCGTTAAAACATGTTTGCCATGGGTGAAAAACTCATTTAAATACATATCTGGTCCGCTACTTTTATTGGATTTAAGTTGACTTATAGCTTTTAAGAGAGTTTCTTCACTTATCGGAATATTCAATTCTTCAAACATTATGCTGAACTCATTACGCTCATATCGCTCAATAAAATGCAGGATGTCATCGTCACGTGTGTAGAAGTGATCACTCGGATTATTTACAGATTTAAAATATTGCTCAAATACATCAATAGAAATGTTTGACTGTCTAATTCCAGCAGATTGTTTAAGCATATTCCAGTATAATCTTGCGTTTTTGTGTCTAGTTTCTGTTAATTTTTGAGTTTCTTTTTTATCATGATCAGTTTTACACTTTCGGATGCAATCTTTATACTGTGTTCTAGCATTCACCATACTTACTCTATTACATTCTGATTTGTCTAGTCTATATACATTTAGCAGTCTATAAAGTCTTCAAATGCATCCGCAAATCAATCCATAGTGTTGGAAGGTTTAACCCTTCTCATGTTGAAAACCCCCCAACATGTTTGCCCAATTTCTGATTTGGTGAAATTTTCCACTGACTTCCAGTTCGTTATATCTTTTGAGAAACTACTGACCGAGTATCAAACAGCTTGGAACCTGATGAGATGCCGAGTTACTCGGCGTCTCATCTGGATTCAAGCTGTTTGGAAATGCTAGCCAAGTCGTGTTTAGCTTGCGGAGGGTTAATAGCACCGCAACACATCCCCTCCTGGACTATTTTTAGACCCAACCTCTTTGAATAAATCTACCGAAAAGGAGCATTAACTAGAGAAAATGAAAGTTTTAGACTTGTGTAGTTTTGAAAACATTGTGATAAATAGAGCATTTAAATGCTCTATTTATCACAATTGTTTCTAAATGTGACTTTTACAGAGATGCCAAAATGCGTCACTAGGAGGGAATGTGTTAAACAAAACTCGTAATCAACAGAAGGTGATTATTCTACCATATGCCGATGAAAATCATGTTTTGTGTATGCTAAATTGCCTGAGACCACACCATGGATATAGTTCATGTTTACGCTTTGTTTTGGTCCATATTAACTCTTTCTCTGTTCAATATTCATGTAAGAAATAATGACATCATGAATATTCATTAGCTGAACTTTTATAATGTAAGCTTTTCAATAAACTATTTTACTTTGACAAAACTGTTTGATACTTTATGTTATTGAAAATAAATTGAAGAGCACGCCTACTTTGAAACAGGAATCGGACGATAATCTTAGCAGAGGAAATTGAGTTGGATACTTTATACTTAGAAGGCTACATTGGAGTAAAGATGCGAACAATTTATTATAATTAAATGTACTGTAGAACCTGTCCTAAGCGGCCATACATTTGTTGAACAGAGGAGTCTTAAAAAGCAGATGATTGCCTAACCCATTACCTCATAGGCTATTTTTAGATACAACCACTTTGAATAAATCTACCAAAAAGGAGCATTAACTAGAGAAAAGGAAGTTTTTAGAATTTTGTAGTTTGAAACCATTGTGATAAATAGAGCATTTGGTCCTATATAGGAGCAAATGCTCTATTTATCACAATGGTTTCACAAAGTGACTTCTACAGAGTCGTCAAAAGTCGTCAATATGAGGGAATGGGTTAATACAGGACAAAAGTAACGTTAAAAGCTCCTTATATTTGCATTAATTTTGATATGCATTAAGCTACCGCCTGCCTTGCATACCCAAAATTAAACCCCTTTTTTGATGGACGCTTAACCCATTCCCTCATATTGACGACTTTTGACGACTCTGTAAAAGTCACTTTGTGGAGCAAATGCTCTATTTATCACAATGGTTTCAAACTACAAAATTCCCAAAATTTTCCTTTTCTCTAGTTAATGCTCCTTTTCGGTAGATTTATTCAAAAATATTGTATCTAAAAATAGCCTATGAGGTAATGGGTTAAGACAGGTTCTACTGTATCTCTTGTTTTGGAGTACTAATCTTCTAGAAGAAATTGAAAGCCGTTTTTGTCTGCATACCCAAGAGTATCAATGATTGATGTTGTTTTCTAAATAGAACATGGTGGCACGTTTCTCCATTGCACCATCTGAAGTACAAACCCTTAACCAAGTGAATATTCTTGCAAGAAAGTCTTGAAAGAAATGACATGATTAATATATATTTATTTGCTGAGTTTTTTTTATACTGGAATTGGATTTTATTCGCTATTGCAGACAATTGAATCAAATGTTAATAAATACATATTATTAAGCGAATACCGCAACATATATGGAATAAAGGAGAATTCAACGTATTTCTGATGAACAATTTTGTTTTGTCTTATGTCCTTGATATCTTAAGTTAACACATTCCCGCATGGGCTATTTTAGATCCTACCTCTTTGATTAAATCTACTAAAAAGGAGCATTTACCACAGATAAGGAAAATTTTAGAATTATGTTCAATGTGATAAACAGAGCATTTGCTCTTATGGAGCAAATGCTCTGTTTATCACATTGGTTTCAAAAAGTGAGATTAACAGAGACGGAGTTAAAAGGCGTCGATATGCGGGAATGGGTTAAATTTGTTTCCAAAACAGTATTGTTGCTAGTTTTTTTATCTATAATCTTTGGAACTCTTTTCCTGCTATGCAAATGCCGTTTGCTGAAACTTCACTCTGTTCCAATAATTTCTTCCGATTTATTCAAATTTTTATAAAGATATTCAGAGTAATAGACAAAGGTGGATACTCCAATACAAAAAAATCTTCATTTCTCCACCAAACCCTACGATGTGACCACTCTTTATAATCGTCTCTTCGAGACGATTCTAAAGAGTGGTCACAACATAGGGTTTGGTGGAGCCATAAATGACTTATTCTTGAACATGTTTTTAATTTAAGCATCTTATCTGGACCTCTGCACTTATGGACTAATTGGCTTGGCGTCTCATCTGGATACAAGCTGTTTGCAAATACCAACCAGGCAGAGTTTAGCAGAAGGGTTTATAAATGCTAACACTTTGTCTGAAAATGATGGCTGCTTAACCCTTTCTTACATATACAGTAAACGCCATTTTACCCATTTGCAAACAGAGTAGACCCAGATCAGACGGCTCCTATAGGAGCCGTCTGATCTGGGTCTGCTCTGTTTGCTAATGTAATTTGATAAATATGTTTCTATAGTTTCTAAAATGGCTACAATGTTCCACCTTACATATTTCATTATAACTAATTTCCCCATGAACATTCAGTAGGTACTGAAATTTTGGGGGAAAATAGAACAGGTAAAGGATTAAACTCATATCTGTAACAATCTTATTCTAACTTATATTTTTCGTTCAAGGTTTTGAAAAACTATTGATCGACTGTCAAACAGCTTGGGATCCTGATGAGACGCCGAGTTACTCGGCGTCTCATCTGGATCCAAGCTGTTTGCAAAAGCCACCCATGTCGTTATTAGCAGACAAAGGGCTTAAACGAAAACGAATCTCGTCGACGAATGTCTGTTGATCACGCAATGGAAGCGATATACTTGAAAGGATCCTGCAATGATGATTACTTTACCATCCTTGGTTGATCTCTTACCCGGCTGTATAAATCCATATGTTATGTCTGCTAAAATCTGGATCTAGCGCAGTTTTGACTACTGCCGATTCGATCAAACGTTTGGTATATCATTTTGATCGAGTGTCAAACAGCTTGGATCATGATGAGACGTCGGGTTACTCGGCGTCTCATCTGGATCCAAGATGTTTGCAAAGGCGAGCCAGGTGGTGGATAGCTGGAACATGGTTTAACTGCCGGTGTGCAATGTTTATTCTGCAAGCCGTGGGTGGATGCCTAAAGTGTATAGACTTATTTTCTCTACTTGCACGATATTCAAGTACTCTTATCGATTGCACTTATCCTATATTTCCAGCTGCAAATCTTATAATCTCATCAGCCCTTTCCCTCATTATTAACCATTTCCTCCATAGACTCAACCTCTCTGAATGAATCTACCAAAAGGAGCATTTACTAAGGAAAAGTAAAAGTTTAGAATTTTGTAGTTTGAAACCATTGTGATAAATAGAGCATTTGCTCCTATAGGAGCAAATACTCTATTTATCACAATGGTTTCAAGAAGTGGTTACATGTATTACAGAGGCGTAGAAAGGCGTATTTATGGAGGAAAGGGTTAAAGTATTTTTACACCTTGATAAACAGAGTAGATCCAGATCAGACGGCTCCTGTTGGTGCCGTCTGATCAGGATCTTCTCTATTTGCTTATACATGTAATTGTTAAACACTCTTGACTCTACAATTTCTATCAATACCAAACCATTATATGCACAAATGTCATTATAAAAAATCAGCCAATAAATATTATTGGTTTCATTATTTCTTACATGAATAATCCACAAGGAAGTGGTCAATAATTTCGACACTATTGGCTAATTAGTGACGCCGTTTGCAAACGTCCTTGATCCAGATGAGACGCCGAGTAACTCGGCATCTCAACAGGATCCAGACTTCTTGACACCGATTGCATTTTAAAAAAGAAATGACAGAAAAAAATGCCACTTGGAATTTAATGCAGGAGACACATTCCACAGATAAAAGTCACTTAGTGTTGGGAGAGTTAACACTTTGACTGTTGAATAATTCAGAGCTCCAGATAAGGTGCATAACATTTCGAGGGCTTGGTGGAAAACTATTCTAACTCCTTCACTTTGTGAAGGAGTTAGAATAGTTTTGCACCAAGCCCTCGATTTAAACATTTTCAACAATAGCTCCTCTATTCTGCACCAAACCATTTTCTGTGACAATCCTTCAAGGTCACAGGTCAAATATATATACATGTAGGTCAAATCACCGATTTTAACTTTGACCATAACTTTTGAACCAGTAGAGATAGAGGCTTGGTTTTTGGCATGCATGTGTATCTCACGAAGTTGCATATTTTGAGGGGTGAACGTCAAGGTCATCATTCAGGGTCAAAGGTCAAATTGGCCCGGGGGGGGGGGGATAGTGTTTCGAAAACACATCTTGTTCCCATAAGTATTCGTATAAGAAATGCTGTACATATGCATATTAATTAGATTAATTGTGGCATATGAATAAGAGAACCTTTGACCATGGCAGAAACTTTAGGATCATATTTATATAATACATAAGCAAACAGCGTATACCGTGATCAGATGGCTCCTACAAAAGTTGTTTGATCTGGATCTGTTCTGTTTTAAAAGGTTCTAGTATGCGTCTCTATGGAGTAAAGGGTTGATATTCTGAAGCAGCAGTGAAATATTCTAGTGGCTTTTGGCATTTATAAACAGTTTTAGAATAGACGTGGTTAGCGAAGTTTAATTTAAATTGATTTTAAATTTTGATCCGGAAAATGTAATACAGTAGAACCTGTCTTAAGCGACCTTATACTAATTGGACACAGGCATCTTGAAAAGCAGGTGGTTGCTTAATACAGGGCAAAAGTAATGCAGAAAGCTCCTGAGCTTTCTGCATTACTTTTGACCTGTACAATGTATTAATCCATTCCCTCATATTGACGAATTTTGACGACTCTGTAAAAGTCAATTTACGAAACCATTGTGACAAATAGAGCATTTGCTCCTATAGGAGCAAATGTTCTATTTATCACAATGGTTTCATACTACAAAATTATATTATTTTCCTTTTCTCCAGTTAGTGCTCCTTTTCGGTAGATTTATTCAAAGAGGTTGTATCTAAGATAGCATATGAGGTCATGGGTTAAGCTACCACCTGGCATACAGACATATAATTAGTCTTATAATTAGGCCACCTTTTGATGGTCGCTGTAGACAGGTTTGGCTGTAAGTTGACACTTTTATACATGTCTCGATTAAGGAAATATTCATCTTGATCAGCTGTAGAAAGTTGGGGTTGACTCTTTACCGAGTCTAGTCCAAACTACAGTTGAACTTCGATATCTCGAACTCGGATAACTCGAACTTCGGGAAAACTCGAAGTTAAAGTTCGGTCCTTTCAAAATTTACAATACAGAATTATTCGAAAATGTATCACTACGCATATCGAGAAACACACGCGACAGCTTAATGCAGGTCTAAAGTTATGCTGAAAGCTCCTACAGCTTCTGTTATACCGAAGTAATTTGTATTGTTCCTTTGAAGTTCGAGATATCGAAGTTCAACTGTATTTTCACATGCCTTCGAAACAAATTGTCCCTGTTTGATTGTTGTTGTCACAAAGGAGGGTCATACGTAGGCATGGTATTCAAGGCACGTCTAGAGTGAGATTATCACATTTTCTTGACGGAAACCATTTCCCAGAATACCACTATAATCTCTGTACCTCATCTTTTTCATGTAATTGGAGTCAAACAAAACGTTCCTGTTGCTGAAATAATTTATTCTTGGATAGGATAGCCGCTGGTTCCTTAACCCTTTCCTCCGTAAATACGCCTTTCTTCGCCTCTGTAATAGTCACTTCTTGAAACCATTGTGATAAATAGAGCATTTGCTCCTATAGGAGCAAATGCTCTTTTTATCACAATGGTTTCAAACTACAAAATTCTAAAGTTTTCCTTTTCTCTAGTTAATTCTCCTTTTCGGTAGATTTATTCAAAGAGGCTGGATCTAAAAATAGCCTATGAGGTAATGGGTTAAATCATAATTAACATTAATATTAGTTATTGGCAGACAATAATTTTATACTTCATGTTGTTTCACCATTTACTCCATGATTATTCATGTAAGAAACTTTTATAATGGCATCATGAATATCATTAGATATAATAATTTTTATAATGGCACATGAACACTGGAAATACTTGCCATGGCAGAAATTGCAGAGTCATATCTATAATATTTCATAAGCAAACAGAGCAGACCTTGATCAGACGGCTCCTATAGGAACCGTCTGATATGGGTATACTCTGTTTATTTAGGCATAAAAAGGCATATTGATAGAATAAAGGGTTAAATTATACCATTATTTGAAAATCAAATAGATCAAGCCTTCAACTTGGAAACTACAATAAAATTTCACGAATCCGAACTTTCATAAAGAAGACAATAAAAAAGACACTTTTAGGCAGGTGCATGCTTTTTGCAAGGTGAACGTCATGCAGAAGGCCCCAATATGTGTTTTCGGCATTCATATCGCCCCTGCATTAAGCAGCCACCTGTTTTAACTCTACCCCCTCATGCACTCGCCTTTTCACGCCTTTGGAAACAGTAGATCCAGATCAGACGGCTCCTGTAGGGACCGTCTGATCTTGGTCTGCTCTGTTCGTTTATGACACGACATGAGTATTTTTATTTATATTAGCGATGCTTCACTGTACTCGTATGTGAAGATTATAACTGAACCGGTACCTACAGTAAAACCTCTCTATAACGGTCACTAAATTGTGTTAATTGTTTGGTATTTAGGACAAGTGGCTGCTTAAAGCAAGGTGAAAGTAAAACAGAACGCTCTTATAGGAGCGTTCTGTTTTACTTTCACCTTGCTCTAAGCAGCCACCTGCCTTTAACACAAAATACTTGTAAATTAGTGGCCGTTGTAGAGAGGTTTAACTGCATAGGCATATGGAGTCCTTTTTGCTAAGGATTAAGCCCTGACAATACGTTTAGGTTTCACCTTATGTTGTATGTGTAAAAAACAGAGTTTTCCTATTTACTTTGTTGTATAATGAAACCCATTTCTTCGAATTTTCTTTCTCCATCATGCCATATCCATGTAAATGTATTAATAATAGAGTCCATTAAGTATGAAATGATATACATGTACTTTGTGACAGGAGTTTGACATTGAGGATCCTGAACAGAATCAAAGTACTGATAGTACTGAAGGGATCTGTGTTTTTGGAAAGAAAACGTGTGTTATTCAGTAGAACCTCTCTAAACCGGACGAATATAAACATTATGACTGGGCATTAAAGACTGCTGTATGCTGACCAACTATACAAAAAGCTCCGGCAGAAGTTTCCGTATCGCTGTCAGCCTGCATCAAGCAGCCACCTGTTTTGAATCCTCGAAAATAATGTTTATTTTCTGTTCGTTCTAGAGAGATTCTACTGTATTTGGGTGTTTGTTTGCGAGTTATTTTTTATGTTCCCAGATGCTGAAATCTTATCTGGTGGTAGCTGGCATTTTGCATGTTTTATGTAAATATTTCAAACCCAATTTCCAAATTTGAAGTATAATTTAGTAAAGGTACAAGTTGAACAGTGTCAAGAAATCTTGATCTTCTGAAAACATTATATATAAATATATTTATATAAATGTATACAAAAATAAGTTTAAAATTAATTAAATATTGGAACCTCGCAAACAATTCATGTAGATAATCAAGAATGGTTGTATAGTTTTACAATCTATAATGGCAATCACCTGAAATTGTTAACAGATTTTGAAATGGGAGAAAAAAAGAGTAAATGTATTTATGATGAAAATTTTATTGTAGACAATGTCAAGAAAAAGTATAAAACAGCAAATAAACATATGTTGCAAGTAAAGCATCTGTTTGAAAGTAATTAAACCAGAGCACAAGCGGGTGCCAACGCTTATCTGTTCCATAACCCTGTAAAGACAAACTGAATGAACTTCAAAATAAACTCAGTTTCAAATTTTGTTGCTATAAACATTTGTATTAAGTTTCATTTATATCATTTTAATATTTTTCCCAGAAAACCACAGACAAACTAAAAGTTGACCGACTAACAAAGCAATGAACACACGAAGTTCAAGGACCATAACTTTTGAATAAAATGACATATCAAAATCCCCGTAATATATGTGAAAATTCATATTAAGGTTTAACCATGTAAAAAAATTGAAGTAAATATCATTTCAAATGAAAAAGTTATGGCCATCCTCATATTTGCATAGATTTGCATTATTTTTTTAAGTGCAAGGGCCATAACTCCGAAACATCAAATCAAATGATCTTCAGATTCAACTTAGCTTCAGGTCTTGATGCATTAAACATGTTTATGAAGTTTCATTAATATCTGTCAAACAGTTTTGCCAGAAAACAGTGGACAAATTATTTGCATATATTTGCATTTTTTTTAAGTAAAAGGGCAATAACTCCGAAACAACATATCAAATAAACCTCAAAATCGACTCAGCATCAGATCATGATATATTAAACATTTTTGTGAAGTTTCATCAATATCTCTCAAACAGTTTCCCAGAAAACAGCCGACAAACTATTTGCATTATCTTTTAAGGACAAGGGCCATAACTCTGAAACGAAAATTCAAATGATCCTCAGAATCAATTCAGTTTCAGATCCTGAAGCATTAAATATTTGTGTGAAGTTTCATTAATATCTCTCAAATAGTTTTCCCAGAAAACGGCGGACAAACTATTTGCATATTTTTTAAGGACAAGGGCCATCACTCCGAAACGACAAATAAAATGAACCTCAGAATCAACTCAGCTTCAGATCTTGATGCATTTAACATTTGTGTGAAGTTTCATTAATATATGTCAAATAGTTTTCCCAGAAAACAGCGGACAAACTATTTGCATTATTTTTTAAGTAAAAGGGCCATAACTCCGAAACAACAAATCAAATGAACCTCAGAATCAACTCAGCTTCAGATCTTGATGCATTAAACATTTGTGTGAAGTTTCATTAATATCTCTCAAATAGTTTTCCCAGAAAACAACGGACAAACTATTTGCATATTTTTTTAAGGACAAGGGCCATAACTCTGAAATGAAAAATCAAATGAACCTCAGAATCAACTCAGCTTCAGATCTTGATGCATTAAACATTTGTGTGAAGTTTCATTAATATCTGTCAAATAGTTTTCCCAGAACACAGCAGACAAACTATTTTTTAATGTATTTGCATTATTTTTTAAGTAAAAGGGCCATAACTCCAAAACGACAAATCAAATGAACCTAAGAATCTACTCAGCTTCAGATCCTTGATGCATTAAATATTTGTGTGAAGTTTCATTAATATCTCTCAAATAGTTTTCCCAGAAAACAGCGGACAAACTATTTGCATATTTTTTAAAGACAGGGGCCATAACTCTAGAATGAAAAATAAAATGAACCTCAGAATCAACTCAGCTACAGATCTTGATGCATTTAACATTTGTGTGAAGTTTCATTAATATCTGTCAAATAGTTTTCCCAGAAAACAGCGGACAAACAAAATGTTGACGGACGAACGAACGAACGGACGGACGGACAGGGCCACGACAATATACGACCACCTTTATTAGGTGGGCGTATAAAAAAGCTTTGTTTATTAAAACAAGCCAATTTTTGACAAAAATAACAAAAGGCAATAACTCCAAAGACACTGAAGACAGAGTTATGGACATTGTGCACTGCACTTGTGGTCAATGTGTGGTCTATCTGTATGTGAAGTTTGAAGTCAATAGCTTTTATACTTTGAAAGTTATGATCCGGACAAGCCAGATTTTAAAAAAAAAAATAACAAAGGGCAATAACTCCAAAAATACTGAAGACAGAGCTACTAACCGTGTGCACTGTACTTTTGGTGAATGTGATCTATCTCAATATGAAGTTTGAAGTCAATAGCTTTTATATGTTTGAAGCTATGAGTCGGACAAACCAGATTTTCACTAGAATAACAAAGGGCAATAACTCCTGAAATAATGAAGACAGAGTTATGGACCTTGTGCAAAGCATTTGTGGTCAATGTGTTCTATCTGTACATGACGTTTGAAGTCAATAGCTTTTACACTTTGAAAGTTATGATCCGGACAAGCTAAATTTTGAGAAAAATAAACAAGGGCAATAACTCCAGAAGTACTGAAGACAGAGTTACGAACATTGTGCAATGCATTTGCAGTCCATGTGATCTATCTGTATATGAAGTTTGAAGTCAATAGCTTTTATACTTTGGAAGTTATGATCTGGACGAATGGACGGACTGACAGACGGGCGGATAGATGAACAGACGGATGGACATGGTTACTCCAGTAAACCCCCCAAAACTTTGTTTGTGGGGATATAAAATACAATGTTCATTATTTTGTAGATTTTAAACTCCTTTGGAGCAAATGCTCTATTTATCACAATGGTTTAAAAAAGTGACTTTAACATACTTGTATGCGATGGCAATCTGTCCTAGGAGAATCGGCAATTGTCCTGAATCGCAATTAAATATATTATTTCATGAGCGAACAGAGTAGATCCTGATCTGGACCTACTCTGTTAACAGTTTGCAAAGCCTTAGCCTTATGGAGGAAAGGGTTTACCAAATGCCTTTTCACTTTTGCGAACAGAGTAGATCCTGATCAGACGGCTCCTATAGTTGTCTGATCAGGGTCTGCTCTTCTTTACTTGACCTGACTGTCAGACATGATATAGATATGATTCTATAGTTCTTTTCAGAGTAAAAAATTCCTTAGAAGGTTTATATTAACATTCAGCTTATATAAATATTCATGATACATCAATATTTCTTAAATGAATAATGAACAGGGAAAGGGTTTAGATATAATATACATGTAGATCTATACGGTTATAGTTTCTGCCATGGCAAAATATTCCAGTGTCCATGTGCTTTTACAAAAATTAACCTAATTAATATTCATAATCATGATGATGTCATACTTTCTTACATATAAATTAATATTAATATTCATGGAATAAAGTCTTTATTGACATAAAGTATTGAACATTGTCAGATAAATTATGTCTCTAAACCCATTGCTACATGAAATAATGACAATATGAACATTGATTGTAATATTATTCTTGATATAACGTTTAACAGGAATTTTGGTAATGGCAGAAACTTTAATCTATACATTATTCTATTAGCAAAAAGAGCAGACCCAATCAAACGGCTCCTAGTCTCCCACATCTGTCTGCTATGGGTATACTCTTTTTGCAAAGATATTCAGCTCTTATATATATATATATATATATATATATATCACCATCTGGGTGTTGTCAGTCTAGTTCCTTATATACCACTCATACTGTGTTAACCCCTTACTCCATAAATGCGCCTTTCTACACCTTTGCAAATAGGGTAGACCCACATCAGACAGTTCTTATACAGAGCTCCAAATAAGATGCCTTTACATTTTCAAGAATAGCTCCTTTATTTATCCACCAATTAAACCTTATATACTGTGACCACTCTTCAGTAATTTTCTAGACGAGACGATTGTAAAGAGTGGTCACAGTGTAGGGTTTGGTGGTGAAATGACGATTTTAGTATTTGGGAACACACCCTTATCTGTACCTCTGCCTATATGAGTCATCTGATCAGGGCATGTTCTATTTGCTTCTGACATAACATACATTTAGCTCTACAGTTTCTGCTTTGGCCAAAAACCCCTGTTTTAAAAATGCTGTTGCAAAATTTTAAAACTCAACCCATTTATATTCATGTCATATGATAATTTCTTACCATGAATATTCATGGAGTAAAGGCTAAACTGCTATGATCAAGTTTTGATCACTGTGACCATGGCATGACAACTCTGCATGGTTTTACAAACTGAGCATCATCTACAGGGTCGACAAACAAATACTGATTGCTTGTATCCCAAGTAGTTCATTAGGTTCATTCTGAGACATGTTGGTTGCTCATTTTACAAAACGTTGGGATAGCTTCTGATAGTCCTTTCTGCTTTTTAATATGTCCAAGTTGTTGACAAACATCATGCTTCAGAGTCCTGCCCATCTCTCTCAGCATGCCAACATATTCTATTTAATTATCCGTTTAGAATTACCATCATACTGTCTTTGACTAAATTGTTTTGCAATAAACTGGTACATGTGAAAAAGTTGTGACTCGACTGGGACTTGAATCCAGGGCCTGTGGCTTACCATGCTAACACTCTACTGACTGCGCTATCAAGTCACACAGTCTAAAGCTTTTCAATGTTCCGACAATCTTTAACCAACTACTGTTCCATATGGAGATCAGCAAACACTGGCTGCTAGTATCTAAAGTAGTTCAGTAGATTTTAACAATTCGTATATCACAAAGTCAGCACCAGCTGAACAAGCTTTTCATACTTAGATCAGTATTGGGAAATCTTGTTTGGATGTTGATAAAAATGTTTCATTGATTTGGTCTTGCTTTGTGGCGACAATTACTGTGTTTCGACATTGAAAGCTCTTTGTCAATAAAGCAATATTATTCTCCATTTCTGTGGCATTTAAAGCATAGTGGGCTTTGTTAGAAAACTGGCGTGTCAGGTCCCTTGTTGTTTGGAATCTTGTCGAAATTACTGTCCCCTGCAAATAAAATTAATGTTTATGATTAAAATGTATTTCTGGAAATATTTCTTAATCCCCTACACCATAAATATTCATATAACAAATAAATAGGGGTTATTACGCAGGTGACTAGGGCCGCAACAAACAAATAGCGGTTATTACGCAGGTGACTAAAGCTGCAGCGTGATATATTGGCCCGCCACCTTGCAATTGGCCCGAGGGCTTAGCCCGAGTTACTATATCAAGGTAAGGGACTAAATCACTCTGCGGCCCTATAGTCACCTGTGTAATAACCTGTTTATTACATTTATGGGTCAAATTGGATCTCCATGTACTAGGTGCAATAGATTCTCAAAGGATTGAAAGAATCAGCACTATCAAGTCACACAGTCATTAGATGACGTCATTATGACGGGTTCATATTATTCAAAACTTGGCGTTGGAAAGAGCGGACAGAGTGCTCTTTTTATTCACCGGTACGTGCACATGTATTGGGCATGTAAATTTGAATCGAATCGGGTGAGGATTGTCTTTGTAAAAGCCATGGTTTGGGGACTATTCGGTATACTGTGTACGAGAACTTTGATAACATTTGCATCATCGGAGCAAAATTAGACCTTCATCGCATATCAGGGTTCTGTTGATATAGATTTAGAATGATTACCTTGGCAGCGGGCACAATATCTGTTATTGGTCCGTTGCTAGGTCTGTATTGGTCTGCTCAGACCACACAACTCTATTTTTTTAAATGATATTGGATCATTTATAACGTAAAAATGTTACTATTTATAATAACAAATGTAATAATTACATTTATAGTTGATATTAACTGAATATTTATAATGACACTACAGACAATTCTGTTTTAAACATGCTAGAAACTGTATTATCATCTTAATTATTTCATAACTTAAGCAAACATAGCAGACCCTGATCTGAGAGCTCTTATATTGATATAGATACTATCTGATATGGATATATATGCTCTTTGCAAAGGCATTAACCCGTTTCCTTATATAATGTGTCTTCACGCATATGCAAACAGAGTAGACCCAGATCAGATGGCTCCTATAGGAGCCGTCTGATCAGGGTCTGCTGTGTTTGCTAATGGAATTTTGTAGACCTTTTCCTTTACTTTCCAAAATGGCTACAATGTTCAACCTTCCATATTTCATATAACTATTTTGTTCATGAATATTCAGTATAGGTATTTAAATTTGAAATAAACATAGAACAGGGAAAGGGTTAAGAGGCCTGTTGATAGAGTAAATGACTATAAAACATTTTATATTTAAAATTGTACACATCATTCACCTTTTTTTTCACAAGCCTAAACGCATATAAATGATACTAAAGCACCTTGCTGGTCAGAATGTCTAACTTTCTCAGTGTGTATTACCAGGATAACAACAATATAGGAAGGCCTTGTACAGATTTTCTTCAGATTTCACTATATGTCCATAAATTAACCCTTTCTCTGTTTAAATATTCATTTAAGGGTTAATGACATCATTGGATAATTTTTTTAAATTGCATATTATTAACAAAGGATATTTTGGTACAGACAGAACCATAGAATTTGATCTATATAACACAATATTATTATAAGCAAACTGAGCAGACCCTGATCAGACAACTACCATGAGAAATTAGTGCAAAACCATTATAACAATGTCTACGAGTAGATCCACGAAAATTACCATTGTACAGTATAAAACCTCTTTAAATTGACCACCAATTTGGCAAAGCATGTCTAATTATGCCTAAAAGTCAGGTGGTAATTACTTGCAGGTATGATAAGTTTAATTCTTTATGCCTTTGCAAACAGAGTAGACCCAGATCAGATTGCCCCTGCAGAAGATACTGTTCATATTTTTGTTTGCCTTGTGATGATAATACATATTATTTCTAAGGTCTAAAACCCCCAAGAAGAATGCCGGCCCTTATAAGTTGAAAAAGTACTGAGACGAGTTTTATTTGTTATTATAACAAATAAAACTGTCATCCCTGTAAGTTTTCAAAACTGGTGCGAAAAATTTACGGGTATAGATTTAATCCAATTCTGTGTTCCGTAATAACAATTTATAATGATGATCTGTATCCACCTTATAAGTTCATTTTATTGCTTGATTGACAGGGAAAATGTAAATTTGATAACAAAAACTCATGAAAATAAATAGGTACCGAATCGTCTAGGGTAAATTTTTGGGAGGGGCCGAGTTGACCATGGTGTCGAATCGTTTTGGGGCCGAATTGTCTAGGGACCCGGTTAGTTTGGTGCCGAGTCGTTCAGAAACCTGTTGTGCGTCTACTTTGTTTGCAAAGGCGTAAAAAGGCATATTTATGGAGGAAGGGGTTTAACTTAAAGTATCAGGGATGAATAAGTTAAAAACTTAATAGCGCAGGTGCTGCCGATATTCTTTCACAGCATTGTAATAACTCGGAAGATTCAAGATAATAAATCGTGTTCACGAAAGTCATAGCAGAACTATAAATAGAAGACAATGATAACCTAAGCGTTAATGTTTGTATGTATATGTACTTACGATTTTCAAGCTCATCCAAAATGCGTGTCTGGTAAACAAATTCTACGTAAAGTTTTCATTCTCCTACTCGATTTGCAAACTCCTCACAGTGATCTCCCTTGTCACCACGCCTGCGGTCTATTAGGGGAGATAACTGCGTTGGAGGTTGCGTTTCCCTATGGCGTAAAGTCACGTGATATTCAAAATGGCGGCGATCAATTAATCAAAAATTGATTCGTGTATAAGTGAGCATAAATACCCCAATATTATTAATATCGCCTCATTTTAAAAATATTCGTCATATTTGTTGAAAAAATGATCAAATACAGTAACTGCTTGTCTTAAAAAACGGTCCACGATAGTACTTTTTGTAATAAGTTCAGCTGATTACCTAACTACATTACACATCTGAGTAAATCGTTTCGTGAGGACCGGCTGATTTGCTCTCGCCGTTTCGGTAGATTTGGTATCTGTGTTAACACACAGATCCCAAAAACCCCCATCTAGGATCATGATATACATGCTTTGCAAGTGTCTGTCATTAAACTCGTTTCCCACATTAAAAAAAAAGTTTCGAAAAAATGCACTCCTTAACCCATTACCTCATAGGCTATTGTTAGATCCAACCACTTTGAATAAATCTAACGAAAAGCAGCATTAACTAGAGAAAAGGATTTTTCGGTAGTTTGAAACCATTGTGATAAATAGAGCATTTGCTTCTATATGAGCAAATGCTCTATTTATCACAATTGTTTCAACAGGTGACTTTTACAGAGTCGTCAAAATCAATATGAGGGAATGGGTTAAATAAGACGTCGCTGCTTGTTAGATTTTAGATTATGTATATCTTAACCATGAACCCTAAGTACAGCAGGACCTGTCTTAAGCTGTCATCAAAATAGGTCTAATTATGTGTCTGTAATGCAGGTCAAAATTTATGCAGAAAGCTCTTATAGGACAAAACGCGATCTTAGGCCAGATGACGATACAAATCGCCTTTCGCTCGCTTGTTTGCACAGACCTTTGAAAGGTAATTATTCTGAACATTTTCACTTCCATTATATTATAATTTTCACACCAAAACAAAAATATGTCGCTACAATTATATTTCCAAGTATTCATTTTATTTCACTGATACAGTAGAGCCAGTCTTAAGCGGCCATGGGCAAGACGTCCAAGTATGGGTCTCTAGGGCAGATAGTAGCTTAATGCAGGTCAAAAGTAATGCAGAAAGCTCCTAAAGGAGCTTTCTGCATTACTTTTGCCCCGCATTAAGCAACCATCTGCTTTTTAAGACTCCTATGTTCAATGACTGAATGGACGCTTAAGACAGGCTCTGTTATATTGCCATCTTGTACACTTATAATTCGCCAAATACATTTCTATCATATTCTTGATAAATCGACCCCTCTATCATTATACATACTCTGCACCTTAAAACGTGTGAAATTTAAAAAGATAACAGATTCTCATATATAAGGAACATGTAGTTTATGGGAGTTACTTCCCTTCGACTAAAAATATATATATCGCGCAATGTGAGACGTGATAGGCATTAGACCCAGATGAAAAGCAAGGGTCCAAGCTTTTTTGCCAACTGGTTAGCAGATTTCTTTCTAAAGCTTTAATCCCTAACTCCATGAATATTCATTAAGAATAATGACATCATGAATATTTATTAGATTAATTATTATAAATGCAGATGGACGCAGGAAACTTTGGCCATGGCAGAAACTGAAGAATCGTATCTATATTATAGCTTAAGCGAATAGAGCAGACCCTGATCAGACGGCTCCTACAAGATAAATCTACCGAAAAGGAGCATTAACTAAAGAAAAGGATTTTTTTTAGTATTTTGTAGTTTGAAACGATTATGATAATAGATCATTTGCTCCTATAGTATCAAATGCTCTATTTTTCACAATGGTTTCAACATGTGACTTTTGCAGAGGCGTTAAAAGGCGTCAATATGAGGGGATGGGCTTAGTCAGTACATGTCAGGGAAAAAGTCACACAGATATAGCCCTCCAAGATCGATATTTATACTGAATTTAACGTCCGGTTTAGAGAGGTTTAATGTATTAAAATCCCAGGTATATACTTCATTTGACTGGTCGCTGTAGAGAGATGTTAATGTAGAGATCCAGATAAGACAATTTCAAGAATATTCTCCACCAAACCCTATGTTGCGAACTTTCCAAAGAATGGTCACAACATAGGGTTTGGTGGAGAAATGGCCATTTTAATATCTGGGTACGCACCTTTTAACTGTAGCTCAGGGTAACAATACATTATTTCAGCGTTATAACATATCTACTAACATGACTAAAGGTACGTATAACGTGCATTGTATGATCAGACATCAGTTAGATTCGATCAGGTTGGGTTGTAGGGTACCCGGACTTTTGACCAACTGATCAATAGAACGCAAGCCTGAATATGTTGCATATTAACCCATTCCCTCATATTGACGACTTTTGACGACTCTGTAAAAGTCACTTTGTGAAACCATTGTGATAAATAGTGAATTTGCTCCTATAGGAGCAAATGCTCTATTTATTACGATGGTTTAAAAACTTCAAAATTCTGAAAATTTCCTTTTCTCTAGTTAATGCTCCTTTTCGGTAGATTTATTGCAACAAAGCACTATTCCGTTAGCTTGGAAGGCTAAAGACCTGGGATTTGGGAATCTGATGGTATGTTCATGGCATATTTTCTGCCAATTGGACAAAATCGACGGACCATTTCATGCGTCATTTCTTAGATATTAAGATCAGGCGCCGTGGTAAACTCAGCAACGAACTGTTGTTTCACCAGAACAATGCTCTAGCTCGAATGTCTGTCTTTGCTATGGCTGCAACCAATGATTGTGGCTTTGAACTGATTCAACATTCCCTTTCTCGCATGATCCCGCTAAATTATACTTCCATTAATTTCAAAAGTTGCAAAAAGGCCATTTCTGGTAGCAATTTTCAATTCAGATGGGGATGGTGTTGAAAACTAATACAATGTGTCTCCAAAAATTCAAATATTTATATCTACGAGGTAATCGGTTAACGCAGAAAGGGGCGTCCACTCTAGTACAGTCTTTTATATGAATTTATCAGGGCAAAATGCCAACTGGCAAACACGCTCATTTATTCTTTTTTAACTGTCCACGTTTATTTATCAGAAAACTTCAAAACAGTAGCAAAATGATTTCGAAAATAACTTCTCTTCGTATACTGAAAATCCATTTCATGAACAGTCTATAGCACACAAGAGACCATTCGACCTTATCAACAGGAAGGGCTTTTTTGAACTCCTACAGAAGATTGGTTGTCTTCCAAACCTTTATGACGAATGCTCCCCAGACAGCATCAGTGTCAAACAAGGTTGCTTGCTAGCAACCACCTTGTTCTTTTTTCTCCTCTAGGCAAACTCTTTGATTCGTCTGTTGATGTCATCTATCTGCCCACTAAGCCTGATGGGAAATTACTTAACCCTTTACACCCATAAAGAGGCATTTCACGCCTTTGCAGACATGGTAGACCCAAATCAGGCAACTCTTGTATGAGCTACATGTATATAAAAATGATCATTATACAGTTTATGCCAAATCCATGCTCACATATCATTATAAAAATCAGTTAACCCATTCCCTCATATTGACGCCTCTGTAAAAGTCACTTTTAGAAACCATTGCGATAAATAGAGCATTTGCTCCATATGAGCAAATGCTCTATCTATCACAATTGTTTCAAAACTATTCAATTCTAAAATTTTCGGTTTCTGTAATAAATGCTCATTTTCGGTAGATTTATTCAGAGAGGATGGGTCTGAAAATAATCTATGCGGCAATGGGTTAATTAATAAGTATATGTGATGTCATTTTGTCTTACACGGATACTCCTCGGGTAAATGATCAATCTGGTATTACTGCATTCTTGGGATAAGGTCATGCTTGGGATAAGGTATTGGCTTGTTTGCTTGTGTCCCATACAGCGGATGCCCTCCAGAGACTGTGTGACCACGTCGACAGCGCATGTTAGTAGAACTTTGGGGTCAGTTTTATATACTTGGTGTCAACCGCCAGCGACATCCTTCCATTCGATGGTGGACTCTACGCAAATCTATCGAAAGGCCAAATACAGTAGAACGTCGCTATAGCGACATCTTAACCCATTACCTCATAGGCTATTTTTAGATCCAACTTCTTTGAATAAATCTACCAAAAAGGAGCATTAACTAGAGAAAAGGAAACTTTTAGAATTTTGTAGTTTTGAAACCATTGTGATAAATAGAGCATTTGCTCCTAAGGAGCAAATGCTCCATTTATCACAATGATTTCAAGAAGTGATTTTTACAGAGGCGTAGAAAGGCGTATTTATGGAGTAAAGGATTAACACTTTACTCCATAAATATTCATGTAAGAAATAATTATATCATGGATATCAAATAAATGAATTTTTCTAATGGCGTGTGAATATGGTCATGACAGAAACTGTAGAATAAGATATGTATCATTCATGAGAAACATAGCAGAACCTGACCAGACTGCTCCTCCTGTGGTATAAAGGGTTAATGATTAAACACAGGGGGCTACAAGAGTAGCTTAAAGAGTTGCTTAACCCTTTCACCGCCAATGTCGCAAAACTACACCACAACAAATAGCGCAGGCCAAGATCAGGCAATATTTTCAAGGCGGCGTCTGATCAGGGACTGCACTTTTTTTCTCAAACTCTATTTCTATATATGTGCTTTATTCCTTTGAATTTTGCATTTGTTTATCTCGTTTCCTTATTTTATTAACAACATTGGATTACAGAAGGCAATTAGAAATTTGGCACCGAAAGGGTTAACACATTCCCTCATATTGACGCCTTATGACGCCTCTATAAAATCACCTTTTAAAACCATTGTAAAAAATGGAGCATTCATTCATTTGTAGTTTCAAAACTACACAATTCTAAAATTGTCCCTTTCTCTAGTCTATGCTCCTTTTCGGTAGATTTATTCAAAGGGGTAGGATCTAAAATTAGTCTAGGAGAGAATGAGTTAAAGAACGAATGCAATATAATCCCGTCCTGCACTAGACCACCATCTGCCTTTAATAACATGATAACAGTGCCAGTTTTATCTGTCAGTGCACCGAATGACCCCCGGCGGACTACTATCTATTGTATTATATTAGACTAATTTACAGCTAGAACTATAACTTCAGAGTCTGAAACTGCTTTTAACTATTCTCCCTGGTCCCGTCTCGTAGCGCCGTTTATTTATACTACTGTATTCTGTGTAGCCGAAAGTTAATGCAGAAAAACTATTTGAATGACGGATGTAATCTATGACAGTAAATAAAGTTTAAGCTTCTTATTCATGCTAAGCTTTGTTATTTGTTTTACATATTACCGGTATTTCTGTTCATGCTATTATGCATTACGCTTTAGTATAGTGTTTCTTTAGAGTTCTTCAGTGGATTAAAGAAATGGTGACGTTTAACCCTTTCCCTGTTCTGTATTTAGGTCGTTTCAATACCTACTGAATATTCATTACCAAATTAGTTACAGAGAAATAGGGAATGTGGAATGTTGTAGCCATTTTAGAAAGCAAAGAAACATATCTATCAAATTCTATTAGCAAACAGAGTAGACCCTGATCAGACGGCTCCTCTAGGAGCCGTCTGATCTGGGTCTACTCTGTTTGCAAATGCGTGAAAACACGTTTATATGAGGGAAAGGGTTAAAGGAAATGCATCGACAATAGCGGGTTTGGTAAACCATGTTTGGCAGTAGTAGATCGTTCGTCTTCAGTTTCCACTGACCTTAGGCGATCCAAGATAAGACATACCCTGTGAGCTATTTGGTCAAGAAATCTGTAATGAAAAAGACGAGGGGCTATGGAATTACTATTTCTAGCATTTGCGTTTGATTTACGGTATTTCGCTGACCCTGTTTGGGAATCAATGCAAATAGTCACGTAATCGTCACCAGGGTAATAAAAGAATCTTAGGCAATTTTATGAAAGAAAATGATTTTTTTCTGTCAACAGGATAAACAGACTATCGGGTCGGTGACGTATATGGAACAATTCATTTGATTCTCGCTAAAGCTCGACCGAACTGTTTTCTTGCGACTCACCATGCAGATAGACTTATCCATCACCATGCATATACAGTAAAACCTCTCTATAACGGCCAATAAATTACATCAAGTATTTTGTGTGAAAGGCAGGTGGCAGCTTAAAGCAAGGTGAAAGTAAAACAGAACGCTCCTATAGGAGAATCTTCTCGAAGAAATAAAGAGAAATAAATAAGTTATACTTGAACATATTTTAATTTCAATTTACTACAGGGGAGTATCAGGGATCTCCCGAAGACAGCCCTGTGTCTATTTGTGTTTTAGTTATCTACAGCTATTTACATGGCGCGACGCATTCCTTCACCGGAGTGAGGAATTGACATCTTGAAATTTACCATACAATGGACATTTTGGCTCTCATCCTCCTGTAAAAATAAATGTCAGCTCAAATTTGAACCTGGTGCAATTTGACCACTTCCGATTCTACCAAATAGTTTCAAGCGCTTTCGACCCAGTGACAAACAGCTTGGATCCTAATGAGACGCCGAATTACTCGGCGTCTCATCTGGATCCAAGCTGTTTGCAGATGCCAGTCACGTTTCAAGCGCTTTCGACCCAGTGACATGACACACGCTGTGAGAAACTATAAACAAAGTGTCAAACAGCTTGGATCCTGATGAGACGCCGAGTTACTCGGCGTCTCATCTGGATCCAAGCTGTTTGCAGATGCCAGTCACGTCAGGTCATGACTAGCGATGTAAGGTTAAAGGATGTGCGATTGTTTTGTCATCGGCAGATGTGCGCCCCTCAAGACTCAACCTATTTTAATGCGTCGTCTCTCACAACGGTTTTTTATCATCTTTATTGATCCAATTTAAGACCATACGCACACTGAGATGAGAATTTGTCGTCTGTCGTTAAGCCTCAAGGACGAATATTCTGTGCTTGAATTAGAATTAACTATACAGATAATACATGTAGCATGATTCTGAGGGATATTGATTGTGTTGGACGATACTCGGAATCGCATCTTCGGCATTCTTCGGCATTCATCGGAGTTTGCAGTTCTTCTTCCTGGTTACTGGCAATCCTCAACTGATTTAAGTTAACTGAAGTTCAATTCAAAAAATGGTAATCTGTTTGTTCAAATGTCTGTATCCCCTAAACATAAAACCACATAATAGTAGTAACCTATGCAGACAGCTTGGATCTAGATCGGACGTCGAGTAACTCAGCGTCTGACCAAGATCAAAGCTGTTTGACACACAGAACGTACTATTTTTTTTAAAAAGTTAAATATATGAATAAAGTATGAGCAGTCGACAAAGAGCGAATACGAAAATCCTACAGACGACAGTTGTCAGTCATCCGTAGGTTATTGTGCGGGATGCTACAAATGAACCTCGCAGCAAATGATAAAGCGGTTTACATGTCGTCAATATGAGGGAATGGGTTAAAATGTACACAACTCATATTGAAGACATCATAGTTTCACATCAATGTCTATTCAAAGATAATACAGTAAAAACCTCTCTAAACCGGACGTTAAATTTGATATAAATATTGGTTTGGAGACAGGTGGCAGCTTAATGCAGGGTGAGAGTCATGCAGAAAGCTCCTCTAGGAACATTCTGCATGATTTTTACCCTGCATTAAGCAGCCTCCTGCTTAAAAGTATATAATTTTTACAGCTGGTTGAAAAGTTATGGCCAATGTTTAAGTCAGTGATTTGACCTATATATTTGACCTCTCACCTTGAAGGATGACATTGACCTTAACATGTCACCCCTCAAAATGTGCGGCCTTATGAGATACATATGCATGCCAGATATCAAGTCTCTATCTGTACTGGTTCAAAAGTTATGGCCAATGTTAAAGTTGGTGACAAACAGACAAACAGACAGACAGACAGGACAAAAAACAATATGCACACAAATGACGAGATATTGTATATTAATCTCAGAGAGAGAGAGAGAGAGAGAGAGAGAGAGAGAGAGAGAGAGCGCTTTATTTTCTCCTTTACAGAAGAGCATACAAACACAAACACGAAACACTTTTACTTATTTCTAGATTATGTTTGAGATTTTTTCTTTTACAGTTTTACTTTGAAACGCATTTGAAACTGAAAGGATTGGTATTTATGCTTTGTTCATAGCCTAAACGACTGGAAAATGAGACACATGAGACATTACTTTACTACCACGCATATCGAGGGCTTGGTGCAAAACTATTCTAACTCCTTCACTTTGTGAAGGAGTTAGAATAGTTTTGCACCATGCCCTCGATATGTACTTGTACATTTTAGTTTGTAGATGAAAATGCCATTTGGCAAAAACACGTTAAAAGTACATCCGATTGACGTCATAAGATGTGGCGAACGAAAGACAAAAAGAAAGGAGAATTAATTTTCATGAAATGCGCACACAGAAGCTGCATGTCTAGACAGTGATATACAGAGCTGCAGATAAAGGTGCGTCCTCAAATACTAAAATCGTCATTTCTCCACCAAACCATATATTATGACTACTCTTTAGAATCGTCTCGAATCGTCTTGAAGTTGTCACAACATAGGGTTTGGTGGAGAAATAATGAAGTTGTTCTTGAAAATGATTTAACCCTTTCGACGCCAAATTTCTAATTGTCGTCTGCAGTCCAATTTTTGTTAAAATCATTCGGTACAAGAAGGAAATGAGATAAAAAAAAATGCAAGTTTCAAGGAAATAAAGCACATACATGTATATAGAACTGCAGAATGAGATAAAAAGTGAAGTCCCTGATCTGGGACTGCACTTTTTGTCGTGGTGCATTTATGCGATATCGGCGGTGAAAGGGTTAATTTTCGCATCTTATCTGGACCTCTGAATATATTGTGGGTCGTATAAATAATTATATATTTTTATCCAGCTGCTCCGACTCAATAATTGAGAAATTTAACCAATTGCCTCATGGATATTTATACAGACAGTCATGCCTTCATGAATATTCATTCACTGAAGTTTTATATTTGCACAGGAACAAGGGAACTGCATCTGTACACTCAGACCTGTATTCTTCCATAAGCAAACAGAGCCGATCCTAATCAGACGGTTCCTATATAGAAGAATTGCCTGATCTTGGTCTACTCTGTTTCAAGATATTGGAAAAGGCGTCTCTACAATACAAAGGGTTAACATTCTACAGCTCAGAATATATGGAGATTTTTTCCACATGGAAATAAACTCCTTTACTCTGCAAGTAAACATAACATACAGTTGAACTTCGATATCTCGAACTTCAAGGGACTATACAAATGTGTTCGAGATAACACAGGTTCGAGTTATCCGCTTTCTAATCTGAACAATTTCTCGAGTTCACAGCTTAAGGTAGTTCGCGCTGTTGCTCGGCAAAAATCGAAGTTTATCCAATTATTATCATATTTGGTCCATGTATACAGAAAGTTACCGCCGACACGACTGCGACGTTTATTTTAAATTTGACGTTGGTTGCTTAGCAATATATGACGTCAAAAGCGCCCTCTGGTGTCATCTAAGCAATTCACATGTGTTTGCGTATTTCTTTATTTATTTACAAATGCCGTTGTGTAGTTCAATGATTCGAAAACTGTTTTGAAGAAGAAGAATAGTTCTTCAACATGATATGCGATATATGTTTTACAAGCGTAACACTTTTGTTAAGTCGGGAGTTGAAAGTTGGGAAACCCATTTTACCGCATTCTGAAATTTAATGTTTTTCGCCATTTTCGTGAAATTCCGAAAATACTAGACGGTGAAAGTTTATAAAAAAATTATATGTCATACTCTGTTCATTTCTTAACAGGATCAAGTAAAAAAATCAATACCTATTCGAGTTCATTTTTTCGCTACGAGTGATTTTGCTAGGTTATCTCGTCATCATATTCGACGTCAAGGCGACGTTGAAATATATATAAACTGTTCCAGATCTTATTTACATTATATATGCTCATTGCTCTTCTTATTACACTATTTATTCATGGAAATATCAGTATGACTTGAAATTTTAGTTTTAATATTCCTGAAAACTAATTGTCTTTCATCAGAAAAAAACTTTTTTCTTCTATTAATAACAAATAGAGCAAACCCATATCAGACACTTCATGCAGGAGTTTCTAACAAATAGAGCAAACCCATATCAGACACTTCATGCAGGAGTTTCTGATTAGGGACTTCTCATTTTGTGTAAAATATATTTTAGAAAAGAGTACTGTACACATATAATTAATAACTATTATTTAATATGCCTTTTTAATATGCTCTTTATTTGTTTAGAGTTGTCATATTGTATGAAATGTACTTATTTTGAGGGCCTCGGGGGTAGATTAGTCTTTTGACTAGCCGAGCTACCCTCGTAAAATAAAGTGTTTCATTCATTCATTGACACAGGGCGCAAATGGAACGGGTCCATGTAGGAAACTTTCCACAGAAGTTTCTCGCTTGGTTCAGTTCTATTTGAAACTTTGAGTATGTAGTTTGTATAATTATGCTGATTTCATTTTGCGTTATTGAAATGGTTTAGCTTATATCTGCATTGGACACATTGTTTATTATGATCTGTGATTGTTATTTTTGCATATAAATGTATGAAATGTACTGATTAACAAGGCCTTGGAGTACCTAATGAGCCACCCTCATTAAATAAAGTATTTTAGCATGTATTCATTAATTTAGATTAATTGGGTTACTCTCAAGCCTTTCATTCATTCATTCATTCAATTCGTTATAAACCTTGTGCATATACAATGTAGTTTGGATCCAGATGAGACGTTGAGTAACTCAACGTCTCATCAGGTTCAATTAGTTTACAATCTAACTGCATTTTTCTAATTTTGAAGCAGATAACATTTTATTTTAACTAAAACTAAGCAAAAATATTTTTTCGTATTATAGTATTGACAGCGTGGGTAAATGACGTCACAAATATGTGGGTTTTAATAGCGCGTGCATTTATCCACCTGAATCGGGGTTAAATGGCATTTATGCACTTCATTTGTGCAACAGTTACATGTAAGCTAAATCCAGCTTTATATTAACTATTTGGATGCTAGTGGCAAATCAAAACGTTGATAACAGATTGGATCTAGATAAGACGCCAAGTTACTCGACGTTTTATAAGGATCCAAATGCGTGTCCTTGAAGAATAGATCTACAAATTGAAGCAGACAACAATTTTCAATTATACAGACACATCATTACTTAGCGAGCAATGAGTTTATATCTTATATTGATTTCTTGTGCGTATATATATCTGTGATTTACTCTTTTGTATGTTGTATTAAATGCCTTTGTTTCAGGGCCTCAAGGTAGATTAGTCATTATGACTAATTGAGATACCCTCATTAGATAAAGTATTTCATTAATTCATACATCCATTCATTCATTATTCATTCATTCAATGAATAAATTAATTAATTCATTCATTCATTATTAATTGATTAATTAATTAATTCATTCATTCATTCAATCTTCCGTGAGAAGATATGACTGGATTTAAAAGAATAAGAAGTAGATCTAAAACAATAAATAAAAAAATACATAAGAAAATAAATACAATCAATTGATACGGTGTCAAATGTTTTACTGCCAAATATTTACATTGCAACGCAAAATGTAAAAACGACGCAAAATATAATACATGTAATTATTACAAGTTGCGTTGATTCATTACATTGTGCTGGAAAACTGTTAACGCAAAAGGTGATAACGACGCAAAATGTAATAATTATTGAAACGGGTCTGATTCATGAATTCCATACACTACTATATTCGCGACTTTCGAAGAGAAATGCACATACATGTACCAGTAAAATTTAACCTAGACTGGAAAAGCGGAGAGTAGTAGAGAGCGACGGGTCAAAAGTCGAAACTTTCATTTTATCACGAAGGAAATATATTTACTTCGTGATTTTATCGACATGAAACTTATCCAAATGCGTGTCCTTGAAGAATATATCTACAAATTGAAGCAGACAACAATTTTTAATTATACAGACCCAACATTACTTAGCGAGCAATGAGTTTGTTTCTGAACATTGATTTCTTGTGTGTATATATATCTGTGTTTTTACTGTTTTGTATTTTGTATAAAATGCTTTTCTTTGAGGGCCTCAAGGTAGATTAGTCATTATGACTAATTGAGCCACCCTCGTTAAATAAAGTCTTTCATTCATTCATGAGGTGTAGATGTTAACCAATGCAAAATGTAATAACGATGCAAAATGTAATAAACTTTGAGGTGGGCCTGATTCACACCATACAACTATATATCCACGACGGGGGGGGGGGGGGGGGGGGTTCAAAAATCGAAAATTTCATTTCATCGACAAAAAGACATATCAGAGTGTACTGGGTGAAGTGTAGATGTTGCTAGAGTCAGTATGTTATACTTATTCTAAAGATGTTCGATACATAAAGGAAATCATTACATTTTGGGGGTACGGACAACTTCCCCATAGGGTGATTACCCCATAGGACTATTCCCCCCTGGATGATTGCCCCCTGGATGACTGCCCCGCAATAAAACTGCCAAACTGGGCAATTCCCCCATGGTTACTAAAAATCCCTAAAAAGTGTTTTTAGTTTTCTTTTTTATATTATAAAATTATCTGATGTTTTTGAAGGCTAAATGCCATCTAATTTTCTTTGTGCTGAATAAAATATTGTATTTGTATATCCAATTTTACCTAATGCTCTTAACTACCCCCATGGTAATAAAAATCCCTAAAAAGTGTTTTTGAATGCTCAAAGGTCAAATAATTTGCTTTATATTTTTCCTTGATGCTTACTATAGGAGCCGTCTGATCTGGGTCTAATCTGTTAGCAGATGCCTCAAAATGCGCTTACATAAGGGAAAGGGTTAATACAATTAAAGGTTGATAAAGATATTTATCATTACACCATTGTACAACTTCAAAGACCCAGATTGTATAGCTTTAGGTGGTCATACAATTTATGCTTATAAATACAATATATGCCATATGTGCTGGTATAATGTATTATATCATCTTACAATGACGTGCTTTACCTAATGAATATTTATTGTCATTGAGCAAACAGAACAGAAACGGATCAGAAAGCTTTGTCATGAATATTCATTAATATAATATTAAAAATAATATATTATTATGAAATAGTATAATAAACTGCATTGAGTGTATGCAAGAAAATAAAATCCATTAACTTTTATTTATTGTTGTTGATATTTCTAGACAGTGTCTCGAAATGAAACAATCTTAATTTATTACTCTTTTAATTTGGACATACAAACCAGAGTGTAGCTCCTATTAACCCTTATAGCAGTGACCTGTCACCATTTTCTCTTACTTTCGTTTTGTGTACGCTTTCGAGAGACTGATGACTGATCATACAGCTTGCATTGTGATGAGACGCTATCTTAATCAGCGCCTAATCAGGATCCAAACTGTTAGCAAATACCAGTTAGGTTGCACTTAGCAGGCAAAGGTATTAAAGAATTATTAATTCTTCATTGAAGTTGTACAAAAATTTTCTTAGTGTGTACTTTCTAATGGGGATTATGCCCTTTCTTTAGGTTTACATGTCCAAATATTTGGAGTCAATAAATACATACATGTACAAGAGTTCCAATTGGTCTACACAGCTTTCTACTAATTTATTTTCATCATATAATTTATTAAATTTTACTTATATATTATTTTTTTACAAAATAATAATATATTTTTTATATTGAGGGGCAGTCACCCTATGGGGCAATAATCCTAAAGGGTTATTATCCTAAGGGGCAATTGCCCATAGGGCAATCATCCTATGGGGGAATCGCCCTATGGGGGAATCACCCTACACTCACATTTTGCGTTACTACATTTTGCGTTAATATGCTTATTTTTAACCAACGCAAAATGTAATAACAACGCAAAATGTAATAAATTTTGAGGTGGGCCTGATTCATACCATACAACGTAATGTTCGTAACTTTCGAAGAGAAAACTGATATACAACTATAATACATGCAAAAACTATCTCAGCACTGGCACCGAGGAAGGGATAAGGAGGGGGAACGGGTCAAAGTTCGAAATTGTCATTGCTTCGACGAGCAAATATCAAAATACACCGAAAGAAGAGTAAATCCATATGGACACAAGGGCCGTGGCAAGACGGAGGGGTGGGCAGACGCAAAATGCAAAACAATATGAAACGGGTCTGATCCATACCATACAACTCTATATCTGCAACTTTCGAAGAGACACAGATAGATATACGAGTATAATATAACCCGCCGTGGCACTAGAATAGCAGAAATGGACAGTGGGTGGAAGGGGGTGGGGCAGTGCAAAAATAGAAACTATCGTTTTATCGACAAGAAACAATTTGAAGTGCATCTGATGGAGTGTAGATGTTGCTAGAGTCTATATTTTACGTATTCTAAAGATTTTTGATTTTTTTTTCATTTTGCGACTATGATAGATATTGGACAGGCGCACTTAACGCATTGTTGAAAGAGCGTGTCAAAAATTATCAGAAGTTATGCAAGTCCGTATCCCTCTTCTATGAAATGAGATAAACAGTGACGTAGCTGCGTTATCATGTTCACACTATGTAGACAGCTTTCTACATTAAAGGTCAAGTAAACAGATTGGGTTTTCGTCAAATTCTGATAGTATACAATTAGTTAAACACCAAGCTGTAGAAAATTCTTACCGTTTTTATCTTGTTTTGATTTAAATCGAGTTTTTATTGTACCGCTAACCGTGCATTTTGAAAATCAATACATGATTATCTCCCTTTGCGTGACGTCACTTGTGTACATGCCAGACAGGGATCCCATTGACAGGGAGGAATGTACACAGAAACTTAACCTTTTCCTTTAAATTAACGCCTCTGCAAACAAAGTAGATCTAGATCAGAGCCTACATGAACCGTCTAATTAGGGTTTGTTCTGTTTGCTTACACAATTAGATAAAATCGAACTCAACAGTTTCTATAAATACCCAAATTATTTTCACACTTTTCCAGACATTACGTCCATGGATTAACCATAGAAAGTGACACTTTATCGAGATGGGGAAACTATTTATGGGGGTGTGATGTTTATTTTAGGTGTGAAATACAATAAATTAAACACATGTCTTTTAATTTTGTTAATTCTAACCCTTTTCTTGCTGAATTTTAAAATACATTTCTCCTTCTTTACCCATGCCCTGTTGTAAAATTACATATATCTTCACTGTGTACACGTATTTCGCTGTGCAATCACTGCTATGGAATGCACTTGTTGCACAATCATCTTGTAAATAGTGCAGACCCTGATGAGACAGCTCCTGCAGGAGCTGTCTCATCTGGGTTTTCACCATTTACAGGTAGGTATATTGACGTGAATAGCAAGCGAAGAGTTAAAACTTACTTTACCTGTCAGTGAATTTACACTATTCATAAACTATAATTTTAAAATAGGATGAGGTTAGGACCAAGACCATTAGCATATAGTGTAGATTCAGATCAGAGGGACCATTTGAGTCCCGCCCATGAGTTGGGTCCAAACAACTTTTAGACAAAACCAGACATCTTTAGATGAATTTCGTATTTAGGCAAAGTGGGTTCAGATGAAATGGGACGTTCTCATTACTATGTATAAATATACGTACTTACGAGAAAAAAAAAAGAAATTCCACCAAAATACAGAAAAATAGGAAATTATTTATTTATTTATTTTACTCTAATATTTGCAATACCAAAATGATGAATTACTTTCAGAAAATCGAGTAAAGGTTGAAAAACCAAAATATGTATTTTGTTGAGAAAATGAGAAAAAGGTGGATCTTGGTAACAAATGGTTGTCAGTCTTGAAGAATGACTAATTTTTTTATTAATATGTTCATGTTTCTAAAGCTTGTGAATTATGTTAAAATGACTGGGCCCACTACAAATAAAAATGTCTATAGAAAAAATATGGTCAACACATTAAAACTGTTACTACATTTTTTTTTAGGTTTCGGACTACTTTCCGAAACCTAATAGTAATGCATCCCCATGGCATGCCTCAAGCAAATTTATAAAGAAAATCATATCCCATAATGCGCAATCAAATCACTGTTATACTACGAAATATCGATTTATGCTTACAATGTATACGTTCATTAGCCCAAATGCAGAAATTTTGAGTAGTTTAATGTTGACAGAATGTTTATCACGAAGCGCAGATTAAACGATTTAGTTGTATACGGGTGTATTTCACCCGTGTTTCTACTTTCATTTTGCCAAAAATGTGATTTTGTGTACACCCCTAGACAAAAATATAGTTCCAAGTGCAATGCGTTGGATAAACGACATCGACAATTCTTCATTTGATATGTGTGTCAATTATCAAAATGCGGATGAAACTGTTTCAATTACCAATTATTTTGCTATGTAAAAGCTACGTAATATGATAAATTTGGTCGCGTACGAATATATACCACAGAGCGACGGTAAAAGTGCCCCAGAAAGTAATCGACTTCTTAAAGTCGTGCGGATATTTTGAAATGTACAAGCATTTCTTGAATTTGTCGGATTGATACTGACAACGTTACGGAGAAAACTGTAATGAATAATGGTCGGAACATCGTCAATCTCTACACCTTACACACGAATGAAGATAACGACTGGACAGTCTAAACACCCGATATGACGGGTATGACTCATATCCGCGGATATGAATTTCGCAGCCTAAAATTGGCCTCAATTTAAGCATTATTTTTTTATTAGAAAAAAAACTTTTATCGAGTTTATTGGCTAACATTGTCAATATTTATTATTTGAAAAAAGTAAATTTAATATTCAGTGCATATTAAGTAGTTATAGTTGAAGTTAAAGAAATAAAAAAAAAAAATCATTTAATTCGGCACCGACCCTTCGGCACGAAGGAGCACGGACCGTAGAGAAACGTCCCGGAGATATATGGATAATCTTGAGTCTCAAAAGCATTTTGTATTCTGAATGCATCAGAAGTATAATTTATCTGTTAATGTATGAAATTAAGAGAACAATTTAATTTGAATAACATAGAATACGTTCTTCACAATAACGGCAACTCTTCCTAAACATTTTGACTTATTTACCTTGTTCATTGTACATGTATTACTTTTCATGTATTTTCACTATGTGCAGATGTTTTCTGATGGCTAAAAGCAACGTGTTTTGCTTAATGCTGAATAAAATATTTGTATTTGTATTTGTATTTGTATTTGTATTTATGTTGAGTTTCGAAGATCATAATTATATTTTTACATGATGTGTGACAATCATCGTAAACATTGATCATAGACTTTTCAGTTGTCTAAGATCCATGTTTATAATGTGTGTAATGTCTTAGGAGACTATAAGCATTTAAGGATAATTACTCCAATTATAGAGCGTTAGTAGGTATAATGGAGATATAATGGAATTATTTTATTGTATGTTTTACACAATGTTAATTATGAAAAAAACTATGCTGAACGTATATAATTCTTGACAAATTTTTGTTTGTAGTGTGTGTTTAAGCTTTTCCCCAAGCATTAATCTGTGTTAACATACAAGCATGCTGCCTTACCAGTTCTTTACTTGTACCATTTAAATATGCCCAGCAAGCCTAAATGTATCAAGAAGGAAATTCAGAATTCCAGATGAGTTTTATTCATGTTGATATCTTGTTCTGGATAATCCATATTATTGAATATCCAATTTTTGAAAATCACCATAACCAAATGGTTGGCTATAATTGGTCGAAATTTAGATATTGTTTGGCGAAGTTATATATCATTCGATTTTAACTGAAAATTGGTATAATTGGATATTTTAGTACTCAAAATTAATTGGAATGTGTTTCGAAAGTACATGTATTGGTTGATTTTGCTAAAAATTGGTATGACGGTATATTTTGGCACTCAAGACTAATTTTAGGTATTTTTTAAAGAATTGGTTGCCATGGTAACTGAATGGTGGCTCTGATTGGTCGAAAATTTAGATCTTTTTAAACAAATTCAGATATTGTTCGATATTTCCGAAAATTGGTATGTCGGGATATTTTGACACTCCGAATTGATTGGTATGTCTTTCGAAATAATGTGTTGCTATGGTAACTGAATGGTTGGATCTGATTGGTCAAAATTTTAGATATTCAAATTTGCTGAAAATTGGCATTTAGGGGTATTTGGGTACCCCAAACTCAGTCAAATTGTTTTGAAAAACTTAGTTGCCATGTTAATGAAGTGGGTTCCTCTGAGTGGGTCACAATTTACATATTAGATTTTTCGGAAAAACGGTCAGTAGGGGTATATATGCAGTTGTTTCAAAAGAGTTGATTGCTATGGTAACCAAGTGATCACTAATGGCCTGTTATTTGTTGAAATTTAGATAATTTGCTCATCAATACCAGTTGTAAGTTTCGTTTAGGGGACATTCTGCAACATATTCTGTTACAATTAGATCTTGTTAACTGTATGATATTTTAGATTCACATGGCATATATAATTTATCCAAACTTGGCTGTAGTGTATAAATGGATAAGTGATTGATGTACGCCAAATACTGTTACAATCCACCAGTTAGTAGCAGAAATATGACCCTTAGTTGCTTTCAGATAGCAATTTATATAGGAAATGTGACTGTTAGAAGTCATATATTGGAACAACTTGCTCAGATTTCATTTAAATTTGACAGGGGTATTTACATGGATAGGTGCATGAGGCACATTATATGACACCAGCGTCGGCCAAATAATTATAGAGTAACGGCCTTTTACTACATGCAAATATCAATTTCAGCTAACTTCAGGCACACAGTGGCAAATTGAGCTATTGGAACTGCACTATGCGCTACTAGTCATCAATTTATTTATTTAAACAATATCTAAAACACGGACAGGATTTTCAGAAAAGGTCACAGCAATTATGTTCAGATGACTTGTCAGTTTTAACAAACAGTTCTATTAAACACCATTTTAGTCCTGGAAATAATGCTTTAGATGTCATCTTACTATGTATCAATGGTACCAGTCCGTCCCTACCAAGCTTTTTCGTATTGTATATTCACAATCGACATATATATGGTCCGAAACCTTCAGTACTGTCAGTACTTTGTTATCATAATGTTACAGTATACTCGTATGTGCAATTTAATTATGTTTTGTAGGGAAACAACAGTAAACATAGCCATTAGAATTTCTCTATGAATGAATGTGTTAAATGGCTTTAGGCCATATTGTAGTATATTGTACTAAGCCATATTACACACGAATGCCCCATGCAGGGTCAATTGTCTCCAGATGTCAGTTATCATAGTGACCCACTAGGGGACAATGATTAGTACATGGCCATAAAACCCGCATCCTGTATATTACGTATTGTTGCATTCCTTTATGTAGCTGTGGTAACGTATCAAAAGAATCAATCATTGCGGTCATGGTGCCTCAAAGTTAGTTGGGCATTATGTAGGTAATAATCAGTAACACTATAAAACGCATCCAATAAACAATTCCGTAAATTACAGTAATCCAGAATGACTTTTTTCCTTTGGATTAATGGTCAAAATTGTCCAAGTTCCAAAATTGCAAAAAGGATCATATTTATGATAAACTATTTCCCTGATGAAAAATTATGTGTGAGTAAATTACTTCACGAATATAAACCCTTCATTCCACGTGCCTGTTTATGCCAATGCAAACACAGTAGACCCAGATCAAACGTATTGAAACAAATTTATAAACATAGTAGATCCAGATCAGAGAGCTTCTGTTGTAGCTCCCTGATAAGGTTCTTGTCGATTTGCTTATGAAATAATATACCGGTAGGTCTGGTTGTACAATTACTGCCATAGCCTGTGCTCATTATATCATTAACTCTCCATGAAATAATTATTTCTTACACAAATATTCATAAAGAAGATCTAAAGGTTTTTTCTTCACAATGTTAACTTTTCAAATGGATCATTGGCTCTGACAGATCAATTAGGATTAGATCAACAAAATTTCATAAGCAAACAGAGCAGAACCTGATCAGACAGCTCTTACAGGAACTGTCCGATCTGGATCTACTCTATTTGCAAACACGCGTGAAGCCGTTTATTTAAGAAGAGAATGATTGGGAAATTGATTAAAAGCAAATTAGGTGTCTCCTGCCAACAGTGCTAAATCGTGTTTATTAATCATTGTTTCTCTTAAGAATATTTATTAAAGATTTCATGACCTCATGAATATTCATTACAGGGATTACAGAGACGCTAGACAACCCTGATCGAATCTAAAGAAATAAGTCTACGGATTAAGCAATTAGAGCAGATCCTGATCAGGCAGTTCCTGCGTGATTTGGGTTAACGCTGTTAACAAAACGTTTGTGTAGAAAAAATTTCCACGAAGAAAAAGCCCATTAACCTACAGTGCTAGACCTAAGTCAGATTTATAACAGAATGTAGCATATCCTTTTTTTATAATTGTAGACCCAAGTCATCGACTGCACTATTTTCTCTAGTATAAATTTCACTGAAAACAGCCATCGAGACAAAATGTAAGCTGACCCAATATAAATCACATCACGTTTTCTTGAACTTCTCGTCTTTTGGTAATTTAAATAATCCTATTTAGTCTCTGTCGGATTAGGAGCTACACCCATAGGCAGGGATATACATATATGCAGCACAAATTACCATTTTAGCACTCAAAACGAAGCAGAAGTACATTACGTGCGATTCTTTTCTATACGATATATAGTTCGACATTTATGGCGAATGTTCATCAGTGACGTCATCACAAGGGAGATAAGCGAGCGACCAAAATCAGCCAGTGCTTACTTATCGGTGATATATGACAGCTGCTATGTGCGATATGACTGTATTTTTTTGTGTTTTCGAAACTACGTCGTACAAGGTACCCATTTGTCAAATATTTACGAAAAAGTGTCCTGCCTGTTTACTTGACCTTTAAGTTATATTTATGATCCCTTGCATAGTGTCCGGCAGTTGTCTATCATGCAACATACATTATGACAAGATTTGTCGATCATGGAAAGATAATCAATTAGTAGATGTACGTAAATAGCAGTACAGAATCAATTAAATGTAGTTTAAACATTTGTTTGTTTTCTGACGCTAACGCTAGATACATCGTTTATGCATTTTCAAAGTATATGCAAATTACAATATTAGTAAATGTTCTCAAAACGTTGTTGCTTGTTAAATGCATATTAAGTGCAAATGTAAGTTTATGAAACGGTTTAACCCATTACAGCATACACCTTTACGTCGGTCAAGACAAACAGCATACCAGTGAAACGGTTTGCGAGTAATTCGTAGACTGAATGTACGCAATATGATGTTTGCTACTCGGTATCTTTGGCAAGTAAAGAGAGTGTTGATACATTAATAAAACAGAGAATCAGTTGTATATGATTTTCAATGGAACTCTAATGCGTTAAAGGCGTTTATATACTGTTAAAGGTTTACCCAAAACTTTGTGTCTGCACTATATATTAATTCATAAATTGTATTTTTAATTCAAATTGTATGAAAGTATATTTCAATGCATGTCTTCGATGGGACTAAAATCAATAAATATTCAGAATAATAAATTTTTGCATTGTTATCTGTAAAAGTCAAGCGACAAATAGGGCAATTAATTATTTTACTGACGATCACATTGATCAACGTCGCGTTGACGTCGAATATGACGATGAGTTGACCTAGCAGAATCACTCATAGCGAAAAAATGAACTCGAATAGGTATTGTTTTTTTTACTTGTTTCTATTAAGAAGTGAACGGAGTATGACATATAATTTTTTTGTAAACTTTCACCGTCTATTTTTTTTGGAATTCCACGAAAATGGCGAAAATAATCCAATACCAGAAAGCGGTAAAATAGGTTTTCCAACATTCAACTCTTGACGGAACAAAAGTGTTACGCTTGTAAAACATATATTGCATATCATATTGAAGAACTATTCTTCTTCTTCAAAACAGTTTTCGAATCATTGAAATACGCAACGGCATTTGTAAATAAATAAAGAAATACGCAAGCACAAGTGAATTGCTTAGATTACACCAGAGGGCGCTTTTGACGTCATATATTGCTAAGCAACCGACGTCAAATTCAAAATGAACGTCGCAGTCGTGTAGGCGGTAACTTTCTGAATACTTGGACCAAATATGATGTTAATTGGATAAACTTCGATTTTTGCCGAGCAACAGCGCGAACTACCTTAATACAGGTCTAAAGGTCTTTAGACATGTATTAAGCTGTCACATATGTTTCTAGATATCTGTAGCGATGCAATTTAGAGTAATTCTGTATTGTACGTTTTGGAAGGACCGAACTTTTAGTTCGAGTTATCCCGAAATTCGAGTTATCCGAGTTCGAGATATCGAAGTTCAACTGTAACTCACAAAGTCACCAAGAGAAGCCACTGTAATAACTACAGCAAAGGCTCTCTAAATCGACACCATTATTTATCAACATAGGAGACCCTAAACGTAGTCGTTGCTTAATGCAGGGCAAAGTGATACAGAATGTTCCTTTAGGAGCGTTCTGTATCACTTTTGTCCTGCATTAAGCTATCACCAGTTTTGAAATTAGAATTAAAACTTATTTTGTATAGTTGATTACCGAACCTTTACTGTATAAAACAAGTCGCTCACTGCGATCGGTTTTGCTTTCTGTATGACCTTTCTGTATCAGTGTTGCCCTGTATTGACTATTTAGCAACTGTCTCATTTTTAACCCTTTCCTCCATGAATACTCATGTTTCGAAATAGTGACATTATGAATACTAATAAGATTTTATTGTTATGATAGAACAGGGACAGAGAAATGTATGGCCATGCCAGACACTGTAGAATCATATCAATGTTATATCATAAGCAAACAGAGCAGACCCTGATCAGATGGCTCCTTACAGGAGCCATCTGATCTGGGTCTACTCTGTTTGCAAAGGCGTAGAAAGGCGTATTAATGGAGTAAAGGGGCTCAAACTGTTGCCTATGTTATCAACTCTTTACTCCATAAATACGCCCTTCGACGCTTTTGCAAACAGTGTCTGCTCAGTTTGCATATGCTACAATATAGATATGAGTATATACTGTCTGCCATGACCAAAAATTCCTATATCCATGTACAGTTGAACTTCGATAACTCGAACTTCAAGGGACCGTAAAATTAGTTCGAGTTAACAGAAGTTCGAGTCATCCGATTTCTAATCTGAACAATTTATCAAGGCCACAGCTTAATACAGGTCTAAAGTATTGCTGAAAGCTCCTACAGGAGCTTTCAGCATTATTTTTAGACCTGTATTAAGTTGTCACATGTGTTTCTAGTTACACTATCTGTAGAGATTCATTATTAGAGTTATTTTGTATTGTTAGTATTGGAAGGACTGAACTTTTTGTTCGAGATATCTCGAAGTTCGAGTTATCGGAGTTCGAGATATCGAAGTTCAACTGTACTATTAAACCAGTTAATCTAATGAATATTTACGACGTCATTATTTCTTACATAAATATTCATGGAGTAAAGAGTTAAATCACGTGATCGCTTTTGTGAGATTATACTTTACAAAGGCTGTCGCTCCCTGCGACCGTTTTTTTCCTGACTGGCGTTTCACATAATTGAGGCATTTTAAATTTTAAGTATCTCGTGTTCTAAATCAATATTGTTTTCTGTGAGCATACCTTTTTTTGCACGGTCTATTTCTGAGCAATTGCGTTGCTTAATGAATATTTATGGCTGATTTTGTTTCCAACAAAACATATGCGTGTGGCGACTGCATAGTGTCTCGGCACTTTTCTTCACCAAATAAAGAATGGAATCAATTAAATCTCGATGGAAAGCTTCCACATCAAGAGGGTATGCGCATGTTTTATGTGACACGTGACATATAAAGCTGTCCCATAGTTAGAGACGCGCCCCTTTTACAGCTAGGAAGGAGACTGATATTTGTCTTTCGTGTTTTAATTGTTTTTTGTGCCCTTTTTCTACACTCTGACGTCACTCACTATTATGTTTCTTAACCATTTGCCTGCTAAGGGCGACTTGACTCACATTCGCAAACAGCTTGGATCCAGATGAGACGCCGAGTAACTCGGCGTCTCAGCAGGATCCAAGCTGTTTGACACTCAATCAATAGTATTTTAAAAGTTTAAATAAATCGGAAGTAAGTAAAATGTATCAGATTAGATTTTGAGCAGACATGTGTTTTTTTCGCAGGATAAGGGTTAATGTCACACACTTCAGGTTGTTCTCTGGCTTTTATAAGAGACAGGTAAATATTATTCATTGAACATGATTGTATTGCTTTGCACGACTTTGTGAAAACAAATCAACCCAGCCTATTGGATACATTTACATGTACACAAACTACCCCGGTTAACCTAAGTATTCGGACACCAAATCACCCCTCTCCACCTGTTTGTAAAGCTGAATAATTCAGTTTGGCACCATCATGTGATGATGAGACTACCATATTAGCAAATAGTGCAGACCCAAATCAAACGGTTCCTTCAGGAGAGGTTTGGTCTGGGTCTACATTACATTTGAACTTCGATATCTCGAACTCCAATAACTCGAACTAAAAGTTCGGTCCTTCCAAAACTTACAATACAGAATTGCTCTAAAATGTATCGCTACAGATCTCTAGAAACATATGTGACAGGTTAAGACAGGTATAAAGTAATGCTGAAAGCTCCTATTTTTATACCTGTATTAAATAAGTACAAACCTCTGTTATCTCGAACAAATTTGTATAGTCCCTTGATGTTCGAAATATCGAAGTTCAACTGTATTTCTCTGAATACTTAGAGCAATCAGGGTATGTCGTATTTTGACACCTTCGCACATGCTCTGTTTGTTTATGAAATAATATAGATCTTGCTCTTCAATTTCTGTCTTGGCAAAAAATTCTGTGCTTCTATAGCAGTATGGATAATTTATGTATTACATAGTCATAATGTCACTGTTTCTTACATGAAGTAACTGCTTATAGGTCATTGGTATACACTATGCAGTAATCGTAAACTGCGTCACACTTTCATGACTGGCGGTTAGAGCTGACAGACGTGAAGTGCTAATACAAACACGTCATTTGACTTATTTCAACTTTACAAAATACATTACATGTACTGTTTACCCCATAAGCTATTTTTAGAAACAATCTCTTTGAATAAATTTACCGAAAAGGAGCACTAAATGGAGAAAAGGAAACGTTTAGAATTTTGTAGTTTGAAACCTTTGTGATAAATAGAGCATTTGCTCCTATAGGAGCAAATGCTCTTTTTATCACAATGGTTGCACAAAGTGATTTTTACAGAGTCGTCAAAAGTCGTCAATATGAAGGAAAGGGTTAAAAGAAGACTTAAGTCTTGGCATACGTATGGCAGTGATATTTTGCTAATTTATCGGTCTCCTTAAGCCTTACACATACACCCTCCACCAGACGCTTTATTCTTCTAATTCTTAGCGCTCAGCTAATCAAGCATTTGATTACATGATAATGATAAATTTGTCAGACATGGGTCTCTGTTAATGGTAATGACATATGACTACGTGGTAGTAATGGGCTCCCCGTACCTATTAATGTCATACACACACTAGACTTATATATTAACGGTCCAAAATATGTGAACTTTAATTACAGCTTCTAGGGTAATCATTGCAAAAATTACTTTGCTCGAGTCAGCCGAAATCCCCAATTGGGTATTAAATTATCCTTTAGTCATATAATAAAAACTCTCCGACGTAATCATCTCTGATCTCATATTCTTTTTCAGCACAACATTTCTGTACAACCTTCGTGGTCCTGCATAATTTGGTTTTAACACCTATATTCTAGTACACTTTCAATATACTGACCAACTTATAGGTAATACGAGCATTCCATGTTATTTAACGATTTAACTATTTATTTATGTCAGAAGTAATGACATAATGAGTATTTATTGGCTGATTATTTTATAATGACATAATATACATAGGAAGGTTTGGTACTTAGGTTTAGGGGTTAGTTTTATTCGCGTGTATCTCAGTAATTCCGTGTTTTTGTCAATGCTCTAAATCAAAGGACCGATTTTGGATACTTTCAACATGTTGTCATTCGCACTATAACTATAGTTTTTTTCTGAAATATTACCTTTATAATAGATTCCTAAACGTCTTTTCAGACTGTGTGTGTTCAAATTAATAGATAGGTGGATATATAGATAGAGGGAGTGAGCGAGATATATAGAGAGATATATAGATAGCTTTATTTCCTCCTTTACAGAAGAGCATACAAACACAAACACGAAATGCAACCATAAGAACAAATATGCACACTAGAAATACAATACAACTCTACATACAGTGTATTTGATGCCAAATCTATATCATGTCAATGATAATATCAGAAAACTGAGGATGGAATATGAATGTACGTTAAAGCTAGACATTATAAATGTATAACGTAAATAAAAATAAGAAAAACGTATTGATTTTGTTCATACGTTTTATGTGCGTTATATTGGTTACATTGAATCGAGTTTATATATCATCGATTTAGTTTTGTATGCATTTTCAGTATTGATATGATCATAAAATACTAAACCAATGTTTTGTATGGAAAATAATACCCTTTTATACTGAATTATATATCTCAATTTCATAAATATAAAATCAAATATACTTTTGACGACAGTATCAGATGGTATATATGCATACCCACCATTTCCCTACAACGACACGAAATTTGCAGTAGAATGCCAGGTGTATATATCATCAGTCATTACACAAAATCATACAAACAGACACCAACGTGCATATATACATGCACAATACTTCTATTGTGAATGAGAAGCATTTTTCTTTAATTTAGTCGTCGACAATTGCAGACGGTCGCCGGTTTCAGAGGTCACCAGTTGTCTTTAACGATCGCTAGCGAGACTTTAGCCAAACGATAATTGTAGTCGTGCGATCTTTCGTAAGGCGGATGCCTGTAGTCTAAGATTAAGAAGCATATTTTTCTCAGTTGCAGATAATATTAACCCTTCGCTTGCTGAATTTTAAAATACATTTCTCCTTCTTTACCCATGCCCTGTTGTATAATTACATATATCTTCACTCTGTGCACGTATTTCGCTGTGCAATCACTGCTGTGGAGTGCACTGGTTGCACAATCAATTTGTAAATAGTGCAGACCCTGATGAGACAGCTCCTGCAGGAGCTGTCTCATCTGGGTCTTCACTATTTACAGGTAGGTATATTGACGCGAATAGCAAGCGAAGGGTTAAGTATGTTTCACTGTATTACACAGAGGTCAAGATAAGATGCATAAATTAAAATATTTTCAAGAATAACTCCTTTTTTCTCCACCATGCCCTATGTTGTGACCACTCTTTAGAATCGTCATGAAGAGTTGTCACAACATAGGGATAGTTTGGTGAAATGACGATTTTTACCCATTCCCTCATAGGCTATTTTTAGATCCAACCACTTTGAATAAATCTACTGAAAAGGAGCATTAACTAGAGAAAAGGAAAATTTTAGGATTTTGTAGTTTGAAACCATTGTGATAAATAGAGCATTTGCTCCTATAGGAATAAATGCTCTATTTATCACAGTGGTTTCAATAGGTGCTTTTTACAGAGGCGTAGAAAGGCGTATTTATGGAGGAAAGGGTTAATATCTGAGTACGCACATTTATCTGGTACTCTGAGTGAGTCAAGGATTTTGGAAAGTGCAATGTACGCTTGCAATAGATGATCATGTACGAAAGAAATGAGTTGTCCGTTTTTGATAGAGTGCCCATCCATTTGAAAGAAACTGGTCTTAAAAAGGTTTCAAACTCAAGTTTTAATTTGCATGTTTTTTAAATCGATGAAAACGAAAGTAGGTTTAAATATAGAGAGAAAACGAAAGTAGGTTTAATATAAAGACTGTGAGTATGTTTATTTCTACATTTTCTTTTCTCTTCGGCGACGATATTTTTAGAGACAGTGCTCATCCCACTTCGGCTATGAAGAGACACCTAAATGCATTGTTTGATATCGAGAAGCGCATGCGCGAAGTGTTTGCTATATTTATAGCGAATATTTATAAAGTACACTGTCATACTTTTTTGACCGCTGGAACAAAAAATACAGCGCGATATATTTCAGAGTTTTGTTGTTGTTTCTCAACAGAAAATAATCAGATAAAAAGCAAGACTGTTTAAATGGTATACTGAAGGGTACATTCAGCATACATTTACTTTTTAATGCAAAGGCGTTCAGGGACTTTAACGCGGTGTCTGATTACGCATGAGAAGACAAACATTAGCTGCAGATGTGTGTCAAGTGGTCGGTCGCATTTTGTTCCTTTCTTAAAAAGTTCCGTCTCGAACATAATGAAATAAAAGCTCAGACATTTTATCGAGTATTTATTTCACTTCTACCTTTGCCTCGACGAACATGTTGCAATCTGCTTCAGTTTATTATACCCGAAGCGGTAATACATTTGTGTAAAATAAATTTACTGGAAAACAATTAAATTAACACGAGTCACCGACATACTCTGCGACACGTCTGAATATTACATTCGAGGTATTACTTGTAAATTTTGTTACATAATTTCCCGAAGCATTTAAAAGGTTATACGTATTGTATGTCGTAAAGTCTAGACTTGATAAAATTCCCAAGAGGAGGTTTACGAGAATCAAATTACTTGGTGAAAGACTAAGTAAAAAGCAATTTAAAGAAATAGACAGTTTTTCTTGATTTTACGTAACATGACGCAGCTCAGTGTGAACCAAAACTGGCAATGACAAAAGATTGAGTGCTAACTTTAGGCTATCATATACATGTACAGTAAAGCACGGATAATCCGGTCAATCAGTCAAGTATCATTATCGGTTTTGAAGACATGTGACAGCTAAATGCAGGGTAAAGTCACGAAGACAGTTTCTCTTGGAGCAGGATGAAAGTTACTGCATGACATTCACCCTGCATTAACCCATTCCCTCATATTGACGCCTTTTAACTCTGTAAAAGTCACTTTGTGAAACCATTATGATAAATAGAGCATTTGCTCCTATAGGAGCAAATGCTCTATTTATCACAATGGTTTCAAACTACAAATTCTAAAATTTTCCTTTTTCTCCAGTTAGTGCTCCTTTTCGGTAGATTTATTCAAAGAGGTTGTATCTAAAAATAGCTTATTAGGTAATGGGTTAGCATCGACCTGTCAAAACAAATTCTCAATACTATTTTCTATAAAGTCGGCATATGACAGCTTATTCGTTTTAGGCAGATGACTGCCTGGTGTAGGGTGAACGTCATACTGAAAGCTCGTTTAGCATTTTTCTGCATGACGTCTTACCTGTATCACCTCTTTGCATGCTAAGTAAGTTTCCATCTGCAGCAATTGTCGTCGGCTTTAATTCTAAAAATAATATTTCTCTCATTTCTTTGCCAAAGCAAATAATCAAACAGTTTGGAACCAGATGAGACGTTCGCATTATGCGGCGTCTCATTTGGATCCAAACTGTTTGCATATATATTATGCACGGGTTCGCCGTGCAGAGACTTAAGCTGTCACCTGTAATTAACACCAGACGGAAGTTTAAAAACTTCGGATTACAGAGGTTTTACTGCATGTTGAGAACATTTCGAGGGCTTGGTGCAAAACTATTGTAACAATAGTTTTGCACCAATCCCTCTATTTCTGTATCATCGTAGTTAACTTTTATAAACACTTGCGAACTTTCATCGCTTTCAAAATAGCATTTTCTTCTTCACATCACGTCTTCACATCAATCAACACATCAATTAAAAACCTTTTATTTCGATAACAACACCTCCAACTTCGACAATAAAATTTCCAACGTTTTTCCAGCTCAATATTCGACAACTGACTTCGAAAATTGACATTTATTTGTTTCAATGTGGTGTAAACACGGTGTATGGCATTCAAAACGCAGTCTCCTAGCCAGAAGTGCTCAAAACGTGTCTAATCATACTCTGCACGTACATTATAACTGCCTTTAAAGCGATCACCTTATTAATAGATATAGGTGTCTTTAAAAGCATGTGGTAGCTTAATGCAAGGCCAAAATAATGCAGAAAGCTCCTGCATTAAGCTACCATCCACCTTTAAGACCCATAATTAGATTTTCTTATGGTGATTGTATTAGAGGGGGTTTACTGTATGTCTTGGTTTTGTGTTCAGTGTTTGAATGCGGAGGCGTTTCCGCTGGTATTTTCATCTCAAATGCCTGAATTTATCTAGAAGCTTGAGCTGACATTTCTCGTCGATATTCGGTTAAGCTGTGTCATAGCAGCTGTAGCAGAATCCATCCGTAATAGTCTTTCTTCCCAACATTTTGCCTTCTTCCCAACATTTTGCCATAGTTTCATTTCAAGCAATTTAATTAGCCAGTCATGGCTTTTTAACACATGTGTACCTTGTACTTTGACCCCGTGTACTAAACACAAGATGCAATGGCACGCATTAATTCTTTCGCTGCCAGTGTCACATCTTTGATGAGAAAAACATCAAGAAAAAGAAAATGGTAGCAGACGACAAAGTTTGCAGACGACAAAATTTGGCAGCGAAAGAGTTAAATGCTGAATTGTCGAAGTGGAGTAGTACATTATTTCTAAATGATTAGAGTCCATTCAGTATGAAACATTACAAATTACGAGAAGATTTTGAATGACAAACAGTGCATATCTTAATAAGAGGGCTTCTCTAGGACTTGGTCTTCAATGTTTGCATATGTCTGTACACTCGTTTGTCGATCCAAAATACAGTAAACCCTCTCTATAACTGTCACCAAATTACATCAAGTATTTTATGTTAAAGACAGGTTGCTGCTTAAAGCAATGTGAAAGTAAAACAGAACGCTCCTATAGGAGCGTTCTGTTTTACTTTCACCTTGCTTTAAGGAGCCACCTTCCCTAAATAACAACTAATTAACACAATTTAGTGGCCGTTATAGAGAGGTTTTATTGTATCATTGATCTCAGACTCATCGTTACGCAACGTGCTGATGCCATCAGCAAAATGAATGTCGCATATATGCGTCTGCCACCTATCTACAGGAATGTGCCGTGCTCATTGAGGGCGTTCTGCATTATTTTCAATAGTGATAATTTTGAAAAGAACTGGTGACAACAGTCATCATTAATTTAAATAGTGTCGGCCTGGAAGAATTTCCCGACCTATTTTACAGAGATATGTGAAAAGATTGTGTCAGTCTATTCTCTATATTGAAACGTCTCTCGAATTCTACGAATCTCATTGTCAGAGGTGTTTCCAGTACCGTCCTACAATCAAATATATGCTCAGCCGTGCCCATGCTCCTACCCATTCTGACATTAGCTTGTTCGTAGCCCAGAATTGCCTCTTCCTGGGTTTTTAATCAATATTCATGTAAGAAATAATTGCTCTGTTTGCTTATGCAATCAAAATAGATCTGGATCCATGCTTATAAAACTTTTAGTTGAGTCCGAGTTCGTTCTCAAGTTTTTGATTGGTCAGATTTGAGCCTTTGGCTCAAATCTGACCAATCAAAAGCTTGAGAACTCAAATCTGACCTATCAAAAGCTTGAGAACGAACTCAGACTCAACTAAAAAGCTTTATAAGCATGGACCCAAACTCAACAGTTTCTCCCAATACCAAACAAGCACGTGTACATATCGCATTATAAACAAATTATTTAATAATTATTCATGATGTCATTATTATGTTTTACATGAATATTTAACAGGGAAAAGGTTTTACCTGGTACAGGTCGACTTTGTTTACGTTTTCGTGTGTTGTAGAAAGCGAGCATCTGCGCTGTTTCCTGATGCCATGTTTCCCTTATTGGTCCTCTATCCACTCTTCTTTTAGATGTGCTATTTCTTTTTGAATGTTGTGCTGACGGCTTGGTTTTGTAGTCTTAATCCCAGTTTGCCCCTTGTGACCCAGTCATCGTCTCTTGTGACAACGGTTACGGCAACCTTCATTTCTTAGCTGATCTTAATTGTATTAACTCTTTACTCCATAAATACGCCTTACAATGCATTTGCAAACAGAGTAGACCCAGATCAGACGGCTCATCGGTGTCTGCTCTGTTTGCTTAAAATATGGTATAATATAGATATGATTCAACAGTTTCAGCCATGGCTGAAAATTAATATGTTGCTTAATGCAGGACGAAAGTTATGCAGAAAGCTCCTATAGGAGCTTTCTGCATAACTTTCATCCTGCATTAAGCTACCACCTGCCTCTGCCACCCAGAAATATGTCCACTTTAGCGTATTTGTAAAAATATGTATGTTAATATCCCTTGGTAATGAGGAGTGGGGGTATTGATTTGGAAAAAAAAGTTGCTTGTCTGTTTGTCAGTGTGTTAGTATGATTGTCCGGATGCTGTTTCAGAAGTCTCAGTGATATATGTTTCAAACAACCGGAAGGATTTAAATCAAACTTACTTAAGTCAATTATTCATCTTCTAAAATCGATTGCAAAACTTGTTTTCTAGGATGCTATGCCTAAGACCAAGGGACATGTTTTAAGATGTGCTTTCAATACATGTGCACGCATCTCCGTAACGACTTAAACGATTTTGTAAAACTTTAGTCAGAATTTCATCTTCCCATTACGATGTGCATCATCCATTCTCCAGTGTCATGTACACTTCATTTCACAATTAAAGTGCTATGGTTTAAGTTCTGAATTTCATTAGCGAGGATTGTCTCAAACTTTGATCAAATATCCATCTCCCCGAAACAATATACGGAACCCATGAGTCAGCATTATTTGACTACGGTCATAGTCACATGTTAACGTAAATGGATGAAACCTTTCTCCTATGAATTTTAATTAAAGAATATTTAACTGCATGAATATTCATTGGTTGAAATTCTATAATTACATACAGTGCTCCCTCTCTACAACGACACCCTTTGGGATACGAATATTGTATGTGTTGTTCGGAAGGAGTTGTTATAGGGAGGGAAAATCAAACATAAATAGCTTGTTTGCAGATCCCCAGATAAGGTGTATTTCGAGAACTAAAACCGTTATGCCTCAATCAAACCCTATGTTGTGACCACTCTTTAGAATCGTCACAAAGTGACGATTCTAAAGAGTGGTCACAACATAGGGTTTGATGGAGGCACACATAAAATACGATGGAAAAAGGTTGTTTCTAGAGCCATGTTGTTTCGGAAACAGTGAAATGCGTTGTTGTAAGGAGGGAATCGTTATAGAGAGGGCCGATGTAGGGAGTGATCACTGTATTAACAAGGAAATATTTGGCTGCGACTGAATCAGGTGTGTATTTTTCCATAAGGAAACAGAACTTACACTGATCAGACAGCTTCGAACTATAGGAGCTGTCTGGTCTATGTTAACCATTTCCTTCATATAAACGCCTTTTCTCGCATTTGCAAACAGAGTAGACCTAGATCAGACGGCTCCCATAGGAGCCGTCTGATCAGGGTTTCCTCTGTTTGCGAATGAAATTTGATAGAACTGTTTCTTTAGCTTGTAAAATGGCTACAATGTTCCACTTTCCATATTTCAATATAACTACATGTATTTTGTGCATGAATATTCAGTAAGTATTGAAATTTTGACTAAATATAGAACAGGGAAATGTTTAACGGTGTTTGCAAATGTGCCAAATGTCGTCTTTATGAGAAAAAGGACCTGAGTTTTGCATTCGCTCCATATCTCAAAATCGATTTGTAGGAGGCACAAATCAAACACCTCAACACATTGTGCATTGTTTGTATTTTCTTAGATTTACAGAATCTATGTAGCTCCAGGATCGTGCGCCAGAAGTCAATATAATACTAAAATGTCAAAGGTTTAAAAACTGACTTATATATGTTCCAGCATCTTGCACCTGAGGTCAATATCATACATTGTACTTAAATGTCAAAGGTTTAAAAACTGATTTATATAAACATCTAACGCCTGCGGTCAATGTCATTCGAAAATGGCAAAGGTTTAAAATTTGATTTTGTGCCCGTTTAATAATTTCATCACGACTGGGAGATTTGTCAAACTGTAATCAAATATTCATTTTTCCCAAGACGCGAAGAACACATGTTACAGTCCTAGAGCTTTTAATTTTATGGTCATGCTTTTCCATCAAAATGTCATGCGTGCCAAACGTTTATAAAAACCTAAGTCAATCGGTACGATGTACCAACGATTACGTACACAACATAATTATGAAAACTGTGCGATACAATAAAACTATCCACGTAAGTAAACCCATTAGTTTCCAGTGCCCCTTTTTAACCCATTCCCTGATATTGACGACTTTTGACGACTCTGTAAAAGTCTCTTTGTGAAACCATTGTAATAAATAGAGCATTTGCTCCTATAGGAGCAAATGCTGTATTTATCATAATGGTTTCAAACTACAAAATTCTAAAATGTTCCTTTTCTCTAGTTAATGCTCCTTTTCGGTAGATTTATTCTAAGTAGTTGGATCTAAAAATAGCCTATGAGGTAATGGGTTAAAACAGGACATAGGCAAACAGTGTAGACCAAGATCAGAGGGCTCATTCAGAGCTCTCTCTGATCTTGGTCTATACTGTGTGCTGAACCCATCGATGTCAGCGGCTTATAGAAGCAAATATTTTAATATTAACCCTTTAATTGATGAATATTCATGTAGGAAACAATGACGTCAGGAATATTAATAAGATTATTTTTTATAATGGCTTATGAACCCACGATATTTTGGCTCAGGCAGAAACTGTAGAATCAGATCTATATGACACCATAAGCAAACAGAGTAGACCCTGATCAGACGGCTCCTATAGGAACCGTCTGGTATGGGTCTACTCTGTTTGCAGATGCGTCAAAATGCGCTTACATAAGGGAAAGGGTTAATGGATGAGTTCCAAAATGAGATCTGGGCGAATTTCCCTAAATAATATTGGAATGAATGGGTTAATAAAATTGCCCTGAGTAATGGGATATTTTTTTTACCACAATTTGTTAAAATGATTATCTCCTTTTGAAAATTTGCAGACATTGTGTTCAAATCACTATGTTCAAATTCCAGGCCACACTTTGAAATGAAGAATATCATGTCCGCTACATAGCTCCAAAATTGTTTGAAGGAGTGTTTCAAACATAGAACAAAAGCACTCTCCTTCAGAATAATTGCAGAACGCGCTCAGTCAGCCTTAATTCAATGCCAGTGTTATATTTCTTGCCTTTAAGCTTCTAATCTACAGGTTTGCCTTCAAGTTTATTTTGTATACATTCTAGCATTCACACACTGTAAACTGTTAACCATGTCCTATGTTTATTCCAAAATTTCAATACCTACTAAATATTCATAGAGACAATAGTTATAATGAAATATGGAAGGTGGAACATTGTAGCCATTTCAAAAAGTAAAGAAACAGAAGTATCAAATTCCATTACCAAATAGAGCAGACCCTGATCAGACAGCTCCTATAGGAGCTGTCTGATCTGAGTCTTCTCGGTTTGCAAATGCGTGAACACACGTTTATATGAGGGAATGGGTTAAACCATTCATCATGCAATCTTAACACTTTGCTCCATGAATATTTTTGTAAGACATAAGGACATTATGCATATCAATTAGATTATTTCTTTTACAATGGTGCTTGAACACATGGGCGTTTGGCCATGGCAGAAACTGCTGAATCAGATCTATGCAATTCCATGAGCAACAGAGCAGACCTTTATGCGATAGGAACCGTCTGATCTTGGTATACTCTGATGGAAAATGCGTTAAAAGACGTATTTATATAGTAAAGGGTCAATCAAGCCTGGCTATAATGTGTTTGGCTATATGATACCTTATTCAAGCTGTTTGAAATGCGTGAAAACACGTTTATATGAGGGAAAGGGTTACTATATTCATGACATCATTATTTCTTATCTGAATATCCATGGAGGAAAAGGTTTAAACAATCTTAAAGGATCTATGGCGTAAATAGATAATAGTTTATTCAGGAGGGACATGATAGCTCTCTAGTTCCACCAGTCCATATTTTAATTATGAGGTCAAATCATTAATATGCATTTACTTTTCACTCAAGGATTGAACGCTCTATATTGCCAGATTTATTATTGATACATAAGTTTTCTCGTCTGTTAAGCATTCTGTATTTACAGTTTTTTCAGACCAGTGCAACCTCGACATTGGACGCTATGTTTTAACCTTTCTCTTGCTGAATTTTAAAACACACTTCTCCTTCTTTACCCATGCCCTGTTGTATAATTACATACGAGGGGTGTTCCATAAATAATGTCATCTGTGCTTTATTTCGCGGAAATCGTGCAATTCATGCACAAAACCACCTCGTGTCGATTGAGTGATCACTGGCTCGTGACACAGGTAAATATCTCGTCCACACGTTCACTTGCCTCGGTACAGTGTACATCGTTTCATAGCCTATTCGTTAGACTATACACACAATGACAGGAAAACGAGCTGAAAATGTTCTTGAAATTAGGGCCTATATAAAAGGTAGGTCATTACTCGGCATAAAGGCTGTAGATATTCACCGCGAGGTGTGTGACATTTATGGGGAGGGCCAAATGTCCCACAGGACTGTTTGTAGGTGGGTAGCTAAATTTAGTGCTGGGCAGCAGCAACTGAAAGATGCTGCTCGCCCAGGTCGTCCTGCAACAACTACGACCAAAGGTAACATAGAAAAAATCCGGAATATCCTCAAAACTGATGCTCGATTCACCGTAAGACAATTGGCTCGAATGACAAACTTGTCGTTAGCAAGAGTTCATGCAATTTTGAAGAAACACCTAAAAGTTAGAAAGATAAATGCAAGATGGATACCCCATTTGTTAACGGATGAGCAAAAGAAGACGCGTGTAACAATGGCAAAAAAACTTCTCAAAATGTACCCAAAATATAGTAAAAAGGCTTTTGATAATATAGTCACTGGTGATGAGACCTGGGTGTATTATTTTGAACCAAAGCGGAAGGTTTCCAACCGAATATGGGCCACTAAAAATGCCAGACGCCCAAGTATTGCCAAACGAATACGAACGGTAAAGAAGGTTTTGTATGCTATTTTTTTCACTAATAAGGGTCCAGCTATTCAAAAACGTTGTTCTGAGAAAATTGAAGAACTACTACAAAAGTAGCCGCCCTAAAACAGGACTTAAGTATGTCCGACTTTTGCATGATAATGCACCCGCTCACAAGGCACGTATTGTGACTGACTTTTTGGAGTCAGAGAAGGTTACCGTCCTTCCGCACCCTCCGTATTCGCCAGAATTGGCCCCCTGCGACCATTTTCTCTTTCCAAAACTTAAATATCATTTATCTGGAAGGAGATACAATTCGAGAAATGCCCTTGGATCTGCTGTTTATCAGTGTCTGATGGGTGGCCCCATTGAAGAGCATGAAAAATGCTTCCAAAAATGGATTGACCGGCTAAAAAGGTGTATTCTGGCTGGCGGAGAGTATTTTGAAGGGCAGAGCAAATTAAAAGCACTTCCGCTATATGAGCACCGATGCAAGTGACATTATTTTTGGAACACCCCTCGTATATCTTTACTGTGCACAAGTATTTCGCTTTGCAATCACAGCTGTGGAGTGCACTGGTTGCACAATCAACTTGTAAATAGTGCATACCCTGATGAGACAGCTCCTGCAGGAGCTGTCTCATCTGGGTCTTCACTATTTACAGGTAGGTATATTGACGTGAACAGCAAGCGAAGGGTTAAGTTTGTACCAGCTCAACATTCAGATTGTTTCGTTGCTGTGCAACATCGACGTGCGAGAAGAGTCCTCATTCACATACAGTAAACCTGTATATATAGCGATAGATATGCGCGTCCATAGGAGCATATAGGTTCTAAACCCTTTACTCCATAGCAAGTTCTGATTCTACAGTTTTTACCAGAGCTTAAACTTTTCATGTTCATATGTCATTATACTTTTTAGATATTTATTAATGGATTATTTCTAAGATGAATATTCATGGTGTAAAGGGTTAACCCATTCCCTCATAGGCTATTTTAGACCCAAACTTTTTGTATAAATCTAACCAAAAGGAGCATTTAGATCTACTACAGAAAAGGACAAAAATAGAATTGCGCAGTAATGAAACCATTGTGATAAGTAGAGCATTTGCTCCTATAGGAGCAAATGCTCTATTTATCACACTGGTTTCAAAAAGTGACTTTTACAGAGGCACAGAAAGGCGTATTTATGGTGAAACGGGTTAATGGCAGAAGCTCACACATGACTGTTGCAGGTGTGTCTCCATCGACATCTCTGATGGGGTTTCGATCACGTCCGCCAATATTTCTTTCTTTTTTTTTATTGATTTTAACTCTTTGCATGCTAAGTATTCTTTTCGTTTGCAGCAATTGTCGTCTGCTTCAGTTCTTAAAATAGAATTACATGTAGTCAAAATGGTCAAAGTGTCAGACATTTTGGACCCCAATGAGAGGCCACATGATGCGGCATCTCAGCTGTATCCAAACTGTTTGCATAAGTAACCACAGTTTCGCCACCAGCATTCAAAGAGTGAACATGGCGATTAGAAGACAATTTCATATCAAGAATGACGTCAGCGCTAGTGCTTATCTGTCTTCACCATCAAACTACTTCCTCTATCCGCGCCTGCATCGGAGATTTCAATGAAAACGTTGTTAAGACGCACTGGCTCCCATGGGCGAATCTGTGTGCATTGGATGCAAATAAGATGCGACTTGTCCTCTCATAGGGATACAGGTTGTAGGTCACTCAATTGGTAGTCTGTCAAAAGCCTGTGTGAATCGAAAATAAGTAAAAGTTTCAACAGATCTGATTTTAAGCCGACACCTTACAGCAGGATAAAATAACCTTTCGTTCACTGAACTATTTTTCAGATTGGCATATTCTGTTCTGTATTATTTTCCGAATACCAGCAATGTTCTAGATCTACTTCCGTATATTTGAATATCAAATAATTTTGACCCGCATACGAGGCCGAGTATCACAGCGTCTTATCTGGATCTAGCTCTGTTCATAGATTGTTCTGATATCATGCTTGTCTGCTTAAGGTTGTATAATCAAGATTGTTGTTGACAAAAGAGGTTGTGTTTCATTGATGATAAAACAACAGCGTGGTGAAATCAAGTAAATTCCGCCTCACATGCCTGGAATGACACAAAAATCGATGGAAATGAGGAGAAAATTAAACCTCATCATGACGTAGAAAAATTATTTCCGCTTTAACTGTACTGCTGCAACAATTTCTTATTCGTTTAAAATTTCAAAGAACTACTGACCTAGTTGTTTGGCACATGATCTGGATCCAAACTGTTTACAAATGCAAGCCAGCTCTCGCTTAGAAGGATATAACATGCACTAATTCATAGAGATTTTCACAATTAAGCATTTATTTCCGTTCATGAAGAATACAGAATATTGGATGTCCATTTTACAGATTTGCTTGACGAAGACAAACTCCCAACCACCATAATCTGAACAACCTACCTCGCTGTTAACCTTTAGCCTGCTATTGGCGGATGAGTGAATACCTTTGCAAACAGTTTGGATCCAGATGAGACGCCGAGTAACCGGCGTCTCATCAGGATCCAAACTGTTTGACACCCTGATTGCATTTTGGTAGACACATTGATTATAGCTTGAATATTGAAAATGTAGAAGGTGAAAAATTCTGTAAAAATAATTTGCTCATCAGGCTAAAGGTTAAAACCACTGTCTCCTCAAAATTTGGACCTGGAGCAATATTTTACTACTTCAGATTCGATCTAGATTTTGAGAAACTATTGATCGAGTGTCAAACAGCTTGGACCCTGATCCAAGCTGTTTGCAAATGCTAATCAGGTCACACCTAACGCGATAAGAGGTTTACAGCCAACCGGAAGCTTAACTCTTTCCTCCATAAATACGCCTTTCTACGCCTCTGTAAAAGTCACTTTTTGAAACCACTGTGATAAAAAGAGCATTTGCTCCTAAGGAGCAAATGCTCTATTTATCACAATGGTTTCAGAACTTCAACATTTTTAACAATTCCTTTTCTCTAGTTAATTCTCCTTTTTGGTAGATTTATTAAAAGAGGTTGGTTCTAAAAATAGCCTATGAGGTAATGGGTTAACTCTTCCGCTGCCACACACTGCCATCTGCAAAGTTTGTCGCCTGCTTCAAGTTTCATCGTTTATATTTCCCTTTTTCCCTTCTAAATCTTAGTCCACTAACACACAGTTTGTTTCCTGATGAAACACAGAAGTACACCGTCAGACCCGTTTGCAAAGGTGATTAACCCTTTCCCTGTTCTATATTTATTACAAAGTTCAATACCTACTGAATATTTTTTGACAAAATAGCCATATTGAAACATGGAATGTGGAACACTGTAGCTATTTTAGAAAGTAAAGAAACAGACATATCAAATTCTATTGCCAAACAGAGTAGACCCTGATCAGACGGCTCCTCTAGGAGCCGTCTGATCTGGGTCTACTCTGTTTGCAAATGCGCGAAAACACGCTTGTATGAGGGAAAGGGTTAAAGAAGCATTATAAGCAGTTCGTTCATGTCATTTACATATTCGTGTCACATCTGATTTTCTCGTTCGTATTATCCTTGAAAAATAACGTAATTTAGCAACAGTCCACTGTATACTGCCAATGTGACCTGAGAGGGAGATTGATTAGATTACATGTATTTAATAATTTCGTGGTTATATCTCTCCATTTTCACAAGTATTTCCCGTTGAATAGTATTCGTATTTTGCATCTTCTAAGATATGATGAATATGTTTTCAGTTTACCCTCTGCCCTATGAATTTTCATCTTAGAAATAATGACATGAACTAACGTCTTGTGATGGCATATGAACACAAAATATTCTCCACCAAACCCTATACTGTGACCACTCTTAACTCATTACCTCATTGGCTATTTTTAGATACAACCTCTTTGAATAAATCTACCCAAAAGGAGCATAAACTAGAGAAAAGGAAATTTTTAGAATTTTGTAGTTTGAAACCATTGTGATAAATAGAGCATTTGCTCCCATAGGAACAAATGCTCTATTTATCACAATGGTTTCACAAAGTGACTTCTACAGAGTCGACAAAAGTCGTCAATATAAGGGAATGGTTTAAGATGCTAAAGAGCAGTCACAGTAGAGGGTTTGGTGGAGAAATAACGATTTCAGTATTTTGGCACGCAGCTTTATCTGTAGCTCTAGGTTAAAGTTACAAAACATTTATGTTTATGTTCTATTTCTTCGGTTGCGTATTCATAAAATATCACAGTAAACAACTGCTTCGTAATTATGTAAAACATGGGATGAAATAAAGGATGGTTTGAACACCAATTCGGGTCCAGTCTCACTTACTTTGAAATTTTCTCTTCAAAGAACGTCTAAAACACCGATTACGACCTAGTTTACATGTAGTTATTTATGCTTCACCATCGGCAGTTTTGATGCGCACTGTGAATAAATTCTGAAAGTAGGAGACCGTTCGAAAGTAAAAGCAGCAATGCGAAAAGAGAAAATTGCAGACTGGGGTTTATTGAATCTATTCATGAGCAGTTATTAAAAGTGCAATAGTACTCATGCCGCCTAGCATCGGCTCAATTTTCGTAACTAAATGCAACCACACTTTGGTATCCAACTCACTTGTCTGACTGAAAAGATAAAGGATTAAAATGCATTGGTTATACTGAATAGTCATATTCTTGTGGTGCGAAACGTGCATGTCATTGAATCACATTCTATACGAAATAGGGGCTGTAGACAAGGTGTGATCATCTGATCTATCAAACTGTATACAGTACTGTAGATAACGTGCGATCTGATCTATCAAACTACACAGTACCAATACCCAATTTGGTTAAAACATTTCAGTAAAATAAGGAAATGGCATAAATAAATGCAAGTTTCAAAGGAATATTAAACCACAGATTGAGACAAAAATGGAACTCCCTGATCAGACGCCGCCTTGAAAAGGTGGCGTCTGATCTGGGACTACACTATCTGGGACTAGACTATTTGTCGTTGTGCATTTTTGCGACATTGGCGGTGAAAGGTTTAGTATCACAGGGGGCCATTTCGTGGGTCTATATGGTCTAAAAAGTCAAAAAAATTGATTGGGTCGATTTAGTGTTATATTATATACAAGGGGTCTAACTACCCATTCGCAGAATTCACGACCGATTCGAAATAACGCCCGGTTTTGGGCTATCAAGATAAAATACCCACTAATGTTTGGTACGAACGTGAAGCTGGGACCTTGTACTTTTCAAATAATATAACTTTTGATACATTCCGACAAAGCCGTAGCCAGTGCCGACGTGAAATTCCTACAAAATACGCTGATTTAGCTTACCCCCCCGTAAAACGGCCATAATCGCGATGCCTCGGGATAAAACGATTGTGCAATCAATATATATGACAAAAAGCTATCGTTTACCTCTCAAACTATCTGCAGACACCGATGCAGATCCGAAATGCAGGCGAATTTTCGAGCAATTAGCAGATTTAAATCTCTGTCAGGCTACTACGAGTCACGTGACCCGCTTCTTTTACAATAACAACATCCGCGTGTCTGTTACCTTGCTTACCCAATCAGCGTTAGTGAGAACGCAGGGCACCATCCCTAGGTCAATCAAGTGCCCTGTTACTGGCCAACTAGAAACTAGGTCAAGTTGTTGCGACTTCTCGTCCGAGTAAGAATCAAAGTACTGACAGTACTGAAGGTTTCGGACATAATATATATCATATTGATTGTTTGCTGTGGATTTTTCTGAAAATCATGTCAGTAGTTTGGAAGGCATTTAAAGAATTGTTTTATGAACATGTCACATACAGGGCGATTCCAATAGCTCATATTGCCACTTTGTGCCAATAGAGCCATAATTGATAGTTTATGTAGTAAAGAGCCATCACTCCGTTATTTGAAAGTAAGTCAAGTCGTGCTTAGCATAATAGCATTAACGATTTCACCATTATCGTTGAATAAGAACACTGTAGGTCTAGACTGGACCCAGGATGATTCTGACCATTACTTGGTCAGTACCAAATATATGCAAGAAATGTCTGATTTCCTTAACCCTTTCCCTGTTCTATGTTTATTCCAAATTTCAATACCTACCGAATATTTATGGATAAAATAGTTACAATGAAATATGAAAAGTGGCAATTAGTAGCCATTTAAGAAAGTAAGAAAAAAAAGAAAAAAGAGTAGCCTATATATATATATATATATATATAAAAGTGTGTAGGCAAAAGGGGCATTTAACTCAGAATCCGACAACAATATATCGGACTTTTGTAAATACCACAGGAAGGTTATGGAACTTTCAGAATCCGACGACCTTATGTCGGACTTCTGTTGTAAAAAGACACCATGCTGTTTGAACAGAGGCGTTTGGATTGACAGTAGGTCATGGTAAAATCTATTAATTTTATACTTGGAGATTTCATGAAAAATGGGTCTGTATAATTTGCATATTAAGTATGTACGTTCACTAGTCGTTGTTGCTTTTCACACCTTTGTAGCGTTTAAATAGAACCATGTAACACTTATATATTGGGACCCAAGCGGTGGCCGAGGGGAAAGAGCTGCGTCTATGAATCTCTAGGTCCTTGGTTCGAATCCCGTCACAACCAAATGCAAATGGAAAAAAAGATTCTAATATATTTTTTATTCTTTATCTTTTTTGATATTCTTTTCTCTAAATACATTTTAAAGCAAACAAACTAGAAAACATAAGCATGCCTCTTGAAACTTGTTATGGACTTTTTAAAGCATTATGCTATATTAACATACAGTCCTGGTGTCAATAGTATGCATTTCGATGAAACGTAGAGGCAGGATCCAGACTTTGTGCTAGGACAACTATGAATTCGAAAGTACCATGTTCAATTTAAAATTGTCACCTGCTCATTATTTTGTGTATTGCATATATAATTATTTAGATTCAATTAGTCTATGCTTTGCATAGTTTTATTTTAAAATTGTCAAACATCTAGGATCCTGATCACAGACCGACACACACAATGTACAACTGGCAATTAGGTCACGATAACGTGCATAATATTTGAAAACTTAGTTTGTTTCAAAAGGAATTACTGCACAGTTCAAACTGACTATAAAAAATTCCCTGAGAATTTGAACAATAATTACATCAACAAAACCAATAGTTTAAAAAAGTACATGTATATAGACACAGAGCGCAAATGGAACGGATCCATGTAAGAAACTTGATTCCTGTTCTATGTTTATTCCAAATTTCAATACCTACTGAATATTCATGAACAAAGTAGTTATAATGAAACATGAAAAGTGGAAATGAGTAGCCATTTAAGAAAGGAAAGAAAAGGATCTTTCAAATTCCATTAGCCAACAGAGCATATCCTGATCAGACGACTTCTATAGGAGTCATCAGATCTGGGTCTACTCTGTTTACAAACGCGTGAAAAACATTTATATGAAGGAAAGGGTTAAGTGTTCTAGCACCCAGTCTCTCCTCTCTACCAGTTTGTACAGCTGAATAAGTCAGTTTGGAAACATTTTTGCAACTTTAGCTTAAACAGACATGATAGCAAATAGTGAAAACCCTTCAAACGGGCCCATTAAGGAGGTGTTTGATCTGGGTCTGCACTATTTGCATAAGTGTGTTTGTCAAAATACCTAGGGTAATTAGGGTATCACTTGTTAATCTCTGAAATACATTCAAAAGTATAGATTTGTCAACTTTTACAATACAGTAAAACCCCTCTTAACCCGACTTCTAGTAGATAAGAATTTTTTAGGCAGGTGGCTGCTTAATGCAGGATGTAAGTCATGCCGAGGAGCTTTCTGCATTATTTTCATCCTGCATTAAGCTGCCACCTGTCTCCAAGACTGATATTTATACTGAATTTAAAGTCTGGTTTAGAGGGGTTTTACCGTACATGTATATTTGAAATTCTATTTCTTTCAAACCAGATCTTAGCAACAACGTCGCACGACCATTGATAAAATTCATCAGGAAACATTGTAATGTCGCAATGGAATCGAATTTCTGCATTTGAATTTTGATCTACCCTAGAAATAGTACCATTGATGTTCGATATTTCATAGTAGTTCACAAAATGTTGAAAGTGTATCGAAATATCAACCGTGGCTGTAATGATCAAATAATTTTTTTCGGTTATGTGTCCATTTCATGTACCTCCAACAATTCTATACTGTTCTGCAAAAATCTAACAATTATGTTACTTTGGTCTACCTAACTATTACAACGGTGAAATGGGCTGTTCCAAAATTCAAACAAGTCAAGCTAAAATGAGCTTATGGTTATTATTTAGGGACTTTTCCAAACAATAGTGTAACACGACAAACCGTGCAGATCCTGATTAGAGGGCTTCTCTATGAGCCTTCTTACCTGGGTCTCCTCTGTTTGCAAAGGGCATAAGTGACTAGGCTAAAAGGGCATTTAACTCAGAATCCGACAACAATATATCGGACTTTTGTAGATACCACAGGAAGGGTATGGGACTTTCAGAATCCGACGACCTTATGTCGGACTACTGTTGTAAAAAGACACCATGCTGTTTGAACAAAGGCGTTTGGATTGACAGTAGGTCATTGGTAAAATCTATTAATTTTATACTTGGAGATTTCATGGAAAATGGATCTGTATAATTTGCATATTAAGTATGTACGTTCACTAGTCGTTGTTGCTTTTCACACCTTTGTAGCGTTTAAATAGAACCATGTAACACTTATATATTGGGACCCAAGCGGTGGCCGAGGGGAAAGAGCTGCGTCTATGAATCTCTAGGTCCTTGGTTCGAATCCCGTCAAATGCAAATGGAAAAAATATTCTAATATATTCTTTATCTTTTTTATATTCTTTTCTCTAAATAAATTTAAAGCAAACAAACTACAAAACATAAGCATGCCTCTTGAAACATGTTATGGACTTTTTAAAGCATTATGTTATATTAACATACAGTCCTGGTGTCAATAGTATGCATTTCGATGAAACTTAGAGGCAGGATCCAGACTTTGTGCTAGGACAACTATGAATTCGAAAGTACCATGTTCAATTTAAAATTGTCACCTGCTCATTATTTTGTGTATTGCATATATAATTATTTATATTCAATTAGTCTATGATTTGCATAGTTTTATTTTAAAATTGTCAAACATCTAGGATCCTGATCACAAACCGACACACACAATGTACAACTGGCAATTAGGTCACGATAACGTGCATAATATTTGAAAACTTAGTTTGTTTCAAAAGGAATTACTGCACAGTTCAAACTGACTATAAAAAATTCCCTGAGAATTTGAACAATAATTAAATCAACAAACCAATAGTTTAAAAAAGTACATGTATATAGACACAGAGCGAAAATGGAACGGATCCATGTAAGAAACTTGATTCCTGTTCTATGTTTATTCCAATTTCAATACCTACTGAATATTCATGAACAAAATAATGGCTACTTATTTCCACTTTTCATGTTTCATTATATGAAACATGAAAAGTGGAAATGAGTAGCCATTTAAGAAAGGAAAGAAAAAGATCTTTCAAATTCCATTAGCCAACAGAGCATATCCTGATCAGACGACTCCTATAGGAGTCATCAGATCTCGGTCTACTCTGTTTACAAACGCGTGAAAAACATTTATATGAAGGAAAGGTTTAGTGTTCTAGCATCTCTACCAGTTTGTACAGCTGAATAAGTCAGCTTGGAAACATTTTTGCAACTTTAGATTACAGCTTGCTTAATCCTTACAATGCTGAGTGATGTTTCGTTTGCAACAATTGACGTCTGCGTCAATTCATCAATAAACTTTCTTTCATTTTATGCAAAAATATGATCAAGATGACAAACAGTTTGGATCCTGATGAGACGCAGAATTATGTGGCCTCTCATCTGGATCCAAACTGTTTGCATAGGTAATCACAGTTTCGCCGCTAGCGTGCAAAGAGTTAAGCGTATGACCTCTAGAGATTTTAGCATGATGTAACAGTTGCCCTGCACTACTGACCACCAGTGCGCTTTAACCTTTATATTGTAAAGAACGTACAGAACAGAAGAAGTCTATTTAACCCTTAATTTCCCCATATAAACTTGTTTTCATGCATCTGCAAATATATTCGACCCAGATCAGACAGCTCGCTCCCATAGATTCAGGGTCTGCTCTGTTGCTAATGGATCCACCTTCCATATTTCATTATAAATATTTTGTAAGATTCCGGAACCGGATTGTAAGCCAAGCACTGCACATGCGCAATTCTCTTAGGGGGATTCCCGCTAGGTAGCGCTCGTGCAATAGGGTTTTCCGCCATAGTTTGAGTCGCAATCCATTTTATAAGGATTTCGGCAAAAGCCGAAACCCTAAAAATCAGCGTATGTTGTTGGAATTTCACGTTGGCACTGGCTACGGCTTAGTCGGAATGTATCAAAAGTTATATTATTTGAAAAATAAAAGGTCTTAGCTTCACGTTCGTACCAAACATTAGTGGGTATTTTATCTTGATAGCCCAAAACCGGGCGTTATTTCGAATCGGTCGTGAAATTTGCGAATGGGTAGTTAGTCCCCTTGTATATAATATAACACTTAATCGACCCAATCAATTTTTTTTGACTTTTTAGACCACGTAGACCCACGAAATGGCCCGTGTGGTTAGTATGCTCCATAACAAGTCATCAAATACAGATCCATCGTTACTTCATAAAGACATATACATGTACTTGTCCATGCTTTCCAATGTGATTAATGATTAGTGTTGCACTTTTAATAACTGCTCATGAACAGACTCTATACAACCCGAGTCTGCAAATCTCTCTTTTCTCATTGCTGTTTTTGCTATCCAGGGATCTCCGACTTTCAGAATTTATCAGCTATGGAACTTTTCTTACGTCATCAAGTACGAACGCGCTAAGAGGAGTGCTCCCATAGTCATTTATCAAATGTGAAACTTTTCTTACTGTATACAGTGTGAACGTGATTGCGTGTTTCCCATGACAGCTCTTCACGTGTGGAATATTTCTTCCCATAAAGTGTGAACGTACCAGCAGAGCTGATATTAGCAAATCTAAAAAATTATGGACTCTTTCTTACTTGATACAATATGAACGTGCTTACGGTAGTCCCATGGCAATACGGAATCTTGCTTACTTCATGAAGTGAAAACGTGCTATGAGTATTCAATGATGGCAATTAATCTAATATGGAACTCTTCTGACAGCATGTACATACTTAGGGTCGCTCCCACGGAGACATGTTAATATGAAATCTTCCGTTGCTTAGACAACCTAAACAAGACTTAACTCTTTACCTCATAGATACGCAGTTTAACTCATACTCTCCTACCGTAAAACCCATTTTTGAAACCATTGTGATAAATAGAGCATTTGCTCCTGAGGAGCAAATGCTCTATTTATTAGAATGGTTTTAAAAATATATATACAATTCTAAAATTATCCTTTTCTATGGTGAATTCTCCCTTTCGGTAGACTAATTCAAAGAGGTTGGGTCTAATAGTCTAGTACGGAATTAATTAACACGTATAGATACGCCGTTTAACACATATTGCAAAACGAGTAGACCCAGATCAGATGGATCCTGTAGAAGCCGTCTGATCAGGGTATACTCTGTTTGCTTTTGGAATAATAAAGATCAGACAAATCAGTTTCTGACATGCCCATGTCTGTGTTCATATGTCATTATACAAACTCGGATAATTGATTTCACAATATCATTTTACATGCATATTCATATTGTGTTCAAATACCACATGGTAAAAAAAATCTAGTGAGTGTGAAGTTTAAAAGGAATCAGTACTTATAAATACTGGGAAAGGATGTTCACATGTACCAGTAGTCACCAACACTGACACAAATGAACAATAATATACACATGAGTATTAAAACTTACAACGAACAAGTGTCATTGATTTGATGAACATATGCTAATACTAACAGAAAAAAAGAAACAATACCCTGCAAGGGCAATGTACCAATATTAACAATAAATGTGCGCAAATACTTAAAACGTGTGCTATCTCTAAGAAGGAATAAGAACCAATATTAGCAATAAATGCGCGCAAACATTTACAAAGAATATGTGCCATCTCTTACAAGTAATGAGTGCCATTATCAACCTTTATAATGCGGGACGAAAATCATCACATATTTCCTTTGCAAACAGTTTAGACCAAGATGAGAGGGCTCTTAGAGGAGCCCCCTCATCAGGATATTTACTGTTTGTCATGTTCCATTTTTAAAAGAAAATCCCAAAATATTCACCGTAAGCTTGGCCTGTTTAAATTTGGGAATAGTCCATTTGAAAAATCAGCATTGTAAGGGTTAAAATGACATGAACGCAAATACAGTAAAACCTCTCTATAACGGTCACTAAATTGTGTTAATTAGCTGGTATTTAGGAGAGGCGGCTGCTTAAAGTAAAACAGAACGCTCCTATAGCAGCCTTCTGTTTTACTTTCACCTTGCTTTAAGCAGCCACCTGCCTTTAACATTAAATACTCAAAAGCAATGTCTGCAACTAGTAGAAATGCCTAATCGCAAATGTTTAAAATGAATTCAAGTTTGCGGCACAAATACTTAAAGGAGTGAATATCAATCCAATACCAAAAAATATTAAGCGCTATTAACATGCAATGAATGAATGCAATCACTTACAAAGATTGAGTGCCAATAACAAAAAATGAATGAAATTCTAAGGAATGAGTGCAAATACGAACAAGGTTCAGCGCATGTACATTTCAAAAATATGTTCCAGTGCCTGTCATGCATAATTACAAACGAGTGTGTGTCAATGTTTACATATTATAAATACCAATACTTACATGAAACGAATGAAAACATTTACAAGGAATGAATGAATGAGTTAATGCTTACGCTTGCTTGCTTACAAGCCTACACCTATAAGTCATGTTGACTGTTCTTGCAGGGAACCATTGAGTATCAATATGTACACTTGATGAATGAATGCCAATACTTACACATGCAAAATGCAACAATTAGAAGGAATAGGTTCCAGCACCTACATGGAATTATTGCCAATAATTACATGGAATGAGAGTCAATACCTACATGTAAAGGATATATATTCTTTCAAGAAATGATTTAGTGCCAATACATAAAGAAATGAATTAGTATCAATTGTTACAAGGAATGAGTGCAAACATTTGCAAGGAGTGAGTGCCAATGCATACAAGACATGAATGAGTATCAATATTTACAAAAAAAAATCAGTACCAATTCTTATAGAAGAATAATTTAGATGGCCGTCAGGCATGTGTTCAAACATGCAACTAATGAATATTAGTTCCTACAAATATTAGAGCGTGTCATATTGCGAAAATCGAAGTTCAATACTTACAAACAATGGGAGCAACTATTTACAAGGAATGTGTTCAACAAGCATTTATTTTCCATACAGGCTCAATATTTTATATAACCCTTCATTTCCTTTGTTTTTACATTTTATTAGCTTCAAATACGATACTTAACATGATAATCGCCCCTAGGACGAGCGCCAAACTACTAATACTTACAAAATACAGGCGAGGATTTAGAGGGGGCGGAGCCGGCGTACGCCCCCCCAAAATAAATTAATAAAATTGCCAAAACAATTATTTAGTACTATTTTAGATATATATACAGTAAAACCTCTCTATAACGACCACTGTATTGTGTTAATTAGTTGGTATTTAGAGCAGGTGGCCGCTTAAAGCAAGGTGAAAGTAAAACAGAACGCTCCTATGGGAGCGTTCTGTTTTACTTTCACCTTGCTTTAAGCAGCCACCTGCCTTTAACACAGCTCTTTCAACATGTATTACAAACACTATTTATTTATGTCATCAAACATAAAAATCTACGCCTCCAAAAAAGTCTACGCCCCCCTAATCTGAAATCCTGGATCCGCACCTGAAAAATGGGAACATTTACTTACAATGAATGGGTACAAATACAAAATATACATACAAGGCATGGAAACGAATCCTTAACCCTTTCCCTCATATAAACGCATTTTCACGACTCTGCAAATAGAGTAGACTCAGATCAGATGCCTTTTATAGAAACCGTCTTACCAGACCCTTCTCTGTTTGCCTTTGGAATTATATGTCTGCCAGGCCAAAACATTCCTGTGTCCATGTACCATTATACATATTCAGCTAATAAATATTCATGATGACATTTTTTCTAACATAAATATTCAACAGATGAAAGGTTCATCACACAAGATTCTTATTAGGAATGTGTGTGTGTATACGTACATTTAATGAATGCCATTATCTGCTTGCATGACAAGAGTGCTAGTCGTCATCTAAGTTTTTATATTTGGGTTCCTTACATATTGTTTGCTGTATGACGAATTTGTTTATCCTTTGTTTATTCTTTATTAAACACTTGTCTTATTCCTAAATCAACACCATCATTACATAATTATTAACCCTTTCTCTGTTGCATATTAATGTGAGAAATAATGACATCATGAATACTAATTAGATTTATGTTGATGACGTCGCTTGTTTACCTCTAACGTTTATTTTCAAATCATTTCATTTTAGACATCGTTATGCATGTTGTGGAGTTGTCTGGAGGGGGGGGGGTATTTACATTTTGACTTTGGTGAAAGTGGGATAAGGACGAGGTTGGGTACCCGTAAACCAGGTTTAAGTCCCCCAGTAGCTTATTTTGGTTACTGGCCGTTTCAAGGCGGCACTCCTGCTTTCAGCCTATGGTCAATTTTGTTGTTTAATATGCTTAATGTTTATTGTTTTACGTCTTGATATGCGTCCTGTTATGTTTTGTCTTGTGGCTTTACCGTTTCTTGTTTGATTGTGTTTGGTGCGGTGTCATTTCGTGTGTGGCTCTCCCTGTTTGACTATTTTTCCATATTTATAATAGCATATGGCCATAGCAGAACACGATAAAGAAAATGTACATTTGGTTTGATGGACTTTTATTATACAAATCATAGACACATTTGCTACCAAAATGCGCAAAATGTATTGGCTACTAGATGGTGTATTTTTAATTGTGATTTAACAACTCTTTGAACATCATAATTTTGTGCGTGAATGACGATGGCGTGAAAAGTAAAAGTTGCAGACCTGTAATGTCTTGTATTTGTCATTTTGCCATCGAATATGTGTCAAGTTCCTGACAAATTATCAGTATCTGTTCCTCCTCGTCTACGGATCAACACGATAAAAACTGTACATGTTTAGCTCTTCTGTTTCGAAGAAATCACGAGCTATTGTCGTAACTCCGGCGTCCGCGTCGTCGTTGTCGTCGTTGTCATCGTCTTCGTTGTCGTCCGAAATCTTAACATTGACCATAACTTCTTCAATTTTTTCATTTATAACCTTCAATTTTGGTATGCATGTTCATCTTGACAAGGCCTATCCACACATACAAAACATGATAACAGACAAGCGTTCGCACCGCTTGTGGTGCTCTTGTTATATTTGGAATAAATTATTAGTTACAAAGGTCAGAATTTGCGAATTTATCAACAATTTAATGAAGAAATTCGATGGCAAAACGACAATTACAAAACATTATCGTGCTAGTATATAGACTATATCATAAGCAAACAGAACAGACCCTGATCAGACGGCTCCTATAGGAACTGTCTGATTTGAGATTAGTTTGTTTTCAAATGTATGAAAAAAAACCCCCATTTATATGAGGGAAAGTGTTACGGCTTTTCTGTGGTATTACAAATACTCATAGAGGACAGCAGTGCCTCTCACCCTCAAGTCGTAATACCGTGGAAGCATATTATAGAGTAATAGAACAGTCTTGGAAAAGAAAATCCATTGCACTTCCTTTAAATAATTTTAAGAAGGGCGATCTGATACTTTTAACCCTTAACTTCGTGAATACTTATGTAAGAAAAATAACACCATGAATATTACAACTAAAAAGATTGTTTCCATGCTCTGGACAAGTGCTCATTGTATTTGATTTCCATTACTCAGAGCGGCAAAATTTTTACCTGTGTAATTTTCGGAAGTATCGCACTTCCTTCGTCGGCACTGACTGTTCGACTAGTGCTGGTCAGGTGACCTGATCTGGTTACCGCTCTGAGTAATGGAAATCAAATACAACCATGAATATTAATTCGATAGATTTTTATGAGGGCACATTAGAACCTGTATAACCAGGTGTATATTATTTCATACACGAACACACCAAACCCTGACCAGACAACACCTATAGGAGCTTCTGATATGGGTTTACTCTATTTATTAAGGCTTTAACCCATTCCCTCATAAGCTATTTTAGACCTAACATCTCTGAATGAATCTACCGAAAAGGGGCATTTACTAGAGAAAAGGAAAATGTTATAATTGGTTAGTATAGAAACCATTGTGATAAATAGAGCATTTGCTCCTATGGAGCAAATGCTCTATTTATCACAATGGTTTCAAGGAGTGACTATTCCAGAGGCGTAGAAAGGCGTATTTATGGAGGAAAGGGTTAAAGGCGTATCAATTTAAAACGACACATTCAAACCAATCTGTTAATTACAAGTTAACATATTTACGTCGATAACGTAATCTTTCACATAAATCGTACACGGTGGTTTGTAATGACTCTTCAACCATTTAAAGCCATACATCGTTGTTTAATGTTGCAAAATGTTTGAATATATAATTTTCACAAAGTGCACGTGCATGTCAAAACATTACTAAAACGACTTTAAACTTAAAATGTATGATAAACTTTCTTGTGGTAATGGAAATGTTGACTGCCTTTAAATATAAAGGATTGTCAAAACATATATAAAATGCTTATATAATTCAGCTGTGATTTCTATTTTACATCATAAAATGTCATATTTATTACTTTCTTTCTTGGAATGTTTATCGAACACTTTGATTAAAATAGTATGCTGCTCGCACAATGCTTATTTTCTTCTCATTGTATTCATCTGGTTCTTGTTCACGATCCGTAATAAACATTTATGCAGCAATTTGATTGAAGCAGATACCTTTGGTGAATGTGAATTCTATTTGCCACTGATGTGTCTTGAATCTTCAGCGCAGGGGTAAATGAACGAGCGGATGTTAGCAACAAGTTGGCAAATGTATTGCTTTAATTAAACAGCAGCGCAATTACCTTACAAATGGGTTTGTCACAAATTTACGACTGACTGAAATTAGACTGACCTAGAAGGAACAACATGCATTATAAATACACCGTTCAACCTTTTACTTTATAGAGCCGTTTCTTCACGCATTTACAAACGGAAAAGACCAAGATCAGACAGCTCTTGTTGGAGTAGTCTGATCAATGTCTGCTCTGTTTGCTTATCCATCTGTCCGATTCTACAGTTTCATTCATGTCCAAAGACTCCATTACTCATAATGCCTTAACCCTTTCCCTCATATAAACGTGTTTTCACGCATCTGCAAACAGAGTAGACCCAGATCAGACGGCTCCTTTAGGAGCCGTCTGATCAGGGTCTGCTCTGTTTGCTTATGGAATTTGATAAATCTGTTTCTGTACGTTCTAAAATAGCAGCAATGTTCCACCTTTAATATTTCATTATTACTATTTTGTCTATGAATATTCAGTAGGTATTGAAATTTGTAATAAACATAGAACAGGGAAAGGGTTAATAAAAATGAACTTATTAATATTCTGTTTATTCTTAGATGAAAATGCATGAGGTAAACAGTTAACTAGGAAGCAAAAAGCTCATATTTGTAATGGTTGTGTTTTATCGGTTATTGTGCCAGATTTACGCAAGAAGTAGTCACGTGCTATTATATTTTATCAGTCTTCTTTCAACGAAATCAGGAAAACGCCATGAGGAGAACATTTAGCGAGCTTGGCAACCTTTTCCAGCCCCGCCGGATAAAGTCCTTCGGTCGAAACTATAAACCGAGGTCCGATGTATCAGTGCTTTACACTGACAATGACAATGACAAAGTTTATTTGTAATATAAGGCCTCCGGCCCAACATACAAACTACATGCTTTAACAATATGTGTAGTGTCAATAGGTTTCTTTTAATGTATAACTATAAATCAATATCGTTCAATATGCACTTGTTACGACTAAAGTGGTATATCAATATCATGCATTGAGAACATACGATGTAAAATGTGTGTTTACTTATCGGCAAAATATCTTAAAAACATCAGTAAAGCATCTTTAAAAAGGCTCATTCAGCGCAAAAGATCCAGTGACTTTACACTGGACATCTAAAAGAACCAGAGAAACTCTGTCGGTAATAAGAAAATGGCGCCCGGGTTTCTTTGTATCCTCTCCCTTATCTCTAGGGCGTCCAATTAGCCCATAGTGGGCAGAAACGGACGTTAATCACCACAAACAAAACAAACAATAAACCTTTTCAGGAAAACCTTAGCACACGCTACTAGTAATACGGTGTCAAATTCGTTTTATCCAATGACAAACAAAACGGAAATCTCCATTTGGCTTTTCTAATAAACAATCAGCCACTCTCGCTCGACTATATATCTCAACCACTGCATGATTGAACGCAAATTTGTACGGCATGTGAATGCGTGAAACGAATATACTGGCATTTGCAAAAAGGGCTGACAAAAACTCCTGAAGGAGCCGTCTGACCAGGATCTGTTCTGTGTTTGATTATGATGTGATATCTAGATATGATTCTACAGTTTCTGCCATGGCCAACACTTTATGTGTCCATGTGATATTACAGTAAAACTCTTTCAAACCGGAATTCTAGCAGAGAAGAATTTAGGTAGTTTTAGGCAGGTGACTGCTTAATTCAGGGTAAAAGTCAATACAGAAAACTCATAGAGTAGCTTTCTGCATGACGTTCACCCTGCATTAAGCTGCGACCTGTCTCCAAGACCGATATTTATACTAATTTGAACGTCCAGTTTTGATGGGTTTTTATTGTACAACAATTAATCTAATTTATATTCATAATGTCTTTATTTCATGGAGTAAATGGTTAAACTACAGAATACATGTACCTGGATGATTCGAAATTCTAATACAGAAGAATCGAAACCCTGATTGGCAGGTGACATCTTGGTTAATGGTAAATTCATGCAGAAAACTCACAGGGAAGCATTATGCATGACTTTCACACTGTACTACGCTGTCCATGTCTTAACCATTTCCCTGGTGAATATTCATGTAGGAAAAAATGACGTCATGAATATTAATTAGATTATTTTTTATAATGACATATGAACACAGGACATTTTGCCTCGGGCAAAAGCTGTAGAATCAGATCTATATTACACCATAAGCAAACAGAGCAGACCCTGATCAGACGGCTCCTATAGGAGCCGTCTAATCTGGGTCTACTCTGTTTGCAGATGCGTCAAATGCGCTTACATAAGGGAAAGGGTTAACCATTTCCTTCATATACGCCCTTTCAGGTATTTGCAAACAGAGAAGACACAGATAAGACGGCGTCTGATCAGGGTCTGCTCTGTTTGCTTATGGCATTATGATAGGTCTGACTCTTTAGTTTCTATAGCAATACCTAAATGTACTGTCTACATATGCCATTATAAAATTCAGCTAATAAATATTCATGATGTCATTACTTCTTACATGAGTATAATATTCAACACGCATCTGCAAACAGAGTAGACCCAGATCAGACGGCTCCTGTAGGAGCCGTCTGAACAGGGTCTGCTCTGTTTGCTTATGGTGTAATATAGATCTGGTTCTACAGCTTCTGTCTGAGGCAAAATGTCCTGTGTTCATATGCCATTATGAAAATAATATTATTAATATCCATGACGTCATTACTTCTAACATGAATATTCAGCACGGAAAGGGTTAAATATCGATAATGATACTTATTTAAGTGTTCGGATAATGGGTTTTTTCACTGCATGTACTACTTGATAGGTTCCATCTATCAAAGCCCTAACTCACTAATTTCAAGACTGTAATTTCAGATCATGCATATATTAGTTTGGTTGCACTCAATGGTATTCTCGTGTGTATAAACCATTGATTCTTTAGCTTCGGAAACCGTCTTCCAATTAAAGACTCGTGGTTTTGCGCATGCGTAAAATTGCTACAAAACGAGATGTTAAGTGAAATAATTGTAGGTTTGACTACAGTAAACTTTAAGATAAGGGCGAAGAATATTAAACACAAAAAATCGCGTTTCAGTGACTTTTGCGAGTGAGGAGAGTGTAAAGATGAACATTTTCATAGAGATAATGTTAATTTCTCTGTTTACTGACTAGTTGAAGACATTATATTGTGAGAGTTCTAACCCATTGCCTAAAGACTTAACATAATATTGGAGCAATGAAGACACCCTTATACTATACAGTTGACCTTCGATATCTCGACCTCGGGTTAACTCGAATTTCGGGATAGATCGATGTAAAAGATTGGTCCATCGAAAATGTGCAGTACGGACTTGTTCTAAAATGTATCAATACGCATATCTAGAAACACACATGACAGCTTAATGTACATCGAAAGTAATGCTGAAAGCTCCTGTAGGAGCTTTCAGCATTACTTTCGATCACCTGCATTAAGCTGTGAACTTGAGAAATTGTTCAGATAAGAAATTGGACGACACGACTTCTGTAATCTCAAAGTAATTTTTATTGTTCCTTAAATTTCGGGATGTCGAAGTTTACATCATTGTGTATTAGAACACAGTAGTATGTCCACCTTTCATTTTATTTTTGTCTGAAGCAGTAAGCATTTTTGAAGACAACATTTTTTGCTTTGGGCAATTTAATTGCCATTCGCGTTCAATTACAAAATGATGATTTAGTATCGATGTTGTCCTGCAAGGCTAGATTATGACAGTATCATTAACGTTAGCCAAATCATCAGAATATACAATGGGGAACTTCGCTAGTCAGGATTACCCTTATTCCCACCTGTTTTAACCCATTCCCGCATATTGACGCCTATTGACGCTTCTGTAAAAGTCACTTTATGAAACCATTGTGATAAATAGAGCATTTGCTCCACAGGAGCAAATGCTCTATTTATCACAATGGTTTCAAAACTACACAATTCTGAAAATTTCCTTTTCTATAGTTAATGCTCCTTTTTGGTAGATTTAATCAGAGAGGTCAGGTCTAAAAATAGCCTAAGTTGGAATGGGTTAAGTAGCCCTCGTGAATATTTATGTAAATATAATGACATCATGAATATTTATTAGCTGAATATTTTTAATGGTAAATGAATACAGGATTATTTGAACCTTGCAGAAACTGAGTCAGATCTATATAATTTCACGGGTAAACAGAACATACCCTGATATAGGAGCCGTCTGATCTGGGTCTACTCTTTGTATAAATACGTGAAAATGTGTTTTACGAGGGAACGGGTCATTACTCATCTACAAATAATTGTTTCCAATAACATAAAGAATTATGAAACAAAATGCTCCAATTAATATTCATGATGTCATTATCTCAAACATGAATATTCAACAGGTAAATGGTTAAAGTGACAAGGACATATTGTTGTAGAATGTAACAACGGACGTTTCCTAATGACTTGCTTGTCTGGTCTGATGTGTGTAATTGTGGCCTAATGAGCGGCATCGCCGGGGAAATCCGAACATCGACACATGCAAGTTCGTTTGACTGTTTTCAGGGTCGTTTAACCCCTTTTACGTCATATATGACGTTATGAGAATGGCAAAAGAGCACTGGGTTGGTTGGCCATGAAATTTTCTGTAGAATTAGATCTATATACATGTACAGTTGAACTTCGATATCTCGAACTGATTAGTTCGAGATAACAGAAGTTCGAGTTAGCCTTTTTCTGATCTCGAGTTAACAGCTTAATACAGGTATAAAGTAATGCTGAAAGCTCCGGTAGGAGCTTTCAGCATTTCTTTAGACCTGTATTAAGCTGTGACATGTGTTTCTATATATCTGGAAGTTTTGGAAGGACTGAACGTTTTGTTCGAGTTATCCCAAATCATATTTAAACGCCTTTTTTCACGTCTTTAAACAGCGTAGACCCAGATCAGAGGGCTACAGTAGGAGCCGTTTGACCAGGGTATGTTCTGTTTGTTTATGACACCATGTAGTTCTGGTTCTACAGTTGTCCAAGCCAAAAATCCCCTTGCAATTTTACGGAATAAAACCTCAGCTTTAAATAGTCATGATGTCATGAATTATTACATGAATAATTAACAGGTAAAGGGTGAACTGACCACGAGTATTACTTTAACCCATTCCCTTATATTGACGGCTTTTGATGCCTCTGTAAAAGTCACGTTTTGAAACCATTGTGATAAATAGAGCATTTGCTCCATAGGACTACATAATTCTAAAATGTTCCTTTTTTGCTGGTAAATGCTACTTTTCGGTCGATTTATAGAGGTTGGATCTATAATTTCCTATGAGGGAATGGGTTAAAATCTCTGATATGGTCCTACAAGGGATCTAGTGTGAGACTCCCACTTCGAAAGGATAATATTTACCATTTGAGACGTAGGAACGGTATTATATAATGTGTCCGCTGGTTAAACCAGTTTTGTGTCTAGTTATGTTAAAGAGAAAGTTCAAACTGTCCACAAATATAACCCCAGTGTCCTCTGTAGTGTATTGAATTTCGGTAGAACCTGCCCATAGAGACTATGGTCCATGCTTATAAAGCTTTTAGTTGAGTCTGAGTTTCGTTCTCAGGCTTTTGATTGGTCAGATTTGAGTTCTCAAGTTTTTGATTGGTCAGATTTGAGCCACAGGCTCAAATCTGACCAATCAAATGCTTGAGAACGTTCTCAGACTCAACTAAAAGTTTTATAAGCATGGACCCTGATAATGAATAAATATAGATGTCTATAAGAGCAAGTGATCGCTTAATGCAGGTTGGAAGTAATGCAGAAAGTTCCAAGAGGACCTTTCTACATAATTTTCATTCTGTCTTAAGCTTCCACCTTCCTTAACCCTTATAACGCTGAATTTTCAAATGGACTATTCCAAAATTCAGATCAAGCTTATGGTGAATAATTAGGGATTTGTTTCTAAAAAAGTGTACCATGACAAACAGTTCAGACCCTGATGAGGGGGTTCCTGGGTTTACACTGTTTGCAAAGGACGTTAGTGACAAGTGTCCCTGACTGTAAGGGTTAAAACGCCTTATATTGGATGGCTACTATATATAGACAGGTTTTACTATACAAGGAACACATTCAGGATTTTTCCTGACCCCCTTTTTCAATTGAAATGACCCTTACATTTTACAAATGACCCTCAACATTAAGAGGGTCTGTTCTTTACTTCATATAGAGGGGTCAAGAGGACCCTCAAATTGGACTTTTTGAATGGGTCAAAGGAAAAGATTACGTGACATTGGATTATTCATGGCATCTTGTACACATCGAATGGCATATTAATCCTTTACTTAATAAATGCGCCTTTCTACGTCTTTGCAAACAAAGTAGACCCAGATCAGACGGCTCCTATAGGAGCCATCTGATCAGGTTCTGCTCTGTTTGCTTATGGTATAATATAGATATGATTCTACAGTTTCTGCCATGGCCAAATATCCATGTGGTCATGTGTTATTATAACAATTGATCTAATTAATATTCATGGTGTCATTATTATACCCCCCACAACGAAGTATACTGGAATCAGGTTGTCCGTCTGTCTGTCTGTCTGTCTATCTGTCCGTCCGTCCGTCCGGACGTCTGTCTGTACATTCGTCCGTCCGTGGGAACAATTTTGTCCGGCCTTCTTCGTCTACAGTTTTGCTTCAGTTTTGTTGAAATTTCATGTATAGCCATATGACCATATAAACCTGTGCACAGCATATTTCCATTATGATCGGACCATTACTTCAGGAGTTATATCCCCCTTTTAGTCCCCTACCAATATTTTCCGGTTTTCTGGACTTTTAATGGAAGTGACTGGAGATATCAACTGTATATTTAGTACAAAACTAAATCTAGATAAGTTACAGCTTATGTTCCAATCTCAGTCCGGTTGAATAATTATTTCCAGAGTTATTGCCCTTGAACTTCAATTTCTTTCTTCAAATTTTGAATTTTCCAGACCTTTTTGGAAGTGGTTGGAGATATTAACTTTTTTTTTGGCATAAAGCTAAATCTAGATGATTTACAGCTTAATTCCCAATCTCAGTCTGGTAATAATTTTTGCATGAGTTATGGCCCTTGAACTTTTTTTTGTTTATCAATTTTTCAATGTTCCTGTCTTTCTTTGGAAGTGGTTGGAGATATTAACTAAATTTGACATAAATCTAAATCTAGATGAGTTACAGCTTAAGTTCGAATATCGGTCTGGTTGAATAATTTTGTCAGAGTTATGGTCCTTGAACTTAATGTTTTTCTGAAAGGGTCTTATTTCTCTGAATTCTGAATTATTTTTCATTTTTCTTTATTGCTGAACATCTTGTCATTTTTATTACATAAATTGGGTTGTGTCATTTATTGTTTTTAAATCTCTTCATGTTTCTGTATGTACATATGTTCAGCTTGATGATAGGTGTTCTGACAAGCAGTCAGGTGTGTGTTTGGGGGGGGGGGGGGGGGGCGATATTCGTTAGCCTGTGGCTTACAGTTCTAGTTTTTTATATGAATATTCATAGATTAAAGGGTCAACTGTAATCATACCATACAATAATGTCTGCCCAAATTCTGGCCAAACAGCTGACGAGACACCGAGTCACTCGGCATCTCATCTGGATCTAAACGGCTCGCTCTTGCCAGCCCAGTAACACTTATTATGACAAGACATAAATAAATTGCAAATAAAACCAATGGAATAACCAAGCATTGTTCAAGCCAACTGATTAGATCGATGTGGCTTCCACTTAACCCTTTCACCGCCAATGTCACATAAATGCACCACGACACATAGTGCAGTCCCAGATCAGACTCCGCCTTTTCAAGGCGGCGTCTGATCTGGGAATTCACTTTTTGTCTCAATCTCTAGTTCTATATACGTGCTATATTCCTTTGAAATTAACATTTATTTATCTCATTTACTTATTTTACTGAATGATTTAAAAATTTGGATTGCAGACGACAATAAAAAAATTGGCGCCGAAATAGGTTAATTTAGATAATAAATAAGACCCACGGGTGCGAATTCATGTCACCTTCAGACAGGGTAAAATATGATAAAACCCAGTTCTGTAATAAACTGTGACATACGTGTACTCCGTGTTATCGAATCTGTTTTTCTGAGTATAGAATCCAATTAATATTGTATTCATCTTGTATTTATGTCTTTTCCGCACATAAATGTTTTGCTTGTCAACTTTTATGTATATAGCATTGACAAATCAATATGACGTATTTTCGTCTCGTACAGATTTCACACTATAAATGCATCTGATCAAGACCCTTAACCATTACCTCATAGGCTATTTTTTGATCCAACCACTTTGAACAAATCTACCGAAAATGAGCATTAACTAGAGAAATGGAAAATTGTAGATTTTTGTAGTTTGAAACCATTGTAATAAATAGAGCATTTGCTCCTATAGGAGCAAATGCTCTATTTATCACAATGGTTTCATAAAGTGACTTTTACAGAGGCGTAGAAGGCGTATTTATGGAGGAAAGGGTTCAATATTTTATTGCCAAACCTGTTACCCAAATTTTCTTTTTGTTTGTATTTCTTTATTTTTGTTTCAGAAAAGCAGGCACAGTAACAAACAGTTTGGATCCTGATGAGACGCCGAGTTACTCATCTGGATCCAAACTGTTTGCAGAGGTAATCACGGGTGCGACATTGACAGCGGAATAGTTAAACAACTGTATGTTTTCTTTGAAATATCTGTCTGTCCACGACATTCTCATAATTAATTGCCCCAACTCTTTGCTAATCACGACATTGATCTCATTTGCAAAATTATTTGTGTCTCACTAGTATCCGAACTGTATGACATTTGCTCATTTGTATGCCCCCAACGGCGGGCATATAGTAATCGCATTGTCCCTCCTTCCGTCTGTCCTTCCGTCCCAAATTTCGTGTCCCTTCTATAACTTTTTTTTTTTTATATCTGTGAATGGATTTCAAAATAACCTGGTACAAATGCTCACCACACAAAGACGATGTGTCGCGTTCAACTCCCTGGTCCATGGGTCAAAAGTCAAGATCAAAGGGATATCCTTGGGGGGGGGGGGACGTGACTGTGACAGCTCTTGTTTCATTTTGCAAACACATTCTATTCACAAATATCTTGTATTCAGATGAGATGACGAGTACGAATTATGATTATAGATGCTCTGTCTCATCAGGAGCCAAGCTTTTTGACACTCGGGCAATATATATTTAAAGTTTTTGAACGAATCGCTAATAGATAAAAGCAAAATTAATGCTATATTCGTCACATTGGTTTCAAAACGGTATACTTAAAAACAAATATTTTCTAGTAATTGCTCATTTTCTGTAGAGTAGATCTATTAAAAGAGTTTGGGTCTAAATGTAGTCTGCGAGGGAATGGGTTAACCCTTTCCCCTATGTAAGCGCATTTTGACGCATCTTCAAACAGAGTAGACACAGATCAGACGGCTCCTATAGGAGTCGTCTGTTCAGGGTCTGGCCTGTTTGCCTATGGTGTAATATAGATCTGATTCTACAAATTCTGTCTGAGGCAAAATGTCCTGTGTTCATATGCCGTTATAAAAATTAAGCTTATTAATATTCATGACCTCATTATTTCTTACATGAATATAAAACAGGGAAATGGTTAAGTGACGTATAAAACAGAAGTCTATTTCTAGATAGTTCAGGTAGATGATAGCTAAATTCAGGAGAAAAGGAATGCAGAAAACTCTTAAACATTACTATTGCCAAGTATTAACACTTTACATCGTTAGTATCCAGTAAGAAAATATGAATGTATGGATATCAACCCTTTCCTCCATAAATACGCCTTTCTACGCCTCTGTAAAAGTCACTTTTTGAAACCATTGTGATAAATAGAGCATTTGCTCCTGTGGAGCAAATGCTTTATTTATCACAATGTTTTCTAAACTACACAATTCTAGATTTTTCCTTTTCTCTAGTAACTTCTCCTTTTTTGGTAGATTTATTCAAAGAAGTTAGACCTAAAAATAGCCTATAAGGTAATGGGTTAATTAGTTGAATTATTATAATGGCATTTTGAAAAAGAGCATATTTTACTGTGACAGAAACTATAGAATCATATGTGTATTATTTCCTGAGAAAACAGAGCAGACCTTGATCTGACGGCTTCTGCTGGAGCCGTCTAATCTGTACGTTCTACTCTGTTTGCAAAAGCATGAAAATGCGTTTCTATGAGGGAAAGTGTTACGCAAATCGCGTTTTCAGATATGTGTTCAATGGTCTCAGATTGTCGCCAGAAAAAGTGTAACAAAGCCATGTTAAAGCAATCAGAACTATATACAATATGAATATTCAATAAACATAGATATCTTTGAATTCAAATGAGTGTTTAATGCAGGGCGAAAGTAATGCAGATAGCTCCTGCAGGAGCTTTCTACATTCTACATGACTTTCGTCCCGTATTAAGCTACCACATGCATTTTAACCATTTTCTTCATATAGACGCCCTTTCATGTATTTGCAAACAGAGTAGACCCAGATCAGACGGCTCGTATAGGAGCCGTCTGATCAGGGTCTGCTCTGTTTGCTTATGAAAATTTAAAGATCTGATTATGCAGTTTCCACAACAGTGAAAAAAGCCATTTTCCATGTTCCATTTTATTGATGCTGTGCATGAATATTCATGAGGTGAAGGAATTTTGAATAAATACAAAACAGGGAAAGGGTTAATGATCAGAGTTAGACCTCGATTATTTGTGGTCGCATTAGAGAGGATTTACTGTTATAAATGAGCTGCTTCATGAAACCATGGCAACCGTCTGCTTTGCACTCTATGCAAACTCAGTCTAGCAATTGCAAACAATCATCCACATTTGCTTAATTTCATTGATAGTAGCGAATTTGCGATTATCTATACAAACAATTGGGATCCATTATGTGACGTCATCAGTGATATCCCTTCTCTTGCTGGATTTTCAAATACATCTCTCCTTCTTTACCCACGTTCTGTTGTATAATTACATACATGTACCGTCATTGTCTACAAATATTTGTCAGTGCAAGCACTGCTGTAGAGTGCACTGGTTGCACACTAAACTTGAAAATAGTGCAGACCCTGATGAGACAGCTCCCGCAGGAGCTGTCTCATCAGGGTCTTCACTATTTACAGGTAGGTATTGACACGAACAACAAGAGAAGGGATACTATACATCATCATTTTAGCTAAGTAATTGTCAGCTGCCAACTTTGTCGTCTGCAGTTGTCGTTATCTGCTATAGTTCTCAACCCATTCCTTCATATAAACGATTTTCGTGGATTTGCAACCAGGGTAGACCAAGATCAGATGACTCCTGTATGAGCCACCTGATCAGGATCTGCTCTGTTTGCTTATGAAATTATAATAAACCTGACTTTACAGTTTCTACCAACACCAAGCAAAGCGTTGTAGACGCTGCAGTATTCCTTGCATGAGATGTTGTCGTGGTGAAGTGATATTATCAGACCATTTGCTTTCCCATTGAAATCTTAATTTCTTCAAAATAAGTGAACCACCTGCTGTATAATGGGCAATGTCATGCTTATGATCATGTTGATAACTCGCAGTTGCTTCCGTTAAACCTACTATACGGGCATGATTACATAGTCACCCGACACTCCCTTCTTTATTCATTGAGTAGTTGCCACTTGGAGAATACTTTCATTCATATTATGGTCACGTGATTTCGTCACCTTATTGATATGTCTATATTCGTACGCTCTTAAACAATATTATATTTTGTGGACTTTTTGCACATACAGTGCTCCCTCCCTACAACGGCCCTCTCAATAACGATTCCCTCCTTACAACAACGCATGTCACTGTTTCCGAAACAACATGGCTCCAGAAACAACTTTTTTCATCGTATTTTCTTTATGCCTCCATTAAACCTATGTTGTGACCACTCTTTAGAATCGTCACTTTGTGACGATTCTAAAGAGTGGTCACAACATAGGGTTTGATTGAGCCATAACGGTTTTAGTTCTCGAAATACACCTTATCTGGGGATCTGCAAACAAGCTAATTATGTTTGATTTTCCCTCCCTATAACAACTCCCTCTGAACAACACATACAATCTTCGTATCCCAAAGGGTGTCGTTGTAGAGAGGGAGCACTGTACTAATCCAAAGCTAACGTTACGTAGTCCTCTTCATGTCAGAAATAGCATACCTTGATTATTCCGGATGCTACGTAATTAAACGCCTTTCGTATCCATAATCAATAAATTGTACTGTTTTTTCAAGCCCGCAAGGGTTGCCAGGAAGGGTTGCGAGAAATCGGTTCCATGGTATTCTATTGCCTACGCAAAGAATACAAAACAAAGCATGTGTATACACGCGGTCATACAATTCAGCTAATAAATATACATGATGTTTATTATTTCTTTCATGAATATTCCACAGAGAAAGGATTATATTTAAAGGCATGTACAGTTGAACTTCGATATCTCGAACTCGGATAACTCGAACTTCGGATAACTCGAACTAAAAGTTAGGTCTTTCCAAAGTTTACAATACAGAACTGCATTAAGCTGCGAACTTCAGAAATTGTCCAGATCAGAAAACGGATAACTCGAACTGCTGTTATCTCGAACTAATGTGTATGGTCCCTTGAAGTTCGAGATATCGAAGTTCAACTGTATTATATTCACAAAACGCATACTTATTTCTAAAACATTACTATAACCACTTTATTATGAAGTTTAATAGTTTATAAGTAGAATATGTCTTAAACAGCCATAAAAAAAGAAGTCTTATTATGGATCTGTAAGACGGTTGGTAGCGTAATGCATGTCAAAAGTAACGCAGAAAGCTCCTACGTCCTTTTATCCTGCACTCAGCAACCACCTGCCTTTTAAAAATGCTACGTTCAAAAATGAGTTGTCGCTTGAGAAGAATCTACTGCAGTTATCTACAAAGCATTATTTTTTTGTTGCCACCAAAAGTTTTAAGACAGTAAAATCTGGCAGAAAACTAGGTCATGGCCTATATAATCGATAATAATTCACCGCCAAAGTTTATCGCTCTTGAATTTATGGCCGAGACAACTATTGAAGAGCCAAACATTTATATGGTTTTACATTTTATAATCGAATATCTTGTGATATTAGTGATGTTTTATTATGGTTTCGTGAATAATTATTAATAATCGAACTTCGATATCCACACCCTTAATGTTTTCTTAAATTTGATTTCCAAATGTTGCGTCTGATTGCCAAACAGTTTGGCTCCAGATGAGACGACATATTACTCTTCGTCTCATCTGGAGCCAAACTGTTTGCATGTGTTACATCATAAATTGGCGGCTAACGTGCAAAGAGTTATGTAAAAGAATGTTTGAACAAACTCCTATTTACCCTATATATTCGGACATCCCATATTTTACTTCCGCCATATTGTACAGCTAATTGGCACTATTTTTTAAAAATTGTTTTGAATTAACCCTTTCCCTGATATTCTTGTAGGAAATAATGACGTCGTGAATATCTATAAGATTATTTTTTATAATGGCATATGAACACTGGACATATTTTGGCTCAGGCAGAAGCTGTATAATCAGATCTATATGGCACCATGAGCAAACACAGCAGACCCTGCTCAGCCGGCTCCTATAGGAGCCGTCTGATCTGGGTCTACTCTGTTTGATGATGCGTCAAAATGTGCTGACATAATGAAAAGTGTTAAGCTGATGTAGATGCCAATAGTAAACGACTCCTTTAGGAGCCCTTTGTCTTGGGTCTGCATGTTTTGTCGTATTTTGTTTGTCTGAATACTTAGGCCAATTAAGGCAATCCATTTAACCGTTTCGCTGATTTAAACGCCTGTTCACGCATTTGCAAGCAGAGTAGAACAAGATCAGACGACTCCTTTAGGAGTCATTTGATCTGGATCTGCTCCAATTGCTTATGGAATTACATATATCTGATTCTTCAGTTGCTACAATAGAAAATTGTCTTGTGTTTATTTACCATTATTAAATTTCAGCCGATAGACATTTATCATGTCATTATTTCTTACATGAATATTCATGAGGTAAAGGGTTAAATAAACTAGGCGCTCAGGTGACAGTGTTGTATGGTAAGTACATGTATTTATGAGAGGGAGCACGAGATATCTCCATCCATCACCAACTCGAAGGTAACTCACGGCGCAACTCTGTTATTAGACTTTACTCCATGTATACAGTAAAACATCTCTATAACGGCCACTAACTGTGTTAATAAGTTGGTATTTAGGGCAGATGGCTGCTAAAAGCAAGGTGAAAGTAAAATAGAACGCTCCTATGGGATCGTTCTGTTTTACTTTCACGTTGCTTTTACTTTCACGTTGCTGTTACTCCATGTATACAGTAAAACCTCTCTATAACGGCCACTAAATAGTGTTAATTATTTGGAATTTAGGGCAGGTGGCTCCTTAAAGCAAGGTGAAAGTAAAACAGAACGCTCCTATGGGAGCGTTCTGTTTTACTTTCACGTTGCTTTTACTTTCACGTTGCTGTTACTCCATGTATACAGTAAAACCTCTCTATAACGGCCACTAAATAGTGTTAATTATTTGGAATTTAGGGCAGGTGGCTGCTTTAAGCAAGGTGAAAGTAAAACAGAACGCTCCTATGTGAGCGTTCTGTTTTACTTTCACATTGCTTTAAACAGCCAACTGCCTTTAACAAAAATACTTGATGTAATTAAGTGGCCGTTAGGGAGAGGTTTTACTATATTCATGTAAGAAATAATGACACTGCACATTAATTAAATGTTTTTTATAATGGCATAGGAATGTAGTAATGTTTGACCATGACAGAAACTGTAGAAGCATATCTATATTATCACATTCGCATTCAGAGAAAACTCTGATCAGACGGCTCCTAAATGGCTTGTCTGATCTGAATATACATGTACTATGTTTGCAAAGGCGTTTCAAGGCGTATAGAGTAGAACCCCTCTAATGCGACCATTTAATGAATAAATATGGGTGTCTTTATAAGCAGGTGGTTGCTTAATCAGGACAAAAGTAATGCAGAAAGCTCCTCTAAGAGCTTTCTGCATTACGTTTGTCCTGTATTAAGCTACCACCTGCATCTAGCACCCATAATTATACCTCTTTTAGGTGGTCGCATTAGCGGGGTTATACTGTATATCGAGGGCTTGGTGCAAAACTATTCTAACTCCTTCACAAAGTGAAGGAGTTAAACTAGTTTTGCACCAAGCCCTCGATATGGTTTTACTATTTTTGGCGATGTATGATATTCTTTGTAAGCAGTGCTTATCCAAATATAAGCATAGAGTAAATCGGTAGAAATGACAAGAAATTCAAATATTGAAATTTTGCTTATAGAAATACGAGGTAAATATGAGAACATTGGTTTTTACACCATTGATGATACAAATCCCACAAATGGTTGACTATGATGCAATTGTAAATACTGAAAACTAGTCTTATAAAATTGAAATTAATTAATTACAATATAACTTCTCTCAATCGAATGTTTAATAAAAGTCATGCAGAAAGCTCCTTTAGGAGTTTGCTTTGACCCTATATAAAGCCTTTAAACCCTGAAGTATCAAAATGGAATATTCTACCAGTGTTTTAACTCTTTTTGCGCCAATGTCGCCTGTTGGCACCATTGAAAACAGTGCAGTCCCACGTCAGATGCCGCCTTTTCAAGGCGGCATCTGACCTGGGACTTCACTGTTTTCTGTTGTTTTTTAGCCCAACCATGCCGGTTTATAAAAAAACAAATGTTTTACTAATATATCTTTATTATTTAGTTTAGAATTATATTTAATATGAAATTATTATTGCAGACGACACTTTTGAATTTGGCGCCAAAAGAGTTCACTCAGGAGGACATGCTTTACTATCCTGGAGGATTTTGAATAAAAAACACAAACAGTGCAGACCCTGATTAGAGGGCTCCTTTAGGAGCCCTCTAATCTGGGTCTAAACTGTTTGCAAATGGCAGTACATGTTTCTCCCGGATTGAAAGGGTGAAGCAGCCGTCGTCATAACCCATAGATATGCCTTTTAATACCCTTGCAATACGAGTAGACCCGGATCAGAAGGCTCCACTAGGCTCTGTAGTGTTTTCTTACGGAATACTAATTATATAGATCTGATACTACAGGGTATGTCATAGTCAAAGGTTCTCTTGATTATATGCCAATATAGAAAATTAAGCTTATTAGTATTCATGATGTCATTATTTCTTATATGAATATTTATTGAGTAAGGGATTAAAGATCGGTATTAATATTTATTCGAAAGTCAGGTTCACAAAGGTTTCGCTGTAAGTAGGACCTGTCTTAACCCCTTCCGTGCCACAATGACGGGTTTATGATATCACATGCAAACAGTTTGGATCCAGATGAGACGCCGAGTAACTCGGCGTCTCATCAGGATCCAAACTGTTTGACACTCTACTATTTTATAAAGAAAATGGAAGAAGTGCACACACTTACACTTAAAATAAACGAAACTATGCCAAGCAGACGACAATGCTGGCACCGAAAGGGTTAAGCGGCCATCAAAAGAGGTCTACTTATGGGTCTGTAAGGCAGGCGGCAGCTTAATGCAGGTCAAAAGAAATGCAGAAAGCGCGTATATGAGTTTTCTACATTACGTTTGCCCTGTATTAAGCAAGAACCTGCTTGTTAAGACTCCTATGTTCAATAAATGAATGAGTGCGTAAAACAGGATTTTCTGTGTTTGCATTCGTATTATATGTCGAGTATCATGGACGGTTACCAGATGGTACTGTGACCTCGTTTACACCTAATAAAAATGAAATATCCTTTAGACGTCTGACACGTAAAAACAGGTAACTGTAACTGCAAACATTTTGTCTCTGGAACAGACGACGAGTAACACACAGAACGTACTATATCTTTCGCAATGATGAATATGAATTGGAATAAAATATGGACAGACGACAGAAATCGTAGTAATAAAAATCTGGCTACTGACAACTGGCATCCAAAGGATATCAATAAAAACACATACCTTTTGCTGTAATATGAACAAAGTTACAGTCGTACAGCCAGGTACGGATCACTTATCGATATGACACCCGTTAGCTCTGGCAGTAAAATCTCCCGACAGGAAACAACTCAGATGTATTTTAACTCATTAATTCTCCCCCTCATGAATATTCATGGAAGGCAAACAATCGAGATTTTGTTTCATTTCTAGTTAGACTGACCTTATATCTACTTCATTGGATCGCATCGTTTTTCAGGAACTCCCATGCTAAATATCCCTCAGTAAAAAAAAAGTTTATGCCAAAAATGCATTTTCTACATGCTAATTATATCAGCTGTTTCTTTGCAAATGGCCGCCGTATGTATGGATAGTGGTCTGGAGCGTATCATTCTTTTGCATACTGATATGAAATAAATGACGTAATTTCGTGTATGACGTCCACTTTTAAGAGCTATAGTTACCCTCAGTTAAAATCGAGCGTTCCACTCGACGTCAATCGTCCGCCATTTGCAATTTGAAATGAACATGTTTACAATGAGAAAACATTGTTTTTATGCATGAAATCTTTATTTTAAGATGGATTCAAAGGAAACGTGGACACAGAGTTCCTGAAAAACGATGACACAAGTGGTTTAACTTTGATCTCAATCCAGTAAGAAATGAAAAAAAAATCTCAATTAAAAATTCAGTGACAAAGTAAATTGAAATGGACAGAACATAAAAGCTTTACAGATAATCCTACATATGATTTTTACAGATAATACTACATATAATATTTAAAGATAATCTTACATAAACTCTTTACAGATAATCCTTATACTCTTTACAGATATTCCTTCATATAATCTTAACAGATAACCATGCATATACTCTTTACAGATATTCCTACATAAACTCTTTACAGACAATCCTACATATAATATTTACAGATAATCTTACATACAAACTTTACAGATAATCTTGACGGTCAACATGGTGGAAACTGTTTCTCAGTTACGTTATATACCGTAGGGAAAGAGAATGCAGTTTGCACTTAAAATATGAAGCAGACATCACACAAGTTTAAATGCCAAGTGTACTTTTACTCCTAAAAGGGGACATTGTTACAGATACGTGCGAATTATTGGTTGTTTGAAGAAAGCAGCGATTAAACGTGTCAAAATGCCAAATGTACTTGCCGACCTGAAATATGTCACAGTCACGATTACGTGCGAAGTCTTCACACGTTATGTGTTCGAATACCTAAAAATAGACATGTGATATTTACACTCAAAAGTCATGCACCGAGGTAATAATTCTCAAGCATCCGACTGGTCAGATTTTGAGCATGCTCAAAATCTGACCAAACAGATACTTAAGAATAAACCCAGTCCAAGACTCAGACGTTTTGTAACATTTGACCCCTCATTGACTTGTACGTACTACTTCACAATCTATCGCCATGTTTTATAAGACGGTGCTATATGTAATCTAATCATAGTTAAGAAAACATTACTGTAACGAAAACAAATTTGAAATGTGTTCGTCATATTTTTTTTGTACATTATATACAATAAACTCCCTCTAAACCGTATTTATACTGAAGAAGAATTTAAATCTTTTAAGCAGACGGCTGCTTATTGCAGAGTGAAAATCATTAACCCTTTACTCCATAAATATGTATTTTAACGCATTTGTAAACAGAATATTTGTCTATACAGTAAACCTCTCTATAACGGGCACTAAATTACATCAAGTAGTTTCTGCTAAAGGCGGGTGGCTGCTTAAAGCAAGGTGAAAATAAAACAGAACGCTCCTATAGGAGCGTTCTGTTTTACTTTCACTTTGCTTTAAGCTGCCACCTGCCCTATATACAAACTAATTAACACAATTTAGTGGCCGTTATAGAGACGTTTTACTCTATATTGAAAAGTTAAATATTTTACATTATAATACTAATAAGTAATTCCCTGTTGGCATTTGGTCCATATTCCCTTCTGTGTATTTACACTAATTCCTTGTAGGCATTTGGGTCATTCCCTTTGAGTATTCCGCATTCATTCCCTGTACGAATTTGGCACCATTCTTTGTATTATGCACCATTTTAGTTTCGCATCTAGTACTGAATGGAATCCAAATAGGCATGAGGTCCAACTGATTACAGTAAAACCCCTCTAATGCGACCACTTAATGAATAAACATGTGTGTCTTTATAAGCAGGTGGTTGCTTAATTCAGGACAAAGGTAATGCAGAAAGCTCCTCTAGGAGCTTTTTGCATTACTTTTGTCCTGCATTAAGCTACCACCTGCATATAGCACCCAAATTAAACCTCTTTTAGGTGGTCGCATTAGAAAATTAGTTAAGAAGAATTCCAATCTTTTTAGTGGATAAGAATTTAGATCTTTTTGGGCAGGTGGCTGCCTAATGCAGATTGAAAATCACGCAGAAAGCACCCAAACTCACAATCTGTACTAAGCTGGCACCTGTCTTACAGACCAGTATCAATAATAATTTAAATGTCTGATTTTGAGAGGCTGTAGGCCTACTGTATATGCACTAAGAAAGGTTCCAGTACAGTAAAACCCCGCTAATGCGACCACCTAGAAGAGGTATACTTTCGGGTAGTAGAAACAGGTGGTAGCTTAATGCAGGACAAAAGTAATGCAGAAAGCTCCTTGCATTACTTTTGTCCTGCATTAAGCAACCACCTGCTTATAAATACATCCATGTTTATTCATTAAGTGGTCGCATTAGAGGGATTTTACTGTTTTTGATACAATCAAAGGAATACTTTCAGCACCTGAACACTAATGGACGCAAATTGTTTTGACACTTTAAGACCGAAGTGCGTAAAGTCTTAATATAGCCATCAGTTGTTTTATGCATAGGTCGTACAGTATAATTTTATGTTTATGTAAGAAGCGTGTAATTAGTGTCTACTCTGTTGGCTCATATAATATTGAAGATCTAATTACATGCATTTTGTCATAGCACTGTATTACATTTTATTATATATAAATACAGTAACATATCGATTATTCGAACACTAAAATACGTATTATTATCGATAGTTAATACAGGTGGCTGCTTAATGCATGGTGAAAGTCATGCAGAAAGCTCCACTGGGAACTTTCTGCATGACTTTCACCATGCATTATATTAAGCGGCCACCTGCCTAAAAGGGTCTAAATTCTTCTATAAAGAAATTTCGAATAATCGAGATTTTACTGTATAAGAAATAAAAGACAATTACTATTGAAAAATGTGTGGAGTCTTCCTTTAATATCCACAAGATAAATGGTTTAGAACTGTATGTATCTTTCAGTTAGTCTTACATAATGTGGTATCAGACATATCGAGTTCGCTTCCTGCAATGTACAGTTAACACTTCTAAAACGACCGCATAATATAGCTCTATGCCTGGGTCATAGAGGAAAGTATAAGAGCTTGTTTGCATAACGTACGCCCTGCATTAAACCGTTACTCCATAAAGACGCTTTTGCAAACAGAGTAGACGTAGACCCAGATCAGGGTCTGGTATGTTTGCTTAAGATATAACATATATATAATTCTACAATTTCTGCTATTGTCAAACATTACAGTGTCCATGTGCTATTATAACAATTAATCTAATAATCATGATGCCATTATTTCTCACATGGATATTCATGGAGTAAAGGGTTAAGCAACCACCTGCGTTTAAAGACCACCATGCTTATTCATTTAGTGGTCGCTATAGAGAGGTGTGACTGTAATATACAGTAGAACCTGTCGTAAGCGACTTTGAATTGATTGAGCTCAGAAATCTTAAAAAGCAAGTGGTTACTTAATGCAGGGCAAAAGTAATGCAGAAAGCTCCTACATGAGCTTTCTGCATTACTTCTGACCTGCATTAAGTTACCACCTGCTTTTCAGACCCATGATAATACCTTTTTTGGTGGTCGTTTAAGACAGGTTCTATTGTAGTGCCATTCAGTGTGAAATAAGACCGACTATTTTCCGCATGGCAGAGCGAGTTAAGGAGGTCGTAATAATCATTATATGAAATCAGTGACAATTTGCATTACTATCGATTGATCTTATTAATGGCTCAGCTAGAATAATGACATGGTCCATAAATTTACTAAAACCAAATCTAATTATACAGACCGACACATGTGTCATTTAGAAACATGTTAGGTATTTACGTATTCAGCTTTCAATATACGAGTATTAATACGTCTGCATTTTTCCTTAACACGTGTTTGACTTTACACTAATTTGTACGTGTGTTGTCTTTACTGTTCTTTGCACGTATATTGTCTTCATTGTTCTTTACACGTATATTGTCTTTATTGTTCTTTGAACGTGCATTGTCTTTATTGTTCTTTGCACGTGTATTGTCTTTATTGTTCTTTGCACGTGTGTTGTCTTTATTGTTCTTTGCGCGAGTATTGTCTTTATTGTTCTTTTCACGTATATAGTCTTTATTGTTCTTTGCACGTGTGTTGTCTTTATTGTTCTTTGCACTTGTGTTGTCTTTTTTGTTCTTTGCACGTGTATTGTCTTTATTGTCCTTTGCACGTGTGTTGTCTTTATTGTCCTTTGCACGTGCGAGGTATTTATTGTCCTTTTATATGTGTTTTATCTATTGTCCTTTGCGTTTGTATTATTTTCTTTTATTTTTGTTCAATGCATAACCATTGGGGTCTTCCTCCACCTGTAATTAGCTGGACATAGCGATATGACTGAAATACGACGTAAACACCAATGCAAACAAACACTTGTTTTGATTGCATTTTTTTGTCTTTTTTTCTTCGCACACGTATTGTTTCTATTTTTCTTTTTCCTTCTTAACAGAATGTATCACCACGTATTTTATCAAGTACCGTAAGAATCCCACTAAGGCAACTACGAGTACGCGACTAATGGATGTATTTGAAAGCATCCTTTACTCCATAAATACGTCTTTACAAACAGTGTAGACCCAGATCAGACGGCTACTACGGGAGCCGTCTGATCAGGGTGTGCTCTGTTTGCCTATGACATTATATAGATTTGATTCTACAGTTTATGCCATGGTCAAAATTCCATGCGCTCACGTTGCTTTATAAAATTATTCTAATTAATATGATATTATATGACATTATATGACATTATTTCGTATACAACTATTCATGGAGTAAAGGCTCAATGCAAAACGACAGTATAGAACATAAGCACATCAACGTAATTGTTTGAAATTAATGTAACAAACCATCGAATAGGCAACATCATTGCATATGACTATGTCTTGTTTATCACTAGGCTGGTGACATGTCAAATGTATGAGTTCTGCTTCAAGCAAACTAATCTTATTACCCTTAGTATTCGGACACACAGTCCTCCCTCTCCATGGGATTGTAAATCTGAATAAGTCAATGTGGCACCATTTTGTTTTACAGTTTAAATTAGACCAGAGGTCCAGATAAGATGCGTACAATTAAACATTTTCAAGAATAACTTCTTCATTTCACCACCAATTCAAATACTGCGACTACTCTTTAGAATCGTCTCTTCGAGGCGATTCTAAAGAATGGTCGCAGTGTAGGACTTGGTCTAGAAATGACGATTTTAGTATTCAGGCACGCACCTTAATATGTAGCTCTGTAGATTGGCTTAGTAGCAAATAGTGAGGACGCGATGCATGTTCCATCATGGCCAAATTGTTCTTATGTGTACACATGCAGTTTTAAATATGCATCTGATTAATATTCACGATGCCATTAGTTCTTATACGTGTATGTATATTAATGAAATGAAAGGCGGGTGCCTGTTAATCACCGTATATGGCTTTTTGAAGAACAACCTTGTGGAGAATTGAGTGAGTGTGGCAGACCTCATGTTGACCTGTCACAATTTCTTCATTTTGCTTAAGTGGATTTGCGAAAATGAGTTTTCATGAAACTATTTACTTCCTTCTCTCGTTGGGTAAATTGACGCCTAATTCATGGTTCCGCGAGAAAAGATAAGCCCCGCCCACATTGGTTACTGTTGCTAATCACCCCAAGCTTTCGCACAAAATGGCGGATACAGATGCAGAGAAGAGGCCGGTGTCAGATTCTCTGCCCAAAATACCTGATAATATATCTGTATCTTTTCTGCCGATTGCTAAACCCTTATAAAAAAAAGGTCCCTGGAGAAGGATTTAAATTATTACACGCAAGGTTACATTCACGATGTTAAAGTGTCGGACGGAAATGAAGAAATTTGTTTAATGATTTGATGCTGGCCTTCTATGCGAAAAAACCCCACAGCATAAACTACACCTCCATATACATGTAAAAAGAGACACTGTGGACGACTCATGTTGTTCATGTACTGTAGGACCTGGGTATGATTATAGAATTTACATTTGAATTTATTTTTTATTGCAGTCATATCTTAACTTCTTAAGTGTACCTTTCATTACCTCGATTTGAACTAAGTTCGTGGATCGCAAATGGCTGCAAGTTTTGCAGGTCGCTATAAGTACCATTGTTTTTGCGATCAGTTAAGAGATAAGCCATTTATCTATATACATGTATTATGCTTTTATTTAACACCCCGAGCTGTACCAAAAGTGACCATGGGTGTCATAAAATATTACGTAATTTTATGCAATCGTGTGACTTACGGTTCGCACATGTTTAATCTGTGTTCATTGATGTGTAAATCAGCGTCCTTTTTGGCTATACATGTAGCTGTACATGCACGGTTGGGGTGCTAATCCCCACTGATGTGTCAAAGCATACTTTATTACAGGAATTGCATACACACTAAAATAACTGAACAGAACATATGAAAAATAATGATATATATATTTTTTATAGTTAAATTCATTTGAATTGAACAAATTAGATCTTTGATTTATTTTAAAGTCATTCAAAACACTTTAGAAGATCCATCTTGTTCATACTGAATGGACTTTACTAGAACTACCATTTAACCCATTACCTACTTAGTACTATTGACACCCCCGAAAAAGTCACTTTTCGAAACCATTGTGATAAATAGAGTATTTGATCACGAGACAATGGTTTCAAAACTACACGATTCTAAACTTTCCCTCAATTTTCTCAAGTAAATTCTTCTATTCGGTATATTTATTCAAAATGGTTGGATCTAAAATTAGCCTATGAGGAAATGTGTTAACAATGATGGATTTTTTTTTATATAGAAGATTCACCATTCAAAGGGTTAAGCTAGTTTCTCAATAAGCTAGTAAAACATTTACATTCTTCCGTCTGAACAAAATTGTTTGTACATTATACATGTTTCACAATTTGGGCTATTTAATCTTTTCCTAATTAACACTAGGCCTATGCATGACACGATCACTTCAAGAATATTCGTTATGCCAATTTTCACAGGAAGACAAACGCTATAGAATCAGATCTAGATCTAATTTCATATGGAAACAGAGCAGACTCTCATTAGACAGCTTCTACAGATAACATCAGCTAGCTGTCTGATCTGGGTCTACTCTATTTGCAAAATCGTGAAAAGTGTTTATAATTTTAAATGAATAACAGGTTAAAAAGAATAGACTGGAATGTCATGTATCCTAAAATATCTATTGTGCGGAAATTATAACTGTTATCCTGCTTTAACCATTTCTCTTTTCAATATTCCTGTAAGAAATACCGACATTGTGAATGTTTATTAGCTGGTTTTTAATGTTACCGTTTCAATCATTGTTTTTGTTTGACAAAACTGTAGAAAAATATCTATATCATATTAAAAGCAAACAGAGGAAATCCTGATCAGACGGCTCCTAATGTCTGATCTGGGTCTACTCTGTTTGCAAATGCGTGAAAATGCGTTTATATGAAGGAAAGGGTTAAAACTGATGTCTGCTTAAACTCTGATATGTTGCAATTGTTTCTGTAGATATACTCCCGATTTGAGTAGATATTGACCGAGGGTAGATCAGAATCCAAGCTGTTAACACATGAAAGCTAGGCTCTTAGGCAATATTAGCCCTTTACTCCATGAATATACATGTGGAAAATAATGGCATCGGGAATTATAATTGTATTTTTATAATGGCATATGGATTTATATGTGTTATTATGTTATTAATATCCGACGTTTAATAAAACTTGTCTTATGTCTAACTCAGTTACGAAGGTAGTTACGAATGTTTGTGGTTAAATATGGCGGATAGTGACGCGGTGATACGGACAGAATCTAATGCCGTTCTCTGATTGGTCAAAAATAACCGATCGCGGAACCATGAATTGTTATTGATTTGTAAACATTGCACCGTAGGGACAATGTAATTGTTAATCTTCAGCATGCTACCAGTGAATTGGTTAATACCAGAAATGTAGTTGAGAGCTGTATTGACTTATCTAAATATCTTATTTCTCCACCATATCATATACAGTATAACCCCTTCTAAACTGGACGATACAACTAGTACCAATGGCGGTCTTTTAGACAGGTGTCAGCTTAATGCAGGTTGAAAGTCACGCTGAAAGCTCCCTAAGGAGCTTTCTGCATGACTTTCAACCTGCATTAAGCTTTCATCTGCCCCAAAAGACCTAAGGTGTTTATCTATTAGAATTCCGGTGTAGAGGAGTTATACTATATTGTTTGTACTCATTAGAATATACTATCCCTTAGAGGCCACTTAAATGAGTACCAACAATATGGAATATATAAATCTCCTACATACAATGTAATGTTATCTTATCTTCTGCTCTGGATAACCGCTGCATACAATATACGATTTGGATTCAGAAGAGACACATCGTCTTACCAGGATCCAAACTGTTGATGGTCAAACGAGTTGTTTGGAGGAAAAGAAGAAAGCGAATTTCTATATAAATAGGAACACATTTTGAGTAGGTGAAAAATAATGAATAGGTATATTCTGCTACATTGGCAGTGCAAGAATGATTCTTGTTCACTGTCAATAAAAACATTGTTCATTTAGCCAAGTATAAAGATGTAGCCATTTTATGTGTATGAAGTATCTTACTCTAATAAAGCATTGTTTCAATGACCAAGTATAAAGATGTAGCCATTTTATGTGTGTGAAGTATCTTACTCTAATAAATCATTGTTTCGTGGGCCAAGTATAAAGTTGTAACCAACATGTGTATGAAGTATCTTATTCTAATAAATCATTGTTTCGGTGACCAAGTATAAAGATGTAGCCATTTTATGTGTATGAAGTATCTTACTCTAACCAATCATTGTTTCGGTGGCCAAGTATAAAGATGTAGCTCTTTTGTGTGTATGAAGTATCTTACTCTAGTAAAGCATTGTTTCGGTGGCCAAGTATAAAGATGTAGCCAGTTTATGTGTATGAAGTATCTTACTCTAGTAAAGTATTGTTTCGGTGGCCAAGTATAAAGATGTAGCCATTATGTGTATGAAGTATCTTACTCTAATCCACCGTATAGCATTGTCGCAGCTTAACCATTTTATTTCCATATTATTTAACCCTTTATTCTATGAAAAGAAATATTGACATCATGAATATTAATTAGATTTTTTTATAATAGCACACGGACACAGGAATTTTGGCCATGATATAAACTGTAGAATCATATCTATATTATAATTTTTTATCGTTAACAAAAAGGGCAGAACCTGATCAGGTTGCTACTACAAAACCCGTCTAATCTGGATCTTTTCTGTTTTGCAAAGACGTATAAAGGTGTAGTTATGGAGTACAGAGTTAAGGAAACCCCGTCTAGATCTTATTTTGTAACCCATCCATATTTCATATTAGGGGCCACATGGAGCCCCTGATATGGGCTTACGCTGCCTGTATGTGTCCTTTTTAAGGGACATTGGGCACTGATGGGTTAAGCGAATATATACGAAATTATCACATTTCTTTGAAAGTTGACAAACAAGTATCCCATTTATTGTCCCCGTCATAGAGTGTGTGAGTATCGGGGACATCCCTCTCCACAGTTTACACACAGCTATATATACACATATACAGTAACCCCCCTCTAATGCGACCACCAATAAGGGACATAATTCACAGTGGCAAAGGCATGTGGTAGCTTAATGCAGGGCGAGAGTAATGCAAAAAGCTCCTATAGGAGCTTTCTGTATAACTTTCGTCTTGCATTAAGCAACCGCCTGCTTATGAATACAGCCATGTTTGTTCATTAAGTGGTCGCATTAGGGGGGTATTACTGTATTTACAAAATGTACAATTTCGATTGGCATGTCTGGAATGTAATACATGTAGATAAAAAAGACTAAAGAGTATATTTGACCATAGGTTCTTTGTTTTATCGGTTAAATGTACCAGAGAAAATATATGAAATCTAATGGATGACAACAATGGTTGAACGTATGTTGAAAACTTCCAGCTTCGGTTGAAGTTTTCAGTACTATCATTTTCCATATACACAATATTTTATACTAAAACTGATAGACCTATGAGCAGAAATTTGCGGAGGTATACAAGAATCATTTCGGCATTGAAATATAGAAACTTTTAGGAGTACTAGGTTGAAAGTGTTTGCAGTGTCATTGATTTCCTGTTCCAATTTAAAGCGTTTTAGATCTCTTTTGGTTGTCGCTTTAGAGATGTTTTAATGTACAATTTGATTGAATGAATTAAGTTTCATACACCATTGCAATTCATGCCATTGTGAAAACACACTCAGTAAAATCTATATCAAGCTACCATAAAAAGGAAGTATAATTCTCATATTGACTTTATCAAAAGGTCAGTATAATCCTCATATTGACTTTATCAAAAGGTCAGGAATCTCATGATTACAAAACTTGCCTTTCGGTTTCGGTATTTTGCCAAACTTGCCTTTCGGTTTCGGTATTTTGCCAGTTCTGTCGTACCCAAAATGACTTCTCCACTACTGCTCTGACCTCTGAATAGTCATCGAGTACATGTCTACGATGTCAAGTTTATTCTTTTTCAAACAAATCAGCTGTGCATGCTTAATATCCACTAGTATTTGTATCTTCTTGCGATTTATTTTTTATAAAATGTCGGTGTAGAAGTGTTTCATATAGTTTTCCCGTGTTTTTAAATTATGACGTCATTTAAATGATGACGTTGCTTGTTTACCTCTAACGTTTATTTTCAAATTATTTCATTTTGGCAGACATCGTTATGCATGTTGTGGAGTTGTCTGGAGGGGGAATTTTATTTACATTTAGACTTTGGTGAAAGTGGGATAAGGACGAGGTTGGGTACCCGTAAACCAGGTTTAAGTCCCCCGGTAGCTTATTTTGGTTACTGACCGTTCCAAGGCGGTACTCCTGCTTTCAGCCTATGGTCAATTTTGTTGTTTAATATGCTTAATGTTTAATGTTTTTCGTCTTGATATGCGTCCTGTTATGTTTTGTCTTGTGGCTTTACCGTTTCTTGTCTGATGGTGTTTGGTGCGGTGTCATTTCGTGAGTGGCTCTCCCTGTTTGACTATTTTTCCATATTCAACGGAATCTAGTCGAATAGGAACTGAATTCCATCCAATAATTGTTTGAGAAAATGACCTAATAAACATGATTGTATAAAATACTATACATGCACATGAATAATTAACCATTCTGGGAAATTCATTCGGATGGAAAATGCACATTATTTCCATGACAATGAGGCTTGTCATCGAATCATTGCAATCAGTCCAATACAGTAAAACCCCTCCATAACGGCCACTAAACTGTGTCTATTATTTGGTATTTAGTGCAGGTGGTCGCTTAAAGCAAAATGAAAGTAAAACAGAACGCTCCTATAGGAGCGTTCTGTTTTACTTTCACCTTGCTTTAAGCAGCCACCTGCCTTTAACACAAAATAATTGATGTAATTTAGTGGCCGTTATAGAGAGGTTTTACTGTACAAAGTTAAGTGTTCGAGCTCTATATATCAATCCTCTACACCATATAGATGCCTTTCACATTGCTTTAAGCAGCCACTTGCCCTAAATACCAACTAATTAACACAATTTAGTGGCGGTTATAGAGAGGTTTTACTGTAGTCCAGGCTCACCAAGTTACACTGTCCAAAAACGTAAACTACACGTTTGGCAGTAAATGTTAATGAATATTGCCAAATGTTAGTCTTCATCATGTCTTCATGTACAGTAAAACATACTCTCTAAACCGGAATTCTAGTTGAGAAGAATATAGATACTATTAGGGAGGTGGCTGCTTAACCCTTTTGGTGCCAAATTTCTAATTGTCGTCTGCAATCCAATTTTGTTAAATCATTTGGCAAAATAAGGAAATAAGATAAATAAATGTAAATTCAAAGGAATAAAGCACACATATAGAAATAGAGTTTTGAGACAAAAGGTGAAGTCTTTAAAGCGGTGTCCGATCTGGGACTGCACTAATTGTCGTGGTGCATGTTTTGCGACATTTGCGGTGAAAGGGTTATAATGCAGGGTGGACTTCATGCAGAAAGCTCATCTAGGAGCTTTCTGCAAGACGTTCACCCTGCATTATGCTGTCACCTTTCTCCAAGAGCAATATTTATACTAAATTAAACGTCATGTTTAGCGGGGGGGGGGGGGGGTACTGTAGGACAGGAGCTCGAAGATCGTATGACTAAAACTATAATAAGTCCTAATATAAAACATTAGCTACCGCTCGCACATTCCCATGTGGAACACTGTGGAACGCAATCGAAAAGAAAACCTACAGGCACCGTCACAATGCAAACGTTTAGGTTTTGTTCAACACTTTGTACCATGAATATTCGTATAACAAATAAGGACGCCATGAATATTAATTAGATTCATTTTTAAAATGCCATATGAACACAAGAAATGCTAGCCGTGACAGAAACTGTAGAGTTATTTTATCTATATTTTTCATAGACAAACGGAGCAGACCCTGACCAGACGGCTCCCACAGGAGCCGTCTAATTTGGGTCTACTCTGTTTGAAAAGGCGTAGAAAAGCGTATTTATGGAGTAACGGGTTAAAGGTGTCGTTCTAAAAGCACTTTGCAAAAACGTTGCAAACAGCACAAAGAGTTGGAATTTGATAAAGGGCACAGTCGATATGCTTGACGCCAAATGTATTGTGGAAGTCGCTTGTGTTGTGAGTTCGTGAATATTTGATTAGAATGCTGTTCTTAAATGCTCACACGTTGTATATATGTTTCATAATTCTTTTTGATATTACATATTTTTTATAATTGATGGCATCAGAAATTGAACACAGTAACACCCATCTAATGCAACCACCAAAACAGTTCAAACATTGTTTCGCAGAGGCAGATTGTAGCTTTTAATGTAGGGGTAATGTTATACAGCAAATTCCTACAGGAGCTTTCTATATTACTATCGTCCTGCATTAAGCTACCACATGCTTTACAAGTCACCAATGTTTATTTATGAAGTGGTAGCTCTAGATGAGATCTTCTATACAAAACATGTAGTATAAAATCAAACTACAGTTGTAAAATACGTTTCATTTCGAGCACTGTATGCATTATGCTGTAGTGTGGAGATAACACTCTAATACATGGCTAGATATCTAGCGGGAGGTTTAACCCATTACCTCATATGCTATTTTTAGGTACAACCACTTTGAATAAATCTACCCAAAAGGAGCATTAACTATAGAAAAGGAAATTTTTAGAATTTTGTAGTTTTGAAACCATGGTAATAAATAGAGCATTTGCTCCTATGGAGCAAATGCTCGATTTATCACAATGGTTTCAAGAAGTAACTATTACAGAGTCGTCAAAAGTCGTCAATGTGAGGGAATGGGTTAAGCATTTACTACATGAATATTTATGTAAGAAACAATGGCACCGTGAGTATTGATAAGCTGAATATTAACAGGAAACTGTAGAAAAAGATCTACATAGCTGTCAACAGTTAACAGAACAAATCTTGATGATACGAATATTGCAGATGCCGTCTGATCTGGGTCTATAAAGGCGTTAAAATGGAGTAAAGGGTTAAGGAAATAAGTAAACATTCTAAATTGGAATTCTTGTAGAGAAGAATTTTAATACATGTAGGCAGGTTGCTGCTTAATGCAAGGTGAATGTCATGCAGAAAGCTCCTCTGGGAGCTTTCTGCATGACATTTACCTTGCATTAAGCTGCCACCTGTCTCCAGGACCGATATGTATACTGAATGTAACGTCCGGTTTAGCGGGGCTTTACTATATTGTAAAAACTTATATTTCTCAATAAAACCATATCTTTATGGCATTCCGATGCGATTCTAATGGGCACAAACAAAATTGGGAATGACTGAGAATAAAGACATTTTGATAGACCAGTACTCTTCTGTCTCCACCCAAACTAGAAAACCTTAAAGGGCATGCCACAAGTTGAGAAGGGTGATACAAATATCGAAAGAAGATTACAACGTTAGTTATAATTTTTTACCTTTCCACTCTAGATCTAGTCCAGCCTAAAACCACAAATGATTTAACGGCATCATCTGCTGTCACATAATAAGATCTGACGGGTATTTTTGTTACACGGCAATTAGACAGTGTATGCTACGTAGTATGACCGGTGTGGATGGTGCATTTTCTTCGGCTACTACACCTAAGGAAATACAGCATCCACACCGGTCATACCACGCCGTGTACCCTGCCAAATCGCCGTGTAATTAACCATTTCCCTTATGTAAGCGCATTTTGACGCATCTGCAAACAGAGTAGACCCAGATCAGACGGCTTCTATAGGATGCTTATAATGTAATATAGATCTGATTCTACATATTCTGCCTGAGGCAAAATGTCCTGTGTTCATATGCCATTATAAAAATGCCATTATTAATATTTATGACGTCATTATTTCTTACATGAATAAACAACAGGGAAATGGTTAATGATGCATTGCCGTATATTATCTCATCGAAGTCTTCGAAATCAAACACATGAAAATGTTTGTCTTCTTCGGCGTTTACTCGATTTGGTTTCTTGGGATATACATCTTTTCTGCATATAAACAAATGATTCTCAGTGTTGTTATACCTTCTGATCCTTCGAGATCATGAATTTCTGTACTTCTTGTTCTGAAAATTGAATACCGCTTAAGCCGGTGCTAGGGGGCGTGAGCAGTGTTGCACTTTCAATTATTGCTCATGAACAGACTCAATAAAACCGAGTCTGCAATTTTCTCTTTTTGTGTTGCAATTTTTGCTTTCGGGGGATCACCACCCTTCAGAATTTATGTAACTGTTGTTTAGTATTTTGAAACACGTTGCAAGTAGAGACTACCACTTTAACCCTTCGCCTCATAGGCTATTTTTAGATACAACCTCTTTGAAATTATCTACCGAAAAGGAGCATTAATTAGAGAAAAGGCAAATTTTAGAATTGTGTAGTTTGAAACCATTGTGATAAATAGAGCATTTGCTCCTATAGGAGCAAATGCTCTATTCATCACAATGGTTTCACAAAGTGACTTTTACAGAGTCGTCAAAAGTCGTCAATATGAGGGAAAGGGTTAAGTCACCGTCTGCTTTAAAAGACACCGTCTTTATTCATAAAGTGGTCGTTATAGGGTGTTCTACAGTACTAATATTGACGAGATTATACTGTAATATTACATACATTTCATAAATCAATGGGTTACAAGAGTCTGACAGCAGTACATCTTGTATAGAACTATATTTGTGAATATCTCAATTATCCTTTGTATTCGGACACCCAATCTCTCCTCTCCCCTGGTTTGAACAGCTGAATCATTCAATTTGGCACTATTTTGATAACTTTAAATTACTGCCAAAGTGAATAATTTCCCACTCTCCGCAAGAACGTAAAGCTGAATAATTCATTTTGTCACTATTTTGATAAATTTAAATTAGATTGAAATAGAAGCAAGCAGTTTTGACCTGGATCAATGGCTCCTTCATGGAATCGTTTTATCTGGGTCTGCTGCACTATTTGCTTAAGTTTGTGTATCCGAATATTTACAGTAATAAGGATATCGTTGGCATTCGCCATTCAGTGACTTTATTGGCGCAAATCAGATCCAATAATGGCATCATTGAATTCATTTTCGTTTTGGTGGCATGATGATCAGATGTGAAGATAGCAACAATTGTAACGCACTGGATCAATACAGCAAACACTCATAACATGAGAGGAATTACTGATTACTTGAACCATAACAAGCTACAGTGCTCCCTCCCTACAACGGCCCTCTCAATAACGATTCCCTCCTTACAACAACACATGTCACTGTTTCCGAAACAACAAGGCTCCAGAAACAACCTTTTTCAATCGTATTTTCTTTATGCCTCCATCAAACCCTATGTTGTGACCACTCTTTAGAATCGTCACTTTGTGACGATTCTAAAGAGTGGTCACAACATAGGGATTGATTGAGGCTGAAAAGGGTGTCGTTGTAGAGAGGGAGCACTGTACTGGTGATTGTATAATACTCTGTACAAATAGTTTGGATGCTTAAGCCACATCTGTTAACTCTCAACTGCATAAGTTCGCCTTTTCACACATCTGCAAACGGAGTAGAACCAGATCAGACGGCTCCTGTAGGAGCTGTCTTATCTGGGCCTGCTCTGTTTGCTTATGATATGGTATAGATACGATCATGCTATTTCTGCCATGGTAAAAAATGTCTTCTGTTTATAATTCCATTATACAAATCAGATAATTAATACTCAGACAGTCAATATTTATTTTACCAAATATTCATGATACAGATCAGGATAAACAATAAACTGATAAACAGGATAAACTGATATACAATCCTGAAGTTTAAACACCAAGATTGAAATGAAGCAGTCAGCATTTTTGAGCGGTCTATGGGCAATGACTAATCATGGTAAAAGGTCATGGTGCAGTTTTTAATATACAGTAAAACCCCGCTAATGCGACCACCTAAAACAGGTTTAATTCTGGGTGCTAGATGCAGGTGGTAGCTTAATGCAGGTCAAAAGTACTTTTGTCCTGCATTAAGCAACCACCTGCCTATAAAGACACCCATGTTTATTCATTAAGCGGTCACATTAGAGGGGTTCTACTGTAGAATAGTTTCAGTTGCCCTGCACCAAAAAGCAAATAAACCGAATTGACAATCCATTAAGAACATATAAAAATGTTTTATTGGTTTAATTTATATTCCTCTAATGTTAGTTCGTGAACACATTTTATGGTTTTGATTGTTTAACCCTTTCCTTCATATAAACGTGTTTTCACGCATCTGCAAACAGAGTAGACCCAGATCAGACGGCTACTATAGGAGCCGTCTGATCAGGGTATGCTCCGTTTGCTTATGGAATTAGATAGATCTGTTGCCTTAGTTTCTAAAATGGCTACAATTTTAAACCTTCCATATTTCATTATAACTATTTTCTTCATGAATATTCAGTAGGTATTGAAATTTGGAATAAACATAGAACAGGGAAAGGGTTAAGTCTAAATTTAGCATTTCGATTTGCTAAGAAAGCGGGATAGGGCTTTTAACAAATAAATATCCATGGCCTCACGTTCTGATGGCATATTCTAACAGAATACTAAGTACCTAAGACGTTGCAGTGTTCTTCATGAGTTTCTCCAGAACTTCATTTGATATTGAACTACGCTCGTATAGAAATGAATATCCGACAAATTTGACATTGGAAACAGTCTTGTTTCTCATCATATTCAATCCTTTCGTCGCCTGATTTCTATTTGACATATGCAAAATTCTGAAAGTAGGAGATAATTCGAAAGCAAAAGCAGCAATGCAAAAGGAGAAAATTGCAGACTCGGTTTTATTGAGTCTGTTTAGAAATGAATACAAATATCAGACAAATTGGACATTGGAAACAGTCTTGTTTCTTAACCAAATTTGTTAAAACATTTCGGTAACATGACAAAAATGCGACTCTATTCCATAAGTTCGCCTTTCTATGCCTTTGCAAATTTTGCCCTCTCGACAGGGTCTGCCTTGGTTGCTTATGAAATAATACAGATATGATTCTGCAGTTTCTGTCATGGCCAAACCTTCTCGCATCCATTTGCTATTATAACAATGAATCTGAATGATATTCATGATGTCATTATTTTTTACATGAATATTCATGAAATAATCCGCACACATGGATCTAGAGGCAGAGATAAACAGTAAAAAACGTTGATGAAATACCGCATTGAAAATGTGGTGTCTGATCTAGATATGCACTGTTTGTCGTGGTTCATTTTGGCGACATCGACTGTGAAAGAGTTAGACAAGTGGATTAATGGAGAATCGATGTTGCTGCCATATGTCATACGTCAACATCATTTTGTCTAGCGGCTACAATGACGCAACATGAATAATTGTTGAAATCTAATCAAGATACATTGTCTGGTTTCTACTTTAAGCTGCGCAAAGGTACGAGTACTAGCAACATATGTCAAAATTATATGAACAGATATTAAAAATTTCACCACGACTTATTATTTTATTACCATTATTATTGTTATACATGTGTATTATTATTATCATTATCATTATTGTTGTTGATGTTGTATTTAACTTTACACTATACTGTACACACGTTGTCGTATTATACTATTTTGATGTGTGACACTACCGTAATCCCTCTTGGAGGCGACCTGCCAAAAACAGGTCTAATTAATAATTCTAATTATTAACCCTTTCACCGCCAATGTCGCATAAATGCACCACGACAAATAGTGCAGTTCAAGACCAGACGCCGCCTTTTCAAGGCGGCGTCTGATCAGGGACTTCACTTTTTGTCTCAATCTCTATTTCTATATATGTGTTTTATTCCTTTGAAAATTGCATTTATTGATCGCATTTCCCTACTGTACCGAATGATTGGATTGCAGACGACAATTAGAAATTTGGCGCCGAAACAGTTAATGCAAGAGAAATTTTATGCAGAAACCTCATGCAAGAGCTTTCTACATTACTTTCGTCCTGCATTAAGCAACCAGCTGCTCTTAATATATGCTTAAATACACCCGTTCTTATTCATAAAGTGGTCGCTGAAAGGGTTTTTTATGTTTTATAAAAAATACACATTTATGAAAAAATACGTACCTAGTGCGGATAATCTACTGCATGGTCGGATCATGTTTCTTGATACTGATAATGTTAAAACAGCCAGAGCTACAGATAAAGGTGCGTACTCAAAAATACTAAATTCGCCATTTCTCCACCGAACCCTATGTTGTGACCACTCTTTAGAATCGTCTTGAAGAGACGATTCTAAAGAGTGGTCACAACAAAAGGTTTGGTGGAAAAAAAAAGTTATTGTTGAAAATGTTTAAATTTAAGCATCGTATCTGGACCTGAACAGTTTTAATTACCTAATTTATATCACATCTGGTAATAATCTTGCAATCACTGTAATACAATCAGCTATAACATTCTAGTACCTGATACGCCAACGTTTCTATAAATAGCACGAGTGACATTATTGCTTATCTGCCAACGTCATCAGGCTGTTTTCTTTAGCACATGAACACTGGCGACTTTCAATAAAAATTGTAGCAGCTAGTCTAATGGTTTTATCTGATCGATTGCGTATATTGACAGGTAGGGATGAGCTTCAACTGTGGTATAGTGACTATTTGTTAATACAGCAATTCGTTTGCCCACGCAGAAAGGCAGAATCAACAATCCGGCGACACTGCATGAGAAAACGAAGTCCCTTGGCACTAAAAGACCGTAATTCATCGCTAGATGAACAGTGGTTGTTTAAACGCGTTATAACAGAGTACAGCTATAACGATGATATAGTTACAAATCATTTATTAATTGCATGTTCTACTTCTATATTTTAATGGCACTCTAGGTAAACATTGATAAATTATTTATGTGCAGCATTTAAAAAAATAAAGCACTGTTATGTGGTCCTTGCATCACCATTAATTCTTCGAGAGCTAGCAGACACACTCGTCGAATAAGAACAAATGTAACAGGACATTAAAACCATAGATGATAACATCACTGGTATTGTTGGCTTGAATTGTCTTTAACCCTTTACTCCATAAACACGCATTTCTAGCCTTTGCAAAGTATAGGGGCCGTTTGATCAGTGTCTGCTCTGTTTGCTTATGGTATAATATAGATCTACAGTTTCTGCTTAAGTAAAACATGCCATGTGTTAATATGCCATTGTAAAAATCAGCTTATGATAACAACAATTACGTCATTATTTCTTATATGATTATTCATGGAGTAATGGGTTAAAGTCATAAAATCTCCAGAACAACTCATACCAAAGTCCATTAGTGGATTTGAATACTTTTAAACCCATTCCCTCATATTGACGACTTTTGACGACTCTATAAAAATATCCTGTTGAAACCATTGTGATAAATAGAGCATTTGCTCCTATAGGAGCAAATGCTCTATTTATCATAATGGTTTCAATACTACACAATTCTAACATTTTCCTTTTCTCTACTTAATGCTCCTTTTCGGTAGATTTGTTCAAAGAGGTTGTATCTAAAAATAGCCTATGAGGTAATGGGTTAACCACCATTTACACCATTCGCGACCTGACTCGAATTTGCAAACAGCTTGGATCTAGATTAGACGCTGTTTGATATATATTATTGTTTCCCAAAGGCTTGAACAAAGTAATCAAAATGGCACCAGGTCTAAATTTAACCCTTTCACCGCCGAAGTCGCATAAATGCACCACGGCAAATAGTGCAGTCCCAGATCAGACGCCGCCTTGAAAAAGGCGGCATCTGATCAGGGACTTCACTTTTTGTCTCATTCTCTATTTTATATATATGCTTTATTCGTTTGAAATTTGCATATATTTATCTCATTACGTTATTGTACCGAGTGGTTTAACAACATTGTGATTGCAGACGACAATAAGATATTTGGCGCCGAAAGGGTTAAGAAGAAATATTTATTTCATAGCGGTGTAAGGGTCAATTGTCAAACTTTTTTTCTTCAACTTTTTCATTGACCCCTCCTGCACAAGATGTTGCACATCCTTTCAATGTTCTGCATCTATACGCGAAGTTTCTTTAGGCTATCTTCACAACCTGTATTACAGTAATACCCCTCTAAACCGTTTCCCTTTTGCATATTCAAGAAATAATTAAATCATGAATATTTATAAGCTGATTTTTTATAATGGCATATGTACACAGAATGTTTTGGTTCAGGCAGAAACTGTAGAATCAGATCTATATTGTACCATAAACAAAAATGAGCAGATCCTGATCAGGGTCTACTCTGTTTGCAAATGCATGAAAAGGCGTCTATATGAAGAAATAAGCATAATTGTGTTTAAACGCAGGTGGATGTTTAATGCAATACGAATGTAGTGCAGAATGATCCAGCAGGAGTTTTCTGCACAAGTGTCGGTCCTGCATTAAGTTACTACATGCATTGAAGACCTAGAATTAGACATCGTTTTGGCAGTCGCTTTATTAGGGTTTACTGTAAATGCTCTTCACAAGACTGAAAGGAAAAGGTCTTAAGCGACCATCAAAAAGGTTCAAATGTGGGTCTGTGAGGCAGGTGGTGCCTTAATGCAGGTAAGAAAAGTAATGAAAAAGGTCCTATAGGAGCTTTCTGCATTATTTTTGACCTGTGTTAAGCAACCAGCTGCTTTTTAGGTCGTCTGTTTCGAAGAAATGTCGAGCTATTGTGACCACTGGGTCGAAGGCGTTGTTGTAGGCATTTGCGTAATTGTAGGTGTTGGCGTCGTCGTTGTCGTCGTCGTCGGCGTGCAAAAATGTAAATGTACCTTATTAATCAAAAAGTATAAGAGGTAGCAACATGAAACTTCAAAGGTTGGTATATCTCTTTGAGGAGAAGTGTATGCAGTGGACAAACACCAAATTAGACGAGCGTTGGCACCACACGCGGCTCTTGTTAAGACTATTTTGGTCAATAAATGAATGACCGCTTAGAACAGGTTCTAATGTAACATCGTGTTTATGTTCATATACACTGCTCTTCCACTGAATTCCCTGCATCTGTTTGTGAAGTTTCAGTGGAATATCTACAATACGTTCAGAGCTATACTCTGGGCAAGAAAATGTAAAAACGGAAATAACATTTTATAATTTATCGGAGAAGTTTACCTCTTGTTCCCTGCACCGGTTATCTGTGTTCTTCGTGAGTACATTCGGCGTTACTGAGAACATGTATTGTCGTCTAATTCCAAGATCAGGTTTTAAGTACTGTCCACGACGTAGTTTTGATTTCTAGAATGCCTTGTTGAATCATCTTAGATTGTCATGGTGATGAAATCACTAACCAAGCCAGTCGGGAGCTAGAAGGCACGGTGTTTCCACAAGACCTTCTAACACTACTCCGCATATATTCATTAATTTTGTCATTAGAAAATGAGATACGATGGAACTTAATGATTCGTCTATCTGACTCCATTAATTTACAATTAATGTACTAGTCTCCCATCCATACAGACTACTAGATGTAGAGTCCACACTTTGTGATGAAACTGATATTTATTAGTCCTTTACTCCATCAATACATCCTTTCACGCCTTTGCAAACAGAGTAGACCCAGATCAAACGGCTCCTATTGGAACCGTCTGATCAGGGTCTGCTCTGTTTGCTCATGGTATAATATAGATAAGATTCTACAGTTTTTGCCATGACCAGAACTCCCTTTGTTCATGTGCTATTATAACAAACATTCTAATTGATATTCATGACATAATTATGTCTTTCATGAATATTCATGGAGGACTTTGTTAAACCGTGTCTTGGTAACTGCTGAAGAAACATTTTAATCTTATTTCGTTTCTGTAGGAGGCATCCTTGGTTTGTGTCATTATCGACTACCGGTATTACTTTGACGTTTTTGTATTGCCTTCCATGTTGTGTAATGAGTTCGGAAGATGTGTCTCGTTCTTACTCCTGACCATTCAGGCGGAGTGAATAAGTGAGTGAGTTTGGTTTAACGGCACCCAACTCACTCACTCACTTTGCCTGCATGGCCAGGAGTAACAAAGTTAATCTTCTAAACACTAATACGCATCAGCAATATAAAACTGGCATGCAACCAATGACAGTGACAATCACTGGCGTCCTGTATCATTTTGTTGAACAGGACAGGAGATAACAAACATCTTTGTATGACTCCTAGTAATGCCTGAAGAAATTATCCGACCTTAATGTTCAGAAATACAGTACTACCGTAGCGTGCATGGAGAGGTTGAAAATAAGTGTCAGTCTAGGGTCCAGGTTGAGGCTTGTTATGACTTGCTGCATATATAAATGCACCATATCTAGATTGTCGATGGCTTTCTTAACCCGTTACTCAATAAGTACGTCTTTCTACGCCAGAGTAAGCCAAGGTCAGACGGTTCATGTAGGAGTCGCCTGATATGGCCTGCTGTTTGCTTATGGAATCATAATAGATCTAATTGTACAGTCCAAAAGATCTTATGGCACGCCAACATAACCTACTTAAAATGTAAACAAAACATACCTGTAACGGTGGTCTCGAGAAAAATAAAAAATAAAAAATAAAAAAATGTATACGCCCATCAAAACATATGAAAAAACAAAACTACCCATTCCAAATATAAAACAATAAAAACAAAACAGATTCGAACCAAACTATTATAGCGGCCACTGGGCACTATACAGTGTTTATACCTGTAGTGTGTGTAAACATTGATAACAAAAGGTGTGCCATAAGATCTAATTTTTACCTGTACAGTTACTGTCTCGGCCAGCATGCGTGTGTTCATACGCCGTTACAAAATATCCGATTTACATTAATGATGTATTATTTTTATATGAATAATCATGGAGTAAAGGGTTAAAATCGATGAAAATGTTTATCTCGTTGATGTTGGAGTTATTTTTTTTCTATTATGATCCTACAATTAAAGACCTGCTCCATGCATATCGCTTAGCGGGGGCTGTTTCCATTAAGCCATCTTATGCTGAAAAAATGTCTCCCCAGTCTCTGATCTGCAGAATTTTGGGCCGGCATCTGATTCGTTCAATCCTTTGAGATACTATTGACCGGGTGTCAAACAGTTTGGACCCTGATGAGACACCGAGTAACTATATGTCGCATCTGTATCCTAGCTGTTTGCAAATGGCAGCCAAGACACACTTATCATAAGAAATGTTAAGGGTTTTCTCATGAGGTAAGTAGACCACATGTACTACTACTCCTAGTTAGTCCACAAGGCAGTAGGACATTCTAAGCCATAGCACGAGCCTATCGTGCCACATGCCTACGGGAGAACATGGTAGTCCAGTATGGGTCCGCAAGCTGCTCAATCGCCATATGCCGCTACGAGTACGGACAACATATAACCTTTATCAAGTAAGCCTTATGTTGTCCACACCCGTAGCGGCATATGTCGATTGAGCATCTTGCAGTCCCATACTAGATAGACTACCATGTGCTTCCCTAGGCATGTGACGCATCATCATATTGGCCGAAGTTGAAGCTCATATTTGAAAGTAGCATGGATCCTTGTAGTTCTAACAAAGGGGAAGGTTGACAATATTACGGGTCTAACTCCGCTGACATTTTTGGTTTGATTTTTTCCAGATTTTCAAAGCTGGAAAACCTTCTGTAGACTTCCTCAGATAATGTCTGTGTACAGCCATACCACTCTAAAGTGGATATTTAATAAAGAAGAATTTAGATCTTTTTTGACAGGTGACTACTTAACCCATTCCCTCATATTGACGCATTTTGACCCCTCTGCAAAAGTCACCTATTGAAACCATTGTGATAACTAGAGCATTTGCTCCTATAGGAGCAAATGCTCTATTTATCACAATGGTTTCAAACTACAAAATTCTAAAATTTGTTTTCCTTTTCTCTAGTTAATGCTCCTTTTCGGTAGATTTATTCAAATTGGTTGGACCTAAAAATAGCCTATGAGGTAATGGGTTAATGCAGGATAAAAGTTGCATGACATCTATTCTGCGTTACGCTGCAACCTAACAGTGATACTAATTCAAAATTCCTGTTTAGAGAAGTTGTACTGTGAATATCGGATATCGATTACATAACAAGCGAGTCCGTAAATAGGGCACCAGGTGGGTGTCAATATTGTATGGGTATAAATTTCCAGCTGAAACATTTTATGAAGTTTCTGCCAATAATTCACTTCTATTTAATTGGTTCCATCATATTGGATAGCGCAGCAATAGGATGATTGAGTAACTAAACTCTAGGCTGGCACATTTTGTGATGTATAATGAATTTTTGTTAGTAATGCTATATGCATCAACTTGCACGAATTGCCTTTGATCAATATACAGTAAATCCCCGCTAATGCGACCACCTAAAAGAGATATAATTCTGGGTGCTAGATGCAGGTGGTAGCTTAATACAGGACAAAAGTAATGCAGAAAGCTCCAAGAGGAGCTTTCTTCATTTTTTCTTGCCCTGCATTAAGCAACCACCTACTTATAAAGACACCGGTGTTTATTCATTAAGTGGTCGCATTAGAGGGGTTCTACTATATTTAGTTTATGATTTAGGATATACAATCTTTGGAACGAGAGTGACGTATTAGGATGCAATAGTTTGTCAGCTATCACTACCATATCACTAGCATATGCCTTGTTAATAGAAAAACAAATAAAATATCAATTGATATGAATAGTTGAATGGCCTACAGGAGCCGTCCGATCTGGGTCTACTATGTTTGCAAAGGCGAAGAAAGGCGTATTTATGAAGTTAGGGATTAGGACAGATGGGAGCTTAATGCAGAGTGACAGTCATGCAGAAAGCTCCCCTGTGAGCTTTCTGCATGACCTTTACATTGCACGAAGCGGTCACCTGTCTGAACTATTTTCAGCCATTCTTTACTTAAAGTTCAGATGAGCTAGACTGTAATATGTAGCCATATCTAGGACCAGGACCAAACTCGCCACTTTAAATACACTGTAATAAAACACACACAATATGTGTTCCACCTTCCATATTTCATTATAACTAGTTTGTCCATGAATATTCAGTAAGTATTGAAATTTGGAATAAACATAGAGCAAGGGAACGGGTTAATTATTCGAGTAGGTGAACGGTGACTATTGGCATCAATACATGCTGAAAAATTAAATCACTTGAATGCATTTCACTGTGACAGCTAAATTAAGCGCGTATATCTACTAAATGTCAAATAGAACATAATGAATTGATAGAATTAATAATAAATCAGGTGAAACTGAGGTAATTTCATGGTTTCCTGCACAGTTAACCCCCGCTTAACCGGTTCAGTTGTTATTACAGGTGACAGCCTAATGCAGAGTGAACCATCAAGTAAAAAATGCGTATATTTTTTATCCAGGCCGAAAAAAAGAGATACGTTCTTCTTTACTAAATATCTAGTTGACAGAGTTTTGTTGTACATTTCATGTAAATGTTACTAACCAACCTTTATTTTGTTATTTGTAAATTTGCTGTTAACCCATTACCTCATAGGCTATTTTTAGATACAACCTCTTTGAATAAATCCACCGAAAAGAAATATTAACTAGAGAATAGGAAAATTGTAGAATTTTGTAGTTTGAAACCATTGTGATAAATAGAGCATTTGCTCCTATAGGAGCAAATGCTCTATTTATCACAATGGTTTCACAATCTGACTTTTACAGAGTCGTCAAAAGTCGTCAATATAAGGGAATGGGTTAAATTAGACACTCAGTTTAACCACAAACTATTGAACTCGCATTTGCAAACAGTGTAGACCCCTATCATTCCTAGAGGATCCATTTGATTAGGTTTGCACTATTTGCCATTCAAATTCCTCTAGAAAAGGTACGCCACTCATACGAATTGGACTCTATAATTAAACGCTGATGGGCCTTTCAGCTTCGAAAATACTACTGCCAAAGACATTGTTTTACTAGTTAGACAGTAAAGTTGAAGCCGATAAGCGACACTGTTCTGTGAGTAAGCCTTTCTCAAGTGGTAGCCTAATGCAGGACAAAAGTAATACAGAAAGCTCCTTTAGTAGCTTTCTGCATTACTTTTGTCCTGCATTAAGCAACCACCTGCTTATAAAGACACCCATGTTCATTCATTAAGTGGTCGCATTAGAGGGGGTCTACTGTAGTTGAAAACTTGCACTAGATTTAAACTAGAAGAAACATGATTTTTTAAAGATTAATACGAATGACATTAACAAGACACTGCATATGTCACATGCGCACTTGTGTTGTCTTTTTATACACGATTATTCGGTACTTGAATAATGCATTTTATGAAAGAATAAAGATTAATTCTATTTCTATGGACTCGTTCTGTTTTATTGAAAGGTCAAGTATTTAATACTTCTTTGGTGCAATCCATCATTACGCCCACTTGATGACCAAATTGTAACAGACCAAGGTGAAACATGGCGCTTTAACCAACATTTCAGATTAATTAAGTACAGTAACGCATGACACGCGCGTGCCCGTGTGTTATAATAAGAGAAAAATAAAATAAAAACAAGATACTGTCTGCATATACCTCTTCCCGTGTTAAAAATCTTAAACGTTCTATCTCATGAAATGTCTATTGTCCGCATCAAGCTGTTGAAAAAAGAAATAGATAAACGAAATACAGTCTTTTTGAATTTAAGAATTTGGTCAAACTTAGGCAAATGGTGCAGACCCAGAACAAATAGCTCCTGAATGAGTAGTCTGATCTGGATTCTACACTATTTTCTACTTTGCCAGTCTTAAAAAACGGCAATATAACGAATACTCATCTGAGTCTATAAGAACAGGTGGTTGCTTAACCCATTCTCTCGTAGACTGTTTTAGATCCAATCTCTTTGAATTAATCTACCGAAAAGGAGTATTAACTATAGAAAAGGGGGATTTTACAATTGCGCAGTGATAAATAGAACATTTGTTCCTGTGGAGCAAATGCTCTATTTATCACAATGGTTTCAAAGAACTAGTTTTACAGTGGCACAAAAAGGCGTCAGTACTATAGGAGATAAAAAGTTAATGCATGACGAAAGTAATGCTCCAGTAGGACTGTCGTTCGGCATTGAGTCACCACAAGCATTAACCCATTCCCTCATAGGCTATTTTTAGATCCATCCTCTTTGAGTAAATATACCGAAAAGGAGCGTTAACTAGAGAAAAGGAAAATGTTAGAATTGTGTAATTTGAAACAATTGTGATAAATAGAGCATTTGCTCCTATAGGAGCAAATGCTCTATTTATCACAATGGTTTCAAGAAGTGGTTATTGCAGAGGCGCAGAAAGGCGTATTTATGGAGGTTAGGGTTAAACACCCAAAAATAGACCAATTTTAGTGGTCCCTGTTGACAGCTTTTTCTGCATAAATTAACTGTGTACTAATTCTGTATTCTATACAAAATGTTGTTGCTGTACAACGGTACAAAAGCTGTACAACGGTCCGCATGTTTGAGAATTAACCCATTCCTCCATATGCTATTTTTAGATCCAACCACTTCGAGTAAATCTACCGAAAAGGAGCATTAACTAGAGAAAAGGAAAATTTTAGAATTTAGTTTTTTGAAACCATTGTGATAAATAGAGCATTTGCTCCTATAGTAGGAGCAAATGCTCTATTTATCACAATGGTTTCAAGAAGTGGTTATTGCAGAGGCGTAGAAAGGCGGATTTATGTAGAAAAGGGTTAAAGCACCTCACAATCCCATCATTCCATAATAAACTTAATCCATCGCCTGCTAAACACGATCTGAATGTCATTTGCAAACAACTCAGATCCAGATCACACACCGAGTACCTCGATGTCTCATCAGGATCCAAACTGTTTGCCACTCGGTCAATAGGTTCTAAATTGTTTTAGCGAGTCGAACGTAAGTAATAATTGAGTTTGAGTACACTTCATTTGTGGCCGGTTAAGGGTTAACATATCCCTTCCGGTATCAACAGTAGACCGCTTATGGCTATCCATAATCGAGAATCTGAAAATCAAGGACTTGTTCGTGTATAGTGTGTCAGAATAAAGACTTTATATTAACATTGTATCGTGCTATTAGCATATCTCTAGAGACAAGTGTGCTATTTTCAGTCCATCAGAGTATAAACGGTACGTGAAACCTAGCCAGTAGATTTGTTTCCAGGAATTATACAGCAGACTAATACATGCATACATAAGCAATATTTTTATTTTTTGACTGGGGTGCATTTCTTCAAATTCTTTAACCATTTATCTCATGAATATTCAATTAGGAAATAATAACTGTATGAATATTAATGGACTCCTTTTTATAATGCGATAATGAAAATGCTGATAATGGCAGAAACTGTAGAGTCCAATCAATAGTAGAACATGTCTTAACCCATTCCGCCATAGGCTATTTTTAGATACAATCACTTTGAATAAATCTACCGAAAAGGAGCATTAACTAGAGAAAAGAAAAAATATAGAATTTTGTAGTTTGAAACCATTGTGATAAATAGAGCATTTGCTCCTATAGGAGCAAATGCTCTATTTATCACAATGGTTTGACAAAGTGACTTTTACAAAGTCGTCAAAAGCCGTCAATATGAGGGAATGGGTTAACCGGCCAATCATTATTGAACATAGGAGTTTTGACCGGTGTGGATGACCGGTGTGGATGGTGTATTTCCTTAGGCAACGCCTCACCGGTCAGTAGCCGAAGGAAATACACCACCCACACCGGTCATACCACGCCGTATACCTTGTCAAATTGCCGTCTATTATACAGGGTGTATATAGGCATGAACTATACAATGTACGAATACCATGTTAAAACAGATATTAGGTGCATTTATTAAATACTCATATTGTTTAAAACCAATGCATATTGGCAGACATATGCACAAATGATCTACAACGGTCAATATTTATATTTTAAAGTGTACAGTTACTTTGGTTAAAATACACATTTGATCCAAGGTTCCCTTTTTTTTGGGACATCCTGTAGTTTGAGTACCAGTGCTAAAGTATAGACAAACAAAAAGCTTTGTGGCGTGACGGTACAGTATAGCCCCTCTAATGCGACCACTTAATGAATAATCATGACTGTCTTTATAAGCAGGTGGTTGCTTAATGCAGGACGAAAGTAATGCAGAAAGCTCCTATGGGAGCTTTCTGCATTACATTTGTACTGCATTAAGCTACCACCTGCACCCACCACTAGGAATTATACCTGTCTTTGTGGTCGCATTGGAGGGTTTTTACTGTATTTCCAAAGGTCATTACTCAGAGGTCATGGTACATCTATAGAATGAAAGTCAGGCAGGAGCTGTCACACGGAAGTCCATAGCAACCATTTAAGAACAAATTAAACTGAAACGCACGTCCACATACGCCCCTTCTTTGTCGAGAGTTTACTGAACTCGGTGCAATTAATATTTTGTGTAAGAATGTTTGATAAACTGTTGTAATTTCACTCCTCTATTGGTTTACAAAACAAGCCGCTCCAATACAACAGGTAATTTGATAGATGCTGTAGAAGAAAATATATATTTTCCATAGACAGTCCATGACCTTTAGAATTAATGAACAGAGCAAGTCCTAAATAGGGAACTTAAACGATAATGGTTTATAATTTCAAGCAACATTAATGTAGAGTAACTTACAGAATAAGACATTTATTGGAATTTATTGCTGACTTGAGTTCTTCGGTTGAAATTTGTGGGCGTAATTAGCTATTTCCGTTTTTAGTGTAGTAGTCTCCTGTGTAAAAAAGCACAGAAGATGATACAGTCAATCTCCCTCTAATTCGACCATCAGAAAGAGGTATAATTCTGAGTCGTAGAAGCAGATGGTAGATTAACCCATTCCCTCATATTGACGACTTTTGACGACTCTGGTGACGTCACTTTGTGAAACCATTGTTGTAGGAGCACCATCCTGTAGGAGCAAATACTCTATTTATCACAATGGTTTCAAACTACAAAAATCTAAAAAAATCCTTTTTTCTAGTTAATGCTCCTTTTTGGTAGATTAATTCAGAGATTGTATCTAAAAATAGCCTATTAGGTGATGGGTTAATGCAGAACGAAAGTTATCCAGAAAGCTCCTATAGGAACCTTCTACATTACGTTTGTAACAATATTTATCACAATGGTTTCACAAAGTGACTTTTACAGAGTCGTCAAAAGTCGTCAATACGAGAGAAAGGGTTAAGCAGTCACTTGCTTTAAAAACACCCGTTATCATTTATTCAGTGGTCGCTTTAAAAAGTTCTCTTGTACTTTATATTTATCTGTTCAGCATCGGTACTTGTACGAGCGCGACTGTATTGGAGACACAGTTTGTTTATGTAAATTCAGAGCCTGGGTCCATTTCACTGAAGATCACGTGACAAAAAATATCACAAAGTCTTATTAACGACATTCAAGTGTGCAACAATAAAGGCAAACTTGGTAATCAGTTCATTGAGAAATATTACAACATCAGAATACCAAATCCGTCGCAACATCGTTATTGCATTGTACACAATTTGATTTTCGCACAATGGGGCTCCTATGCATAACATGGCCCAAAACGCTTTCCATGTTGAAGCTTCTTCAGACAAGCCACATACTTGTGCACCATACAATGTATAAGGGTTGTACCATGAACTGCATAAACACCTTTCAGTAAGACGTTTGTGGACGTTATATCTTTTCTAACTCTTACACAACAACGTAAAACGTCGCCCCGTACTTCATTCTCAGTGTTGTTATACCTTCTGATCCTTCGAGATCATGAATTTCAGTACTTCTTGTTCTGAAAATTGAATACCGCTTAAGCCGGTGCTAGGGGGCGTGAGCAGTGTTGCACTTTCAATTACTGTTCATGAACAGACTCAATAAAACCGAGTCTGCAATTTTCTCTTTTTGTGTTGCAATTTTTGCTCTCGGGGATCACCCCCTTTCAGAATTTATATGATGTCACATCTTCTTTTGGCCTTTGCTTTCGATTTGAGTTTAATTAAGTTTTTGATTAACCCTTTCCCTTATTCAAGCGCATTTTTACGCATCTGCAAACAGAGTAGATCCATATCAGATGGCTCCTATAGGAGCCGCCTGATCAGGGTTTGCTTTGTTTTGCTTATGGTGTATTAGAGATCTGATTCTACAGCTTCTGCCTGAGCTAAAATGTCCTGGATTCATATGCCATTTAAAACAAATCTGGTGTTGTTGTGGACTCTCTTATGTCATTTCCTTTTTTCCTACCTGACTTATGCCCCATTCTTTTATTAACCCTACTCTTGCTGAATTTTAAAACACATTTCTCCTTCTTTACCCATGCCTTGTTGGATAATTAAATATATCTCCACTGTGTACAAGTATTTCGCTGTGCGATCACTGCTGTGGAGTGCACTGGTTGCACGGGCAACTTGTAAATAGTGCAGACCCTGATGAGACAGCTCCTGCAGGAGCTGTCTCATCTGGGTCTTCACTATTTACAGGTAGGTATATTGACGTGAATAGCAAGCGAAGGGTTAAACCTACAAAGTTATTGAAGAGTTCTCTTTGATGTTGGATGTGTTTTACTATTGGCATCCTATAACTTAAATATGCTCCATTGTATTCTTAACCATCTGTCATTTTGAATATCTGAACTGAATGTGTATAGTGGCATATGAAGAATGGAGTATTTGGCCATGGCAGAAACTGTAGATTCAGATCTGATTCCACAAGCAAAGAGAGTTTTTCCTGACTAGACGGCTCCTACATGGGCCTTCTGATCTGGGTCTAATATGACTATTATATTTGCAAAGGCGTGAAGAGGCGTTACTATCAGGTATAATGTTGATTTTGTTATAACTGGTTTGATACTATACGAGAGGCGTTCAATATTTAAAGTAACATTTTTACACACAGTGATATTTCACGATTAACCCATGCAAGCACGTGAAACTTATTCCATTATGTACATTCATGTGTATCGTTTAATATTAGCCAGTTTTTGTTATACACATCATCATGACTAGACGTCAAATTGACAAACTTGTTGAAGGTGCAGTTTTAGGACTTTTGAAGGAAAATATGTCGTATAGATCCATTGTGCAAAAAATAAAAAGTATGGGACATAGTGTGTCTACAGCTACCATACATCGTATTTGACATGAGATAGGAAAATTTCGTGAGGCTGATCGCAAAGGCACAAAGATTGGGACTTTTAAAAAACGCTGTACTGCCGCTACGAGTAACGTTGTACGTAAAATTAAAAATATGATAAAACATGTGAATCCACCGACCCACACAGAGATGGCGATCAAGTGTAAAGTGTCTGTAGGAACAATTAATAGAATAATTTCCAAAGTAATCAAAGCCAAACTTCGTAAAAATGCCGTGTTCATAAGCTAAATGAAAAGCAAATTGGGAATAGACGTAAGCGGTCCTGGCAGCTGTACCACCGTTTAAACTGTGGTTAAGTGGAAGAATTTCATAACCACTGATGAGGCAATGTTTTATATGGGTGGCAGTTATGGCCGAAGGCGCGTTTGTTACGTTCGTGGAAACCGGAGAGAACTTGAAAAACCGATGTTCGTGAAACGTGACTCTTTTGCACCAGGGTTTATGGTTTGGGCCGGTGTCAGTTTTTACGGCAAAACGTCACTTCGATTCATAAATAGAGGAGGAGTTAAAGTTAACGCTGACTATTATATTAAACATGTATTGGAACCATTTCTGGAAAAAGACGTTCCTCGCTTATTTCCTGGGCGCGAAAAGGACATGGTGTTCCATCAGGACTCAGCATCCAGTCATACAGCAAAAAACGTTATGAAGCAACGTACGATTATGTACATTACGCCTGAAGAATGGATGCCAAAGAACTCCGATGCTGCTCCAACGGACTTTGGTATCTGGGGTATTCTTAAACGCAGGCTACAGAAACGTAAGATATACACTCTAAATGGACTTAAAATGCTCTAAAACAGGAGTGGAACAAACTTCCCCAAAATTACGTTAACAAGACACTTGAAAAGTGGCCAAAACGATGTCGCATTATCTATTATGCCCATGGATCTCAAATAGAACATTTATTGCAATAAAACATATTTACTGAACAAAATTTCTACATTCAAAACTATTACTTTAAATCTTGAACACCTCTCGTAGTTCGATTTTCACCCGTGAGCTGTGACCTTTAGGACCAGTCCACCCGTAGGGGCAAAACGCGTCCCAAACCATGTATTTGTTCCGGGGTCACCTGTGGTTATACAGACAAGTAATAAGCATTTACAGTAAAACCTCTCTATAACGGCCACAAAATTGTGTTGATTACTTGTTATTTAGGGCAGGTTGCTGCTTAAAGCAAAGTGAAAGTAAAACAGAACGCTCCTATAGGAGCGTTCTGTTTTACTTTCACCTTGCTTTAAGCAGTCAGCTGCCTTTAACACAAAATACTTGATGTAATTTAGTGGCCGTTATAGAGAGGTTTTACTGTATATATACTAATAGTGCACGATTACTACGAGCTTCTTGTGACAACCATGTCCACTTACCCATAAATTAGAATGGTTGCAACTTCTATAAATAGAAAAGTGCAGTCACGGCCCAGCACTCGAAATCGAACTATAGACCATGCCTTTCCCAGTCTGGGGTTTTGAATGCTCAGAATATTTCCAGGCATGACTAATTAAGCTGATGGTTTGGTAGTTGTATTGATCAGATTGCCTTACTTTTGTCGGATATGACCAGTTGTAAGAAATTATGATATCATGAATATTTATTAGCTGAATTTTTAAGGGAATGTTTTGCTTTGACAAAAACTGTAGAATCAGATATTTATCTTGTCAAAAGCAAATAGGACATATCCTGATCAGACGGTTCCTATAGGAGCCGTCTGATCTCGGTCTGCTTTGTTTGCAGATACGGTTTTATATGAGGGAAGGGTGTTAAAACCTGGACCGATGGTAACTCATGTTGGCTTTGCAGTATCATCGTGGCTCTTGTTTCCTATTTATCACACAGGGGCATACTGCTCATATGATATCATTTACTTTTCACTTAAATTATTGATATGGTCAACAGAAATGCTGCAATGCAATATCTGTTTTATAACGTAAAGACTCATGGGAGTCATAGAACTACCTTTTTATATCTCGTATACATATATCACCTTTAAGGTCTAATTAGGTCCAATAACGTTTCCATTTTGGTGACAGGGTGATAAAAAGTGAACGTAGCAGCAATTGTAATGTCTTGATCGATAGAGCAAACACTCTGAACCCGATAACCGAGTGGAATTACTGATTGTTTGAACTTAAGTAAGCTTCAAACGATTTCGCAATAATCTTTACAAATAGTTTTGACCCAAAGGTCACAGCTGTTTATGTATCAGGATAATGTGATTGATTGCCGCTGTAGTATACGTGTTTAAAGGGTAGACAGACATCATTTGTGTAGCAAGTTAAGTGTTAATGAGCGCATTAGGAGCAGTGGCTAATTATGGTGAAACGTCATTGTCAATAAAACACTCTTTATGAGCAAACATACAATTTTACTATAAGTTTAATCCATATAAGCCTATCATTAAAGTGGGCCTGTCCAACATAGTGTATTGAGGGAATCTACTGTTAGTACGAAATATTCTTTTAGATTGTTTTCGTGCATAACATATGAAACCCAGCAGTGCAAATATTTTTTAAATGTGTTGCCACTATTAAAGGATGTTAGGGACAAATGGGTTAACCTCTTTGAATGCAACAAATGACAATGCTTTTAGACCAAAATTATTCCGCCCCCAAAAAGTTAAACACATTTTCATTGTTCTATATTAGATGAATCCGAATTGTTACAATAGTTTCCGTGTTCTTGTAATATATTTCCAATGCTTGATAATTAAGAAAAGGAATATATATGTTTGATAATGGGGAAAGTCATGTTATGTTACATCTGAAAAAATGGAGTGATGGTGAATCGTTGTTCCTACCAAAATCAATTTTGTCTTGACGCTACAATGTTGTAGTGGGAACAATTATTTAATTTAGTTATACAATTTAAGCACTTACTTATAAAAGGACTCTCTCACCATGTCTACAGTTATTTGCATATAAGTCTAGCTAAACATAATGCATCTACAGTAGGGACTGTTTTAGCGGCCATCAAAAGAGATGGGTCTGTTAGGCACATGGTACCTTAATGCTGGTCGAAAGTAACGCAGAAGGCTCCTATAGGCGATTTCTGCATTACTTTTGCCCTGTATTAAGCAATCACCTGCTGCATTAGGACAGGTTCTCTACGAGGCGATTCTAAAGAGTGGCCACAGCATAGGGTTTGGTGGAGAAAAGACGATTTTAGTATTTGAACACGCACATTTATCTGTAGCTCTGGACTGACACTAATGTAAGCTCTAGATTAAGTATGATTTATTACAATATCAACGACATGGGTGAGTAATTGAAGACACATTTAACCTTTTTTAAAAACAATATCCCTGAATAGATGCTCTTCCAACAATGTCTCCACAACTACCATTAATAATGAAATAAAGGGCTTATTGTAGTTTTGGTTTGAGGAATTTGTTACCAATCTGAAATTTATCTTCATTCTGACAAAAGTTTGGGTATGAGTTCCAACACACTCACTTCCATAATGCTGTACTGTTAGAATCCTCCGGTAGAAAGCATTGCGAGTTTTAGGGCAGAATAAGAAGAAAATATGTACACAGGCAGGAAATAATTAAGAAATTGGCAATATAAGCTTAACTGGGGGTTAATTGTCTAAAATGCCCTCCAATGCCCACCTATTGGAGTTTAGCCACATTAGCTGATAGGATGAATCCGCAATGTTAAATTAAGTATTATTAATATATTCTTTATTTTGTAAAATTTCCTTTCAAGTTCGTGAAGACAAGATGTATGCCAGTTTCAACTGAAGAAAAACCGTAAGCCAATTTCAGTGTCTGTGTTTCGAGTTTTTGTTCAGCAATTCAAGAGCACCGCAAACAGTTTTAATCAATAACACAAGGCAATTCAAGTTAGACAAAACAAGAAAAGACAAGACAAGGTCACTAAGTCAGTTGTAACTGGAATCCCAGCCTTTGAATTACAATTATATGGTTAAAGAAAACTGGTATACTGCCATATTTCTATAAACCGTCAAGTTTAGTAACAAGGACCTGGCACACATCCACTTGACACAATGTTCCAATTATTGTGTTAACTAAATTTTGGAATAAACATGGTATCTCCTGGCAATATATTCCATACTGAAATTATACATTTAGCAACATTGACCTCTGACATTGATCAGATCAACCTAAAAGATGATCATAAAGTTTGTCTATCTATACAAGGAAGTACCTGTATTACAACATTTATAACTAAAGCTTTTGAGTGGAAACGATATTTCTGTGTTTCATAACAGCGATGTGGTCAGAATGACACTATATGCGACTCCAACCTTCGTCTCCATGCAAACCATGTGCATACCAAGTTTAATCGGAATATATAATTTCTTATTAAAGTTTTTGTCCAAAACGAATTATACATGTAGTATGTTACTTTTTTAGTAACAGGGACCGTGACCATGGCCATATCAACCCTGAATACAAGATCGAGTTTTGTCTCCATGCATGCTATCTGCATACCAAGTTTCATCGGAATATCTCATGTTATCAAATAATCTGAAAATGGGTGATCCCTCGAAAGCAAAAGTAGAAATGCAAAAAGAGAAAACCGCAGACTCGGCTTCACCGAGTCCGTTCATGAGTAGTCATTAAAAGTAGTCATTAAAAGTGCAACACCACACACGCCCCCCCCCAGCACCGGCCCAAGTTATTGTTTAGAAACCATTTTTTTTCTAATTTAGTGACGGAGATCTTGACCTTAACCGGACATTTCAACTTGTGTATCCATACAAGCTGTATACATACCAAATGTCTTTTGAATATCTAATTCTTCATTAAAGCTACTGTTCAGAAACCAACTTTGATACCCATCCGTCAGCCCGCACTCACGTACGCTCAGCCGCCCCCAGCCCTCCCGACAACATACGCCAATTAAATTATCACAAAGGGCATACAAAACGTATTGACGAACAACAGTATATCATGACTAACAAAGTCAAACGATTGTAAAGAATTTATGTGCGCATGGTTAGCACAGCAAAACTTGCAACATGTAGTTCACTTGATCGATTTTAAGGTTGTTGCTAGTTCGTCTCTGCGTGAATACCTGAAAGATCCTTCCATGTGGTGTTTGAACGATTTATTTGCCTATTATTTTCTCAGCTCTACCATTAAGCTTTTATCACACTGCACACAAGCATAATGATCTCTTGCAGACACATGCTCCATAACAAAGATATCATCGTTCGCCGAGTTCATTAAGAAATATGGTAAAACTTGATTAATTAAGAACTACCATAAACTCTTGGTTAATGAAGACATATGGTTAAACTTGGTTAATTAAGAAATACGGTAAACTTGGTTAATGATTTGCCGTTTTACTACAATATCGTTTATCAAATATAACCCATACAGATGTACAGTAAAACCTCTCTCAACCGGAATTCTAGTAGAGAAGAATTATATTAATGAAGGCAGATGGCTGCTCTAGTGCAAGGTGAAGTAATGCAGAAAGCTCAAAAATGAGGAGCTTTCTGTATGACTTTCACCAGGCATAAAGCTGCCTACTGTCTCCAAGACCGATATTTATACCAAATTTAACGCCCGGTTTAGAGACGTTTTATTGTAATTGTTATCTGTAAGGCCTGACAGTGTACTGCATCTCTGTGCAAGAAAAATATAGTTCTTTCTCTCAATATTTCGGCGAATGAGTTGAAATTGATTTCAAATATTCCAGCTGAGAACAATTAATCAAACACTCCTTCCTTGACAGAATGCTGACGTGGGTCCTTGAGAATATTTCCCTGTTTCTCGTCAAACTTATGGAAATCAAAATGCTTAATTAACCCTTACTCCATGAATATTCATATAAGAAATAATGACGTCACGAATATAAATAAGTTTATTTTCTAAATTATCACATGAACACTGGAAAGTGTGTCCATTGCAGAAATTGCAGAATCAGATCTATTTTATTCCATAAGCAAATAGAGTAGACCCTGATCAGACGGCTCTTGTAGGAGCCGTCTTTGCTAGGCATGCTCTGTTTGTAAAGGCCAAGAAAGTCGTATTTATGGAGTAAATGGTTATGAAGCAATAGCATGGAATGTGTTCGCTGTTCGCTGTCATCATACATGAATCACACGATGGCTGTCTGCTGTTGGTCAACTGAGTTTGCAGTGGTGTTCAACGTGATAATCTCTACTTGCAAGATGTTTTAAAATGATCTAAACGTACACAAACAATTTTTTATACACTGAAAAGAAGTACGATATATCGCAAGAAAACCGATCGAATAAACGCAGAAGAAGACAAATCTTTCATACGTTCGATATCAAATATACCGTTGTCATTCTCGATGCATTTGCATTTATTCGGGTTGCGTTTTAGTCTCGAAACTGTTCAAACAAAGCTTTCATGCGTTCTATATCGAAGATACCGTTGTCATTCCAGATGCATTAGCATTCATTCGGGTTGCGTTTTAGTCTCGTAACTGTTCAAACAAACGCCGAAGAAGACAAATCTATCATGCGTTTGATACCGAAGATACCGTTGTTATTCCCGGTGCATTAGCATTTATTCGGGTTGCGTTTTAGTCTCGTAACTGTTCGAAATAGGCCGATAACATTTTGTTGTGCAGTAAAACCTCTCTATAACGGCCACTAAATTGTGTTAATTAGTTGGTATTAGGGCAGGTGGCTGCTTAAAGCAAGGTGAAAGTAAAACAGAATGCTCCTATAGGAGCGTTCTATTTTACTTTCACCTTGCTTTAAGCAGCCACCTGTCTTTAACACAAACCAATTGATGTAATTTAGTGGCCGTTATAGAGAGGTTTTACTGTACAACACAATATTACAAGTACTGACAAAACGGTTTATTTTGTATCATAGTAAGGCATTGGAAGTTTTAATTGAAAATCGTGTAAAAACGTCTGAAACATATAACCCTTTCCTCCATAAATACGCCTTTTTATGCCTCTGTAAAAGTCACTTTTTGAAACCATTGTGATAAATATAGCATTTGCTCCTGATGAGCAAATGCTCTATTTATCACAATGGTTTCAATACTACACATATGATTATAAAATTGTCCTTTTCTCTAGTAAATGCTCCTTTTGGGTAGATTAATTATAAGAGGTTGGGTCTAAAAATAGCCTATGGAAATAGACCGCCCTCTAAACAGACATCTAAGTCTGGGTTTTAAAGACAGGTCGTAGCTTAACGCAGGACGAAAATTATGCAGAAAGCTCCCGTGGGAGTTTTCTGCATACTTTCTCCATGCATTAAGCAACCCCACCTGTTGTCCAGATATTTCAACTGCTGCCTTAAGCGCAGTTCTCGGATTTCAACATGGCATCTTAATCTTCATGCATATTTATACGTCAAGAATGTATGATTTCATGGATTTTCATTTTCTGAATTTTTGCTATGGTCAATGAACAAGGGGCTTATTTTGCCATTTCAGAAACTAGAATAAGATCTTTATTCTTCCAATTATTCCATAAGCGAACAGAGTAGGACCTGATCAGACAGCTACTACAGGGACTGTCTGATCTGGGTCTACTATACTGATGTGTAAAAAGGTGTATCTATGAAGCAAGAGTAAAACGTCAACTAAAGCATTTTAGTACGGTCTACCGGTGTATGTTCCGCAAACGCTTTTATAAATAGCACGGGAGACATATATGTTTATCTGCCAGCGTCATCAAGATGTTTCGTAAGCATAATAAAACCAGCAACGTACAATAAAAGTGCAAAGACAAGCTGGTGAATTTATCTAGTCGATTGCATTTATCGACAGGGAGGGATAAGCTGTAGTGATAATAGAGACAGTCATTGTCTTCGTTACAATTTGTTTGCCCACGCAAAGACAAAACTAAATTGATCCAGTAAAACAATAATAAAGTGAAATACGGTCTGTTATATTTATTAAACGCATTGACTAAAATAGATTAGTCTTAGTTTAAGACAATGATTTAGAAAGAAACACGAATGTGAGATCAATTAAACAGGTATTTACGGCGATTGATAGAGATGCAGACAGACAGACTGACAGATAGACAGACAAACAGAGAGAGAGAGAGAGAGAGGCAGACAGTGAGAAAAACAGAGGGAGACATAGAGAGAGAGAGAGAGAGACAGAGACAGACAGGCAGAAACAAACAGACAGACATACAGAAGCAGAGGGAACAGACAGACAGAGACACATTTCAAGTTGTTGTAAAATGTTTGGTTCCTTCACAATAGCGCCATGTTTCTAACCATACACGTTTTAGGAATTTTAATGATGAACACAGATATGCATAACATCAGAATATTTGTTTTCAGGGAGTGTCTATCGTTTTACAGATATTTCTAGTTTAATAGAAATAGAGTTAGTATTTAGAATTAAAAACCACCATATTTATAGGATTGCTCATAAATGCCAAAGAAGATATATGTATGATACTGTTGCACCACACCGATTTGCCGGTTTGTTTCCGTTATTTGGGATTGTTTTTGTATCGTTTGCCATATATCTAGCCATTATTACTTTTTTAACATTTTCCATGTTCTATATTTATTCCAAGTTTCAATACCTACTGATTATTCATGGACAAAAGAAACAGACCAACAAAATCCCATTAGCAAACAGATCAGACCCTGATCAGACGGTTCCCATAGGAATCGTCTGATCTGGGTCTACTCTGTTTGCAACGTCGTGAAAAGAATAAGACCGACCAGCGGGTATACAAGTTAAAACAAGTGAATATATAGTTACAGGAAAACCTCTCTATAACGACCACTAAATTGTGTTAATTAGTTGGCATTTTGGGCAGGTGAATGCTTAACCCTTCGCTTGCTATTCGCATCAATATACCTACCTGTAAATAGTGAAGACCCAGATGAGACAGCTCCTGCAGGAGCTGTCTCATCAGGGTCTGCACTATTTACAAGTTGATTGTGCAACCAGTACACGCCACAGCAGTGATTGCACAGCGAAATACTTGTACATAGTGAAGATATATGTAATTATACAACAGGGCATGGGTAAAGAAGGAGAAATGTATTTTAAAATTCAGCAAGAGAAGGGTTAAAGCAAGATGAAAGTAAAACAGAACGCTCCTGTAGGAGCGTTCTGTTTTACTTTCGCATTGCTTTAAGCAGCCACCCGCCTTTAACACAAAACACTTGATGTATTTTAGTGATCGTTATAGAGAGGTTTTACTGTATATCAAATTGTATATTATCAAAACTAAGATAATATATAAGCAAAAGGCAAACCCTGATCAGACGGTCCCTACAGGAATCATCTGGTCTTAGTCTACATCGTTTGTAAAGGTGTGAAAAGACGTTTTATGGAGCAAATGGTTGAACAATATTTGTTCACTTCCACCATACATTGTGACAATCTTGATCACAGTCGTATCCGTTGTGGTGGCTGATCTTGTGAATATAATTATATGTGTCGTTTTCTGTGCTGCTGCTTGTAAGATATATGGATATTTTTAGCATAATGAACCATAATGAATTAATATGGACTATAATGAACAAAGTCTTTAACCTATTATTTTATAAATATTAATGCAAACAGTCATCAGTTATTAATTTAAAAAACAACAACAACTAAATGTATTGCATGGAAATAAAAAAGATAAGGGATTATACTGCCATGGCATAATGAAGAGCATCTGTGTCAGATATATAAGGAAACAGAGACAACACTGATTAGACAGCTCGAAATTAGAAGTGTCTGATCTGGGTCTACTCATTTTGCAAAGGCGTAAAAAGACGCGGAATAAAGTGGCTGTTGTTAGTCTACACATAATTTTACAATATTTTAGCAGTATGATATGGGGTTTGGTTTTGATGTTACAGTAAAACCTCTCTATAACGGCCACTAACTTGTGTTAATTAGTTGGTATTTAGGGCAGGTAACTGCTTAAAGCAAAGTGAATGTAAAGCAGAACGCTCCTATAGGAGCGTTCTGTTTTACTTTCACCTTGCTTTAAGCAGTCAACTGCCTTTAACACAAAGTATTGGATGTAATTTAGTGGCCGTTATAGAGAGGTTTTACTTTATGTATTTATACACAGTGTACTCTGATGATGGCATGAAAAAAAATCAGATTAAATGTACATAGACAGAACCTTGGTGCGGTCTAACACCCCTTATTCTTTATTACAGGAAACCAGTCCCTCAGAGCATTAAATCATCTTGGACGTGTGTCTGGTTTCCCAATAAAATAACACCAATGCCCTACTGGGAGTCTGCTGTTTGTCATGAAACCGATAAAATCAAATAGTATTATCATCTTCAAACATAATGAAAATTGCATAATTTATTATTCAACCAGTATTTGGACAGATCTGTGGCAGTTATGTGCATTATAGTAAAGTGTTAAGTGCTTTGCAATCTTACAAATTCAAAGTCGTTGCATAATATTATTGTCTGTATGTTGTGACCACTCTTTAGAATTGTCTCTTCGAGACGATCCTAAAGAGTGATCACAACATCGGGGTTGGTGGAGAAATAAAGAAGTTATTCTTAAAAATATTTTAATTTACTCATCATTTCTTGACCTCCGCCTTTGCAAACAGAGTAGACTAAGAACGGGCGGCTTCTATAGTAGTCGTCCTTTCGCTTATGACATACCATAGATCTCATTCATCAGTTTTTGTTATGATAAATATCCTTTGTTCAGTGGCAATAATAAACAAACCAGTCAATGAATATTAACGAAACCATAAATCTTGTATAAATATTCATGAAATAAAGCATTAAATAATTTGAAGATACTGCATTGCGTTCAATAATATTGTTCAACCATTTACTCAGTGTATATTCATGTAAGAAATGATGACATCATGAATATAAAATAGATGATTATAATAACGCTTGAACACACGCATTTTGGTCGTAGCAGAAGCTGTAGAATCATACAGATGAATTAATGCTCTGTGGCTTTTTGGCCGTGTTGTTGTCATCAGATCTTACTGAACTGCCTTTATCTTCTTTTTAAATACACTGGACGCTTAGTCTTTGAGAAGTAGGTGTGTGGTATTAACCCATTCCCTCATATTGACGACTTCTGACGACTCTGTAAATGCTCTATTGATCACAATGGTTTCATACTACGAAATTCTTAAAAGTTCCTTTTCCCTAATTAATGCTCCTTTTCGGTAGATTTATTTCAAGAGGTAGGATCTAAAATAGCCTATGAGGTAATGGATTAAAGGGTGCTGTGTGCATTTTACCTGCTGTATATAATGATTTTGATAATGCAATTAAAGATGAATAGATGCGATAGTCTCTTATAATTCAGTTATGAATGACTTTGTACAAATATGTAAATTGTGATATACATGTACATGAATTGTAATGTTACTTAGAAGAGACAGAAATAAAGAAATAAAGAAATATCTATATTATTATACCATACGCAAACAGAGCAGACCCTGATCAGACGGCTCCCATAGGAGCCGTCTGAACTTGGTCTACTCTGTTTGCAGATGCGCAGAAATACGTATTTATGGAGTAAATGGTTAACCCTTCGCTTGCTATTCACGTTAATATACCTACCTGTAAATAGAGAATACCAAGATGAGACAGTTCCTGCAGGAGCTGTCTCATCAGGGTCTGCTCTATTTATAAGTTGATTGTGCAACCAATGCACTCCACAGTATTGACTGCACAGCGAAATACTTGTACACAGGGAAGATATATGTAATTATACATGGGTAAAGAAGGAGAAATGTATTTTAAAATTCAGCAGGAGAAGGGTTAACAGGTAGCTCTGTTCAAAATAAGAATATCCAAAGAATAGTACGCTATGTTTAGGAATAAAGTAGTAGATTGCCATACCAAGAAAGGTGAATCATGTAACAGGAGTTCCAAATCATTAATATACAGTAAAACATCTCTGTAATGGCCACTAAATTACATCAAGTATTTGTGTTAAAGGCATGTGGCTGCTTAAAGCAAGGTGAAAGTGAAACAGAACGCTCCAATAGGAGTGTTCTGTTTTACTTTCGTCCTGCTTTAAGCGACCACCTGCCCTAAATACCAACTAACTAACATAATGTAGTGGCCGTTATGGGGAGGTTTTACTGTATACTGACATTCAATTCAGATGTTGTTTCCGTATGAAAAAGTCGCAACAAGTAACGCAATATATCATATTTGATGACTTAAAGGGGATGTCCCTACATTTTACGCGTTTCATAAACACTTAAAATGAAAAGTAGTATATCGCAAAAAGCCCCATCCAATTACCGTTTATAACGACAAAACATCCATGTGTTTGATATCACCGATCCCGGTTTTACTCCCCGATGTTACATTTATTCAGGTTTGGTTTTAGTTTCGTAACTGTTCGCCCTATTCGCGATTCTCCGACCACTTCCGAGAAAGCGTAAACACTTGAGGGATCGGATGATCATCGGTAAAACACGGAAGAATTGAACGTAAAAGGCCGATAATATTGTGTTGTAGAACAAAAATTATCAGTATTGACGAAATCGGTTTATTTATCTTGCTGTGATACACTGCGAGTTTTAGGGCAATACAAAAAGCGTGCAAATAAAAGCCGCAGATGTTTTGGTACAGGACCAATCTAAAAAAATAATAATACAGGCATTTTTGTAGCCTCGTAAAATCACCGTTTAAATACATGCATGTCAAAGATATACTTTTTATTTCCTTTACGTCGCTTCTCTTAAAGGCCACTCCGTTCCTTTTGTCAGAAAGACGTCATTAAAGTACCTGCAGTACATTAACTAAACAATGCTGTTCAATCCGTCATCCCTATCTCTGCAAAAATAGTTTTCATTGATATCGAATCTCTGTTCATTATCATTAGATTCTTCCGTTATTCATATTTTCTGTCATAAGAATTCTGATTGATGTATTAGTTGCTGCAAACAGAGACGTATACTGCTGCAAAACAAGTCTTATGGGGCATGCGTACCACTTCCGGTCTATGCTTAGTAACAAACGTTATTAATGATTTTATATGCCGTAACCCTTTACTCCATGAATGTTCATGTAAGAAATTATGACATCATGCATATTAATTAGATTATTTTTTATAATTGCATATGAGTATAGAATATTTTGACTCAGACAGATCCTGTAGAATTAAATCTATATTATACCATAAGCAAACAAAGCAGACCATCCTATAGGAGCCGTCTGATCTGGGTCTATTCTGTTTGTAAAGGCGTAGAAAGGCGTATTTATGGAGTAAATGGTAAAAACAATACAAATAATTTATAATATCTAGAATATATTTTGATTCAAAGTAAATGTATCTTCTCTCGAATAGATTGCATTTACTAATTTCAGGAAATTCAATTTCATATATATCTGCCTCATACGCTTTATTTCATTCACATGCATATAATACAATTCATATGTACCGACACTTAATATACAGCAAAACCTCTCTAAACAGGGATTCAATAAAGAACAATTTATGTATTGTAGGCAGGTTATTGCTGAATGCAAGGTGAAAGTCATACCGAAATCTCCTGGGGGGGGGGGGGGGGGGGGGGGGAGAGCTTTTTGTATAACTTTCAACCTGCAGTAAGCTTCCTCCAGGCTGAAAAGCAGGCCCTGATACTGATTTTAACGTCCGGTTTAGAGGGAATTTGCTGTAACGCCCTCTGTTCTTTACTTGTCCTTCCCTCTATTTGGTTGTGCTAGTCAATTTAAGATAGATATTCTGAATACTGCACGTAGCCACATTAGTCATGTTTGCAATAAACCTGATACAAAAACAATGTGCTGAGGGCGTTGATCGGTATTGATATTGTTTTATCCATCCATTAGTTTTGAACCTTTCTACTAACGGCATTTCTAGCTGATAATCTTACCCTTTACCCCGTACATACACATATAACGCATTGGTAAACAGAGTAGACCCAGATCAGACGGCTCCTATTTGCTTATGAACTACAGTTGAACTTCGCTATCTCGAACTCGGATAACTCGAACTTCGTAATAACTCGAACTAAAAGTTCAGTCCTTCATAAATCTTACAGTGCAAAATTGCTCTTAAATGTATCACTACGCATATCTAGAAACACATTTCACAGCTAAATGCAGGTCTACAGTAATGCTGAAAGCTCCTACAGGAGCTTTCAGCATTACTGTAGACCTGCATTTAGCTGTGAACTTGAGAAATTGTCCATATCAGAAATCGGATAACTCGAACTTCTGTTATCTCGAACTAATTTATATAGTCCCTTGAAGTTCGAGATATCGAAGTTCAACTGTAATATAGATTTGATTCTTTAGTTTCTGTCCTAACAAATATATCCCTTGTTTATAGTGCTATTTTGAAAGTTCAGCTAATTAATATTCATGGTGTCATTATTTCTTACCTGAATATTCAGGGAATAGAGGGATAAAGAATAAGATGAAAGGTTTTTTCCAGATGAATGTCGCATTTACACTTACTTACGACCAGGAACCGCTCGGAAAAATAAACGCCGAAGAAGGATTGCACTGCTGGAAAACAAACATTAGAAAATACGATTTCTAACGGGTGCCATCATAGGCTGGGTCCTAGTAGTGGTTACCGTAGCATCCCCCCCTAGACTTTTTTTCATGGGTACCAAATTGTTCGTTGGGGTCCTTAGAACACATTTTGAGCATGCCCCCAAAAATAAGTTTGTCCCAGCTATGTTTTATTTAACGGTTTCCATGGTAACCCGAGGTAATTTTTGAAACTACCTTGGTTCAGAAAATGCGCAATAACTTTGTTTTTAGAAGCAATAGAAGGACAAAACAAGTACCAAAGTAAAGCAGAGACATATAGCTTGAATATGATATTGATTTTATTAATATTCATAAATGCATTCTTATGAATATTAATGAGGAAGTTAAAAAATGTGATTTTTTTAGAAAAAGGGAGTTTGTTGTTTAGTCTGAGAGGCTTATTAATGCACAGAAATTATTGAATTTAGGTTTAAGTTGTTCGTTAGAGTCCTCAGATAACATTTTGAGTATTTCCCCAAATAATTTTGTCCCATCTATGTTTTATTAAACGGTTTCCATGGTAACCCGAGGTATATTCCGAAACATCCTTAGGTCAGAAAATGCGTAATAACTTTGCTTTTAGAGGTAATAGAAGGACAAAACAAGTACCAAAGTAAAGCAGAGACATATAGCTTGAATATGGTATATGATTTAATTAATATTCATAAATACATTCTTATGAATATTCATGAGAATGTAAAAAAAATGCTTTTTTTTAGAAAATGGAGCTTGTTGTTTAATCTGATAGGCTTATTAATGCACACAAATTATTGAATTTAGGTTTAAATTGTTTGTTTGGGTCATCAGAACACATTCTGAGCATTCCCCCAAAGTAATTTTGTCCCATCTATGTTTTATTGAACGGTTTCCATGGTAACGCGAGGAGGTAAATTTCGAAACATCATTGGTTCAGAAAATGCATAATAACTTTGCTTTTAGAGGCAATAGAAGGACAAAACAAAAACCAAAGTAAAGCAGAGTCATATATCTTGATTATGATATATAATTTTAATAATATTCATATATGATTGCTTATGAATATTAATGAGGAAGTATAAAAATCCGCAGTATAAAAAATGAGTTTTTTGTTTAGTCTTAGAGGCATATTAATGCACAAAAATTATTGAATTCAGGTTTAAATTGTTCGTCGGGGTCATCAGAACACTTTTTGAGCATTCTCCCAAAATAATTGTGCCCCAGCTATGTTTTATTAAACGGTTTCCATGGTAACCCGAGGTAAATTTCGAAACTCTCTTGATTAAGAAAATGCTTCATAACTTTGCTTTTAGAGACAATAGAAGGACAAAACAAGAACCAACGTAAAGTAGAGACATATAGCTTGAATACGATATGTAATTATATTAATACATATAATGCATTCTTATAATGCATTCTTATGAATATTAATGGGGAAGTAAAAAATGCGTTTTTAGTTTGACGAGTTTGCTTTTAGTCTGAGAGGCCTAATAATATAGAAATAGTTATTGAATATTAACGTGCGTAAATGAATAAACAATTTAACATAAGCCCTATATTTAGCATTGTTTCGAGTGTACTATCTTTTCTATTATTTATTTTACGTAAAATACCAGAACAACAAACATTGACAAGAGCAGAGGGTCATTACTTTGGGTTCTTGAATATTAATGCATATTTATGAACATTAATGAGATGTAAAATAAACACACTTGAATGAGCTGTTCTATTTATCTGAGATTATTTTAGTTAACCAGTATAGAGCTTGATACTGATTGAAACAGCGATATTGATGTTCATGTATATAAATATGTAGATAATGAATATTATTTCAAAATCATGAATATTAATGAGAATGTAAACTGTTGTAGGAAAGTAAGTTTTTCTATTATATTGCAATATACATGTATGTGAACAACACATTTCTTGTAAGAAATTACAGCAGAGGAATTTAGCCTCATGCATGTTTTATGAAGAATATTACTGTTATGGGTGTTTTGCAATGCAATAGAAAATATATAGCATCTCGACTGTAATCATCAGCTTATGTTTACCCATATTAGCCTTGCGTGACTTCTAACTTACTCGCGATGTCTTATGCATTTGCTTGATTATTTACCACAACATGCCAGAGCAACGCAAGGCTTCTTGCGAGCATTTCGCGACAGGCTGGACAACTCATTAAGTGTGTCTGGCCTGCTGCGGATGCTCCGCGTCAGCTCCCTGTCCAGTTTCTTCCCTCTGGACAGGGGAGACGTGGGAGCTTGCTGTCCGACGGAAGAAGAATTTTTCTTTGGTCAGCGACTCCCTCGCAACAGACAGACCACTGTCCTCTAAAGCTCAGAAGAAGCCTGCTTCTTCTTTAAAATCTCTTTCGTCAACAGCCCCTGTGGTGCAGTCGATTCCCCAATTGGTAGTTGCAGATCGGCACCCAACTGCTGGCCCGGGCGCGGGTTCCCCGTTTACCACTTGAATGGTACCCTTTGTTCTGGTCCAAGGTACTATTGTTGCCAGGTCTCCCGGTCCGCTTGTTGTGTGAAGAGTTTTGCCTGGTCCCGCTGAATCTAGGCCCAGTTATCCGTCACCGGTCCCCGGTGTCCTGGCGTTAGTGCTTCCGTTTCATGACATCACCAGCAGACCGGTCTACCGAGTCCCCGCCCAAAGATGTCACTGTGTATTCTTTGGCCCGGTGTCCTAAGTTTGCTCTCCAACGGTCCTCCGGTGGCCCGGTCTGGTCCTTTGGACCAGGATACCGAAGTGGACCGGTAAATCTACCAGTCCAATCTTTTCTACAGGGCATTCTGTCTCTACACCGCATTACAGTGGTTAAAGTCAACAGGAAGCTGCTCTGGCTAAGTCTAGACGTTCTTGGTCGTCTAGACCCTGCAATTACTCTTCATCTTCTGAGTACACCTCGGACTCCCCAGCCCCCATCCCACCCATCCCGTAGGAGGCGTAAAAACCTTCTTATTATTCTAATGGGAACCGGCACTCGCACCGCTCTCATCGCAGATCGAGGTCTTACCATTACTCGTCTAAGCGAAGACATCGCTCTGCCTCCTCAGATTCGCCGGCTGGTCGCTCTCGATAGCCGACACTCATTCTGGGAACCAGCAAGCTTCACCTAGGGGGAGAATAGCTCTTACGTGAACCCACAGTCCACACTTCTATGTCTGTGGCGGGTCCCACTCTTCCCGGGTGCTGCCATCCATGGCGTTCACCAGGGCGGATTCTGAGGGAGAGCAGGAAGACACTTTGTCCATTATGGCTCCTAGGGATGGTCCTATTTTTTAAGGGAATCAGACTTTGTGGAAGCCTCTCACTCAGATTTAGACGGGACTTAGTCCTCTTTTTCTTTAGATGATTTTGAACATCAATATTTTCTATTGAGAATGCGTGTGAAGATTGTTTTAGAATCATCCCACTCTCTGTCTGCCCTAGACCCCCGAATCCTATTCACAGGGATCCTCTTCCGCGCTAGTGTCAGTCGAAAAAGTGGACCTCCCTAACCTAATTAAGTCTAGGGAGTCTCTTTCTCCTTCCACGGGACTTCTTTCCCGTTTGCCTGACCTGGACGAAGATTTTTGCGCCAGCCCGGCAACTGGGTGGATCATGTCCGCTAAACTCTTACGGACAAGGGTTCCCTGGGTATCTCTTAAGCCTCCGGTTTCAAATGAAAATCAACCTGAGATGTTTTATCAGATCCCCTCACTTGTTTCCGACAGCCCAAGGGGCGGGCATTAGCCCCCCCCCCTCTCTCTCTCTCTCTCTCTCTCTCTCTCTCTCTCTCTCTCATTCACTTCTTTAGCACCGGCAGTTGCATCCAACAGATGGGATTCGCTTCAAACATTGACGTATTATCATTGACGTACGTATTGTTATCGATATTTAAGACAGGTGACAGCTTAATGCATGGTGAAAGTCATGCAGAAAGCTCCTAGTGCAGCTTTCTGCATGACTTTCACCATGCATTAAGAAGTCACCTGCCTAAAAGGGTCTTAATGCTTCTATAAAGAAAAATCGAATAATCGAGATTTTACCGTATACTCAAAATAATACTAAATACAATGCTCATAGAAAATTGCTTATTCATATACGTACATTATATGCAAATAAGCTGAAATACGCATGCTTTATAGAAATATTACCTGAAACAAAGATGGTTTATTTTCCTTCACATGAAAACATTCAAACATGAATTCAATAACTCTTGTTTATTAATAGGCATCTCAGACTAAACAATAAACTCCTTTTTTCTAAACAAAAATCGGATTGTTTTACTTCCTCATTAATATTCATAAGAATACATTTATGAAATTAGTTAAATTACATATCATGTTCAAGTTATATGTCTTTACTTTATTCAGGTTCTTGTTTTGTCCTTCTTTCGCCTCTAAGAGCAAAGTTATGACGCATTTGTTTAACCATGGATGTTTCGAAATTTACCTCGGGTTACCATGGAAACCGTTAAAAACATAGCTTGGACACAACTATTTTGGGGAATGCTCAAGTGGTGTTCTGCGGACCCCAACGAACAATTTAAACCTGAATTCAATAATGTTTGTGCATTAATAGGGCTCTAAGACTAAACAAAAAACTCATTTTTCTAAAAAAGTGGATTTTTATACTTCCTCATTAATATTCATAAGCAATCATATATGAATATTATTAAAAATATAAATCATAATCAAGATATATGTCTCTGCTTTACTTTGGTTTTTGTTTTGTCCTTCTATTGCCTCTAAAAGCAAAGTTATTTTGCATTTTCTGAAGCAATGATGTTTCGAAATATACCTCCTCGCGTTACCATGGAAACCGTTCAATAAAACATAGACGGGACAAAATTACTTTGGGGGAATGCTCAGAATGTGTTCTGATGACCCAAACAAACAATTTAAACCTGAATTCAATAATTTGTGTGCATTAATAAGCCTATCAGACTAAACAACAAGCTCCATTTTCTAAAAAAAGCATTTTTTTTACATTCTCATGAATATTCATAAGAATGCATTTATGAATATTAATTAAATCATATACCATATTCAAGCTATATGTCTCTGCTTTACTTTGGTACTTGTTTTGTCCTTCTATTACCTCTAAAAGCAAAGTTATAACGCATTTTCTGAACCAAGGATGTTTCGGAATATACCTCGGGTTACCATGGAAACCGTTTAATAAAACATATATGGGACAACATTATTTGGGGAAATACTCAAAATGTGTTCTGAGGACTCCAACGAACAACTTAAACCTAAATTCAATAATTTCGGTGCATTAATAAGCCTCTCAGACTAAACAACAAACTCCCTTTTTCTAAAAAAATCACATTTTTTACTTCCTCATTAATATTCATAAGAATGCATTTATGAATATTAATTAAATCATATACCATATTCAAGCTATATGTCTCTGCTTTACTTTGGTACTTGTTTTGTCCTTCTATTACCTCTAAAAGCAAAGTTATAACGCATTTTCTGAACCAAGGATGTTTCGGAATATACCTCGGGTTACCATGGAAACCGTTTAATAAAACATATATGGGACAACATTATTTGGGGAAATACTCAAAATGTGTTCTGAGGACTCCAACGAACAACTTAAACCTAAATTCAATAATTTCGGTGCATTAATAAGCCTCTCAGACTAAACAACAAACTCCCTTTTTCTAAAAAAATCACATTTTTTACTTCCTCATTAATATTCATAAGAATGCATTTATGAATATTAATAAAATCATATATCATATTCAAGCTATATGTCTCTGCTTTACTTTGGTACTTGTTTTGTCCTTCTATTGCTTCTAAAAACAAAGTTATGGCGCATTTTCTGAACCAAGGTAGTTTCAAAAATTACCTCGGGTTACCATGGAAACCGTTAAATAAAACATAGCTGGGACAAACTTATTTTTGGGGGCATGCTCAAAATGTGTTCTAAGGACCCCAACGAACAATTTGGTACCCATGAAAAAAAGTCTAGGGGGGGATGCTACGGTAACCACTACTAGGACCCAGCCTATCATGAGACATGATTCGTGTGTCTATGTTCATTCAAACAGATTAGCATGGTCTGAACTGTTATGAGTGTTTGCTTCTTCTATAACTCTGGTAATTTTTCGGAATGCACATAAATAAATATAAATACACTCATTTTACGTCAAGGAGAAAAACATTATCAAACGACTGACTGAAATACGAGTTGGCTGCACTGTTTTGTAGGATGTACAAATGTAATTCTAACGGCAACGTTATGAACATTGGATTGCAAAATTGCCTCATATCTGGATAGAGTATTTTTTACCAAACTTCCCGTCAATTTAATCAAGTAATATGGTGTGGACCAATTACCTTGAATCCATATCGACTCGGCTGTGCAAACTTTTAATTGAAATGAATGAATTGTTTCCATTTGAGGCCATTGCACCAGCAGTGCTATTAGTGCATTTTTTTTGTATTTTGTTGATTGTGAAGCCTCGGCTCAATCCAGGGAAGAAATCTCTGATCAAAGCTAAGACAGTCATTGATACACTGCGAATGTTGATCATTGTCATTGCGTCACGCCATTTCGCGTTTCAACTAAAAAACAGCACAGTTTTTCATACAGGAGACGCCATTGTCACACGAAGGTCCCCCGCAGCACCATAACACAAACGAAGTGCGCGCCAACATTATTCATGCATATTCACAGACAATCCTCACAGAACTGCTCCTTTACTGCTCAACATGACAGCATATCTGCGCTATACAATCGATAAAACCAAAAATGTGCCGCAATGCCATTTTACCAAAATCCAACCAAACACATCGAAAGCGAAAGACAAGATGTGACGCAATAACCTGAACAAGAATAACCCAAGTCTTCATTGCCTCTTAACCCCTTCCTCCATAAATACGCCTTTCTACGCCTCTGAAAAAAGTCACCTGTTGAAACCATTGTGATAAATAGAGCATTTGCTACTTTAGGAGCAAATACTCTATTTATCACAATGGTTTCAAATTACAAAATTCTAAACAAATCCTTTTCTCTAGTTAATGCTCCTTTTCGGTAGATTTATTCAAAGAGGTTGTATCTAAAAATAGCCTATGATGTAAAGGGTTAATTATGCCTCAAATAAGTAGTGTCTCTTCAATAACTATTTACGTCATCGAATGAAAATTTTACCACACTTGGTGAAAAGAGGAAATTAATTTTAAAAATCCACAATAGTCTAGACAGTACCTATGTCGACTACAGAATACCCAAATTACTCTAAATATTCAGACAGCAAATCTCCACTGCCTCATTCAAAAATGACTCCATTTTGACAATATTAACTTAGACGGCATAGTAGCACAAAAAGTGACGATCCTTATGGGACCGTTTGATCTGGGTCTGCGCTATTCGCTCATGTTGTCTGTCCGAATATTGTGGGTAATTAGGGACTTGCATCAAACTATATTAGTTAGTGTTCCATAAGGAAAATATTGCAGCTGCACATCTACCGTCTCATAAATGTAAAATATAGTGCCAGAGGCCGAGATAAGATGCATAAGTTAAAAAGAAATTCAAGAATTATTTTTTCATTATTCCACCAACCCTGTGTTATGATCGAAGAGACGATTCTAACGAGTGGTCACAACATAGGGTTTGGTAGTGAAATGAAGAGACGATTCTAATGAGTGGTCACAACATAGGGTTTGGTAGTGAAAGGACGATATTAGAATTTGAGTACGCACTTTTATATGTTGCTTTGTATGATTTTATTTGTCGAAACTGTTAATTTAGGAGTGACATCCCAAGGTGTAACAAATGAATATACATGTATGTTAATATACATGAGACGATCTCTTGGAAAAGGGGTTTAATTAAATTTCAAATAGGGTAGACCCTGACCAGCCTATTCAGGGTCTGTATAGTTAGCAATCATTAAAATCTTCAGAAATCTGTTCTCTATCTTAACGCATCATAGACGTGCTGCCTGATCCGGGTCTGTTTGCGTTGCAGTTAAACTCCTTTTCAAAGAGCCACTCATATATATACTAACAAATAAAAATAAACACTCCATATAGCAAGCAATCTTCTGTAGAAACCGCCGGGAAAGTAGATACAGTTGACCCTGTCTTAATCGGCCATCGAAGAGGTCGAATTATGGGTCTGTAAGGCAGGTGGTAATTTAATGCAGGTCAAAATTAATACAGAAAGCCCCTATGTCAAAAGTAATGTAGAAAGCTCTTGCATTACTTTCGCCCTGTATTAAGCAACTACAGTAAACCTCTCTATAACGGTCACTAAATTACATCAATTATTTTGTGTTAAAGGCAGGTTGCTATAGGAGTGTTCTGTTTCACTTTCACCTCGCTTTAAGCAGCCACCTGCCTTTAACTAAAATACTTGATGTAATTTAGTGGTCGTTATAGAGAAGTTTTACTGTATATGCATTGTTTATGGCTGTTAGTTGTTATTACTTAACAAAGTTGTTTCTGATAAATCCAGTCTTTCTATAATTAATTGATAAAGCTTTGTAAAATATAAGTAAGTCCAACTCAATTATACCTGACGTCTACAAAAGAAGAAATTCGCCATGAAGCTAACGCCAACCATAATATGTCTCAAAGACACATTCCTTTAACTCTTTCGGCGCCAATGTCGCCTGTTGGCACCATTGAAAACAGTGCAGTCCCAGGTCAGATGCCGCCTTTTCAAGACCTGGGACTTCACCGTTTTCTGTATTATTTTAGTCCAAATATACAGGTTTTTAAAAACAAATGTTTTACTAATATACCTTTATTATTTAGTTTAGAATTATATTTAATATGAAATAATTATTGCAGACGACACTTTTAAATTTGGCGCCAAAAGAGTTAATGAACGTAGGCTCGGTATATTTCAAGTTAAGAAACTCGTTCAATAGTTAAAGAATTATGGTTTCCGCCCAGGATATTTGAAGAAAACAACCTTGTACGTCCGAGAAGAAAGAATAATGCAGCTCCTTCGGGGAGTATTCGCCTAGATAAAAAAAGGAATGAAAATGGATCAACTTGTTTTGCTATTGTTAGGATCTTTTATAAGTCCATAAGCAAACAGGAGTTGTCTGATCTGGGTCTACTCTGTTTGCAAAGGCGTTATGAGGCGATTCTAAGAGGTAAAGGTTTAATTCGCGACCGGTAGGCGTAATAAATATCGTGGTTACCAAACAAGTAGAACAACGAAAAGCTTAACTATATCTTTATACAAAAACCAACCGTCATCAGAACATGAATAAAACATGGCAATTTGTTCAATATTTATATGGATTCTTCTCTGGCTACTTGTGTGCTTACTGATGACATAATAAGGCTTCTTAGGGGAATACATTGCGACTGTCTTTGAATGAAGAAAATGCCCCGAGTTCGATATTGATTACAGTAGAAGCTGTTTTAAGAGGATTAGTTATTGGTCTGTAAGGCAGGTGGCAGTTAAATGCAGGTCAAAAAATACAGAAAGCTCCTATGTACATGTATGAGCTTACTGCATTACTTTGCCCTGCATTCAACAACCATCCGCCTTTTAACCCATTCCCTCATATTGACGACTTTTGACGACTCTGTAAAAGTTCCTGTGTGAAACCATTGTGATAAATAGAGCATTTGCTCCTATAGGAGCAAATGCTCTATTTATCACAATGGTTTCAAACTACAAAATTCTAAAATTTTCCTTTTCTTTAGTTAATGCTCCTTTTCGGTAGATTTGTTCAAAGAGGTTGGATCTAAAAATAGCCTATGAGGTAATGGGTTAAGACGTCTATGTTCAATAAACGAATGGTTGCTTAGGACAGGTTGTATTGTTTGTTTCATAATTTCTTAGGTAAAGCCATTGATGATACCAAAGTCTAGGAGCATAACAATCAGCGGCTGAAAATTGACAACACAAATGCCAAAACTATTTGATTTATGCAAAGAATATACATGTACTCAATTGTTTGCGCCAAAAGTATTTAGTGGTAATATAAAATGCAAATCTAAGAGAAAGTTATTCGGAAACAAGTGACTTGCGTGCGAGTGTGCGTGTGCGTGTGCTTGCGTGTGTGTGCGCGCGTATGTGTGCGCGCGCGCGCGTGTGTGTGTATATGTGTGCTATGTTCAATAGAAAGTACTTCAAATCATAAGCTGTTGGCACTCCCAAACACATGTATTGACAATAGCAGGCATGTTTAGTTCTACTAAAATTGGTATTTTCGAATCATTTCATAATAAAATACCTTTCTTGGGTACTTGGCAATTTATTCAAGAATGTGGAAATTATTTTACCCGTCGGTAATAATTCGTGAAGTGCACTTAGGAAGAAATTGCAAAACGAATTTATGACTCTGCAGCGATTAATCTACGTGTTGAATTTAGGAATTAATGATTTCATTCCGGTGATTTGTCGTGTTCCAGAGTACAGTGCTCCCTCTTTACAGCGACACCCTTTGGGATACGAAGATTGTATGTGTTGTTCAGAGGGAGTTGTTATAGGGAGGGAAAATCAAACATAATTAGCTTGTTTGCAGATCCCCAGATAAGGTTTATTTCTAGAACTAAAACCGTTATGCCTCCATCAAACCCTATGTTGTGACCACTCTTTAGAATCGTCACTTTGTGACGATTCTAAAGAGTGGTCACAACATAGGGTTTGATGGAGGCATAAAGAAAATACGATGGAAAAAGTTGTTTCTGGAGCCTTGTTGTTTCGGAAACAGTGACATGCGTTGTTGTAAGGAGGGAATCGTTATTGAGAGGGTCGTTGTAGGGAGGGAGCACTGTACTGTTAAAAGTTGAGAAGTTGGTAATTAGATAATTGAGTCTAAAATACCGGTGTTCTAAATTACTGCACGCCTAACAGTAGTCTTATAAAATGATGAATGACTGAAAAGAAATCACAATTTTGATTTAAGCCCTTTCCTCTATGAGTATTTATGTAAGAAACAATGACGTCATGAATATTAATTAGATTAATTTGTTATAATAGCACATGTATTTAAAGATTGAATTACATTTTGGTTGTGTTCATCGATGTATAAATCCAGACCTGATCACACACAACTTGCATGAATTCCGAAGGAATTCATGTAAAAAGTTGTTCTCAACTATTTGACCTAGTTGCATCAAATTGAAGTTAACAATAACTAAAAAGCAATAAACAGAATTATGTCATGTCCTACCTTACTACTTTGTTATATTTCCTCTTAATCGATTAATTTGCATACTCCTCCTTGGAATCGATCTGTATAAGCTTTGAACATAGACCAGTGGAATACGTGTCCAGGTCTTCAAAATCTCTTGAACAAATCCCTGTTGTTTTCAATAAAATTGACTCTACATGAAAGTTTACGTTTGATATACAGCCAAGTATTCTCAATTATGTTCAAATCCCGGTGACTGTGCAGGCCAAGAATTTAACCTAAAATGTTATTTTTGGCCTGGTAAACAGCTATCCTACCAGTACGTTGTCGTCCTGAAATAACTGATTTCACGGGGAGGTGTCTTGTTATTACTGGCAGAGTACGTGGCCATGCCACTTTGACACTAAATCTGGTCTGTAGCCACTGCTTTGTTTTCTCCAAATCAACACACTGTGTGTCAGGTTATCACTGCTGATCACCACTTTACTTCCATCCGAAAAATAAACAGTTAATCCCACCTCCCAGAAGTTCACCCCGTCCTTTTCTCTCTACACTATGCGAGCCGCCTGGCTCTGCTGGCTCTTGATATTAAAACAATCACTTGCTTTTTACCATAAGTTTCACTCTTAACACTTAAATTTCAAAATACGCGCTCCACAAAACTTCAAAACAACATTTTCTCCCAATAATTCTACGTCAACATGGTTTCAAGGAATTTGTCTATAAATAGAACTTCATGCATAGTAAAAAGAAGTAGTTCCATAGCGTATCGGTACTGGTTACCGACTTCATGTAAATCATGGAGCAACGACAGAGAACCAGCTCTTTACATTCATTGAAAAATGAATGTCAAATTTCAACCAATCAGATTCGGCAATTTTGTGTAAACGTCACTGGATTGGAATTATATATAAATGTTTAGCCAATGCAGAAACTGAAGAATCATATCTATATTATATCATAATCAAACAGAGCAGACCCGTCTGATCTGGGTCTACTCTGTTTGCAAAGGCGTAGAAAGGCGTATAGATGGAGTAAAGGGTTAACATGTTTTTTATAAGGTATACGAGTATACGGAGCTCCAGATAAGATGCGTAAATTAAAACAGTTTCAAGAATAACTTCTTTATTTCTCCACCAAACCCTATGTTGTGAACAGTCATATCGATGAGACGATTTTAAAGAGTGGTCACAACATACGGTTTGGTGGAGAATGACGATTTTTAGTATTTGAGTACGCACCTTTATCTGTTACTCTGAGTATATATTTTACAGATGGCATTGTCAAAACATTAACCCTTTCCTCCATAAATACGCATTTCTACGCGTCTGTAATAGTTACTTCTTGAGGCCTAAGAAACATATGATCACATTCTTTTAACCCATTCCCTCCTGCTGACGCCCTTTGACGCCTCCGTAAAAGCCCCACATTTGAAACCATTGTGATAAATAGAGCATTTGCTCCATAGGAGCAAATGCTCTATTTATCACAATGGCTTCAATACTATACAATTCTAACATTTTCCATTTCTGTAGTAAATGCTCCATTTCGGTAGATTTATTAAAAAAGGTTGGGTCTAAATATAGCCTATGAGGGAATGGGTTTAAATAGGTGTTTATTGTGTCTTTGCGATAAAGCTGACTGTTGCACATCTCACGCTTGTAATATATGGAAATGTAAATCCTTAGCTTGTTAAAAATGTCTATTCATACTCTGATCTGCTACAATTGTAATTGTTTTACTTATGTTCAAATCGTCAAAACGTTCGAGAAACTATTCACCGAGTGACAAACAGCTTGAATCCTGATGAGACGCCAAGTTACTCCGTGTATCATCTGGGCCCAAGCTGTTTGCAAATACACGCCAGGTATCGCTTATATCATGCAAAGAATGTGAAAGACACACTATATATTTGTAAACAAATAATTAATTATTATACATACTCATAATTATAGAATGTATATTATGTAACACACCGACGATGGTTATGTTACAGCTAAATATAACGTGTAGCGAACATTGATATGTGGTGGGTTTAATCACTTTAAACTTCGATTTTTAATTACGGAACCAGACAAGTAGAATTAGAACTTCAGTGTCATTTTGTCATTTTTTATCTCCTGAAATTAATGCCCAGAGGGAAACTCATAAGGCTTTTTTCTCCGACATCCTTGATTTTCGTTATCCTGAATACATAGTCAAGACTAGGAGGAAAGGGTACAACTTAGGAACAAAATGGCATTTCTTTCTACTGTACCGAATGTATGTTTTAACGACGTTATACTTACTTAGAAGGTATACCTTTTAAACATGCATACGTCAAACACTCACATTCTAAACATGCATGACGTCGTTAAAACATATTCACCTTCTAAACATGCATAATTATGCATAACATTATGCAATGCGCACGTATAACATAATACGCAAATGACGTAAGCAAATCGAAATATAAATCGGGAAAACCTGCCTGGTTTTTTTGTTTTCTTTTTGTTTGTTTTTTGTGTCATGTGATAAAAAGGATATTACGTTCGTGTTCAAATCTATTGATTTTCACCAAACCCATTGACTAAAATAGATACATAAGTACTTTAATAGCTCTGATCTAATATTTCGACCACTATGGGCCTTTTTCAAAGACTATCATGTCACAATACACGTCATATTAAAAATGTGACGTGTATTGTGACATAATAATCTTTGAAAAAGGCCCTTAGTGGTCGAACTATTAGATTGGAGCTATTCAAGTATTTATGTATCATATTAATTCCCTTTTTGGAATATTTTCTCCATTGTAAAATAGATACAACAATCAGTAATAAATGAACACTCGTGTAATATCTCCAAATACTGGCGAATAACTTGCCTCTCCCCTGATAGAAAGGTTTATTTCTCCAAACGAATCAGCAAGGACTGAGAAGAGACATGTTTCCGTTTCATTGAGAGACTTGCATTGAACTCTTTCTTGATAACCACCTCTTTGCAGTTCCAAACCGATGAAACTGTTTGACCAGCATCTAGTCTTTTTGCTTATACATGTACTTGTATGTGATCGAATATGTACGTCTTGCCATGGTAAAGCAATTTGCTTACTGTATGGTTTTATACAAGAAATAATGGTGAAAGTCTATGGAAATTCATTTTTTAATGTGATACGGCAGAATCTGTCTTAATCGACCATTCATTATGACTTATTGAAAGTGGGAGTCTTAAAAGCAGGTGGTTTCTGAACTCTCTGGGTCTACTCTGTTTGCAACTGCGTTAAAACACGTTTATGTGAGAGAAAGGGTTAACAGCATCAGCGATACTTTTTTCACTATCACAGCAATCCGTGTACAGTAACCCCCCTCTAATATGACAACCAAAAACATGTCTAATTCTGGTTCTTATTACAGGACGTAAGTTATGAAGAAAGCTCCTACAGGAGCTCTCTGCATAACATTCACCCCTGTATTAAGCAACCACCTGCTTTTAAAGGCATCTTTGTTTATTTATTATTAATTGTCGCATTAGAGATTGTTAATGTAATTCAGTCATATCGGATGCGGTGGATTTGTTTTATTACTTCAATGAAACAGTTTATTCGATCAAATGAATATTCTGTGAACAAACAATTTAAATAATGGTTTGTCCCTTAATGTAATGAATATACACAGGAAATACCGTGGCTCGAATGACACCATTGACAATGACCTGCTTGTAATACTACTGATAATCAATGGATATTACCATTCTCAATGGAATGAGAATTGCATAATTTATCAACTCTGTAGCAGTTTATTTCAGTTATGACATTTTTGTGTTTTTGTTGAACGTGTTAACCCTTTGCCTATTGACCCTTTCACCGCCGATGTCGCATAAATGCACCACGACAAATAGTGCAGTCCCAGATCAGACGCCGCCTTTTCAAGGCGGCGTCTGATCAGGGACTTCATTTTTTGTCTTAATATCTATTCCGATACATGTGCTTTATTCCTTTGAAATTTGCATGTATTTATCTCATTTCCTTATTGTACCGAATGATTGAACAAAAATTGGAGTGCAGACGACAGGTAGAACTTTGGCGCCGAAAGGGTTAAATGCGACTCGACAGGCATTTGCAAACCGCTTGGATCCAGATCACATGCCGAGTAACTCGGCGTCTCATCTGGATTCAATCTGTTTGATACTGGGTCAAACATTAATCTTGAAAGAATTCGAATTAACCCTTTCCCTTATAATATGTAAGCGCATTTTGACGCATCCGCAAACAGAGTAGACCCAGATCAGACTGCTCTGTTTGCTTATGGTGTAATATAAATCTGATTCTACAGTTTCTGCCTGAGCCAAAATGTCATGTGTTCATATGCAATTATATAAAATAATCTTATTAATGTTCATGACGTCATTATTTTCTACATGAATATCGGAAAGGGAAAGAGATCGGAGTTGAACCCATTCCCTCATATTGACGCCATATGACGCCATATGACGCCTCTGTAAAAGACCGAGTGTCAGCGTACTCAGCGTCTCATCTGGATCCAAACTGTTTGTTAATGCGAGTATGGGCGCTGGCAGCGGGTTAAGGGTAAACCCTTTCCCTGTTCTATGTTTTTTCCAAATTTCAATACCTGCTGAATAGTCATGGGAAAACAGTTATAATGAAATATTGAAGGTGGGACGTTATAGTTATTTTAGAAAGGACAGAAACAGATCTATCAATATTGATATGTGATAAAAAATTAAACCTGTTACATTATTCATTGATCTCTTTACTAAAAATTTGAAACCTTCTGGAAACTTTGATTGTCAATTTTTCTTAATGTCTTAATTTTGACAATGTATCGACCAGGACTTCTATTTAACCCCCTTTCTTCATATGAATCCCATTTTCACGTATTTGCAAACAGAGTAGACCCAGACTAGGAGCCGTCTGATCAGGGTCTGCTCTGTTTGCTTTTTACAGGATATAGATCTGTTTCTACAGTTTTTGTCGCAGCAAAAACAATCCCTGGAGAAGTTTACATTATAAAGTTCAACTAATAAATATACAAGATACATGTATTATTACATATATTTCTTTCCTGAATACTGAACAGGGAAAGGGTTAATCAGATATGTAATGATGATAATAAATTCTTCTAATATTTGTTACGCTAGCATGCAAAATAGACTGCCGACGCTAGTCTCTGTAGACTAGACATATTATAATGCACGCGATTTCCTTTCTCAGAAACGAGTCCTGCGTCTGTAGTCACCGAGTCCTCGCATAAAACATAAAACAAGGGAATTCTATTCAGATAGTTTGATTTAAAATCAATTTTATATTTCCCAAAATAACTTGCCATTACCAAGGTCTGGACTTCAAATTTCCTCTGTGCATGATTTATTGTAAACCTTCTAGAGACAATATAATCCTTAGCCCGCTATCAACGACTTGACTCACACGTGCAAACAGCCTGGACCCGGATGAGACACTGGGTAACTCGACGTCTCACCGGGGTCAAGCTACTCAACACCCAGTCATTAGTTTCCTGAAAATTTGATCCAGCCGGTGTAGTCAAAACCGCATCTTATCCATATTTGACTAAACATTTTTTTTCAGAGCGCGATAAGGACTAATGGATGTTGGTTTTTTCTTCAGTTTTCTGTTCCGCATGAAATTCGGAAATGTCCATTAGATGGTTGAAGTCGATATGGATATTGTGCTAATGACGTACATACTATGCTGATGAATTGCATTTTAACCTGTATCATGCAGAAAAAATATGTCTGCTTAAAACTTTGATCTATACAGCAAGTTTCGCTTATACCCGTTCCGTTCAAACTTTAGAGAACACTTTTAACATTGTGTTAAACAGATTGGATCCTGATCAGACACTGGGATACTCAGCATATCATCCGGATCTAAGCTGTTTGCTCACAGCGCGGCCTAGTTGCGTTTACAGTAAACCCCCTCTAAACTGGACGTCAACATTAGTATAGATATCGGTCTTAGAGACAGGTGGCAGCTTAATGCAGGGTGAAAGTCATGCAGAAAGCTCCTCTAGGAGCTTTCTGCGCGAATTTCACCCTGCATTAAGCAGCCACCTGCCTAAAAGTATCTAAATTCCTCTCTACTAGAATTCCGGTTTAGATGGATTATAATGTAGCAGGATAAACATTAACCAACATAGTTTATAATGGCCAATGCCTTGGTAAACACCCCCAGTTCTTTTAGAATAATACAGGAAAGGAAAACAATACATTCTGAGAAGAAGTTTTTATTGATTGTCTTATCCTTCCACCCACCTGTCATTTGCAAACAATTATGTTCCTGAAGTAACTCGGCGTCTATTTGTTTAGAAAAAAGCACTTTAAATCCAAGAAAACTAATCATTTATGCAAGTAATATAGAAGAAAGAGAAAACAATTATCTAGCGGTGGTGCTGTTAACACAAACAGTTTCTTGGTTAAAGTTTTCATTATAACACCCATTAACATATCCAGCGGGCCTTTTTTGTTTTTTTTAAATTTTGTTTTATTTAAATAATGTCTGCTCAAATCTGGATCTGTTCAATTTTGACTACTTCCGATTCGATCAAGCTTTTCAGAAACTATTGACCGAGTGTCAAATAGCTTAGATCCTGATGAGACGCCAACTCATTCGGCGTCTCATTTGGATTCAAGCTTTTGCAAATGCGACTCAAGTTGTCACGAGTGGATACATGTTCAGATGAACAAAAATTGAAGTAGGAATTCTCTTTCTGTACACCATGTTCCATACTGTACACCCTGTTCCATACTGTACACCCTGTTTCATACTGTACACCCTGTTCCATACTGTACACCCTGTTCCATACTGTACACCCTGTTTCATACTGTACACCCTGTTTCATACTGATTTTGTTAAACCTAATGGATGATGTCTTAACGTCATTGTATGATTAATCCATTCTCTCATAGGCTAGTTTTAGAGCCTACCTCTTTGAATAAATCTACCGAAAAGGAGCATTAACTAGAAAAAAGGAAGATTTCAGAATTGTGTAGTTTTGAAACCAATGTGATAAATAGAGTATTTGCTCCTATGGAGCAAATGCTCTATTTATCAGAATGGTTTCAAGAAATGACTTTTAACAGTGCGTAGAAAGGCGTATTTATGGAGGAAAGGGTTAAAATCATTGATTCAAATTATGTAGCTTTGGCTATGCCATTCTTAATTGTGTTCATATTTTTTATGGTTATGCCACGAGTAACTCACTTTTCACATAGTCGCAGTTTAAGCAAACTTACGCTTTGCATGCTACATGTAAGTACTTTTACGTTTGCAACAATTGTCAACTGCTTCAACAAGAGCCGTCTGATTTGGGTCTACTCTTTATGCAAATTTGTCAAAAGTGTCTCTATTACCTAAAGGATAACGTGGGTTTACCGTATCAGTGTCTACGGACAAGATGCTTGGGGAAACACGTATTGTTGTCTCAGAATTAGCCATTTACATGTATAGTTATTTGACAAAAGCATAGATTTTATTTAGGCATTAGTCTGGGTATACATTTGCTTTGTGAAGATATTCGAAATACTAGATTTGCTTGTCATTTGTACTTGTCATTCAAAGAAGGAACGATTCGTTTTTAATAGAAATTCCATCATTATCCTCGATAGAAGACTATTAAATGGTAATGGTTTTGGGATTTCAGGCACGTAATGTATGCAAATTAGCCACCAGAATAATATGTTTGACATTTATTGGAATATACTATTGACTTGGAATCTTAACTTGGAAAGTGTGGGCGTATTTATTTGATACTGTTTCTGTTGCCTTAGTCCTTTGGTGTAAACTACTCTTCAAATGGCAATCGTTATCCACAAATCCAAGGTCATACAATAGAATCTGGCTCAAAAAGAAGTCTAATTACGGATCTGTAAGGCAGATGGTAGCTTAATACAGGTCAAAAGTAATGCAGAAAGCTCCTGTAGGAGCTTTCTGCATTACCTGCGCCCTGCATTAAGCAACCAAATGCTTTCAAAGACTCCTATGTTTAATAAGTGAAAGACCGCTTCAGACAGGTTCTTCTGAGTTACGAAAAGATGTGCTTTCATCTGACACTGTTGCTAAAACAACTGCACTATAAGATATTGCATTATATAATCGCTTTTGCAAACAGCTTGGGTCCAGATGAGATAGCGATGAGATTAACTCGGTGTCTCATCAGAATACTAGCTATCTGACAATCTGTCAACAGTCACAATAAATCTTTCAAATAGTGCATAGCCATTCTGTAAAGAAATTCTAAGCGATTGTATGTGCCTTCTTCGTTTGTAAAAGTCATAACGCCATTGTTGGCATGGTCACAAAGTCAAAATGGTGTGTAAAACATTTAAGGCTAATTGTATATGCGCAATCACTTTATTTAAAGTATGGCTGATACTTGGTTGATAAACCAAGTATACTATACGAATATACAAACAGTGTATACGAAGTCAGAACTGACTGAGTAATTTAATTTAAAATAAAATACTTATGACTGGCATTACCACAATAACAAAACAATAATGAAACGATGTCTAAACGACAATTTAGTTCTCCTACGAAAATAATCTCCTCCTCCAAATTGTTTGCTATTAACAGTATATGATTAAGGCTATGAATGAACGTACATTTTATGCCTAATAAAATATTCTGTATTCTGTATTTATTTTAAAGTCTTGTAATTCTGAAAATAATGTCGGCCAAACCCTCTCTAAACATGAATTCTATTAAAGAAGAATATAGATATTTTCAATGCTTAATGGAGGGTGAAAGTCATGCAGAGACCCCCTCTAAACCGGAATTCTAGGAGAGAAGAATTTCATACAACTTTCATACAGGTGGCTGCTTAATGCAGGGTGGAAGTCATACGGAAAGCTCCTAGAGGAGCTTTCTCTATGACTTTACCAAGCATTAAGATGCTTCCTGTTTCCACGACCGATATTTATACTGAATTAAACGTCCGGTTTCCATGGGGGTGCTATATAATCAAATGGGTTAACTTTGCTAGATGTGGATTAAAACGAGACAGAAATATAGACATGATGCCTGAAGCCTTTATTCCATGAATATTCATGCATTTCGATGAACTGATTTTTTATAATGGTACAACAAACACGGGAAATGTTTATTATGACAGAATCTAAATTATTCCATAAACAACGGAACAGATGCTGATCAACAACTCCTTCAGGAGCCGTCTGATCTGGGTATTTCTCCGCCTTTCATTTCGAAAATCCAAACGAGTGGTAACACCATAGAGTTTGGTTGATACATAACGCTTCTACTATTTGGAATATGTCTCTGACGAAATATTGAAAACAGTCATCGTGAGGGCTTATTAGAACTTTCTACGAAAATGCTGCATATTTCTCACTAAAGACTGCAGAAATCCTAACGGAACCAAATCTGGTATCATCCATTTTTGTAAATGTTATAAAACATTGGAATTAGACGATAGACTCCGATACAATGCCGCCGTTTGATTTTACAGCGCTAAATGTCAACGGAAGCTACCAGAAGGCAATGGATTAGCTTTTCTCGTGTTCGTCGTGACTTGAATTGTATTGGCAAACAGCTTGGATCCAGATGAGACGCCGAGTAACTCGGCGTCTCATCACGATCCAAACTGTTTGATACTGGGTCAATAATTTCATGAAAGCTTGAACGAATAGGATTTAAGTATAACTTGTTACAAGTAAGGGTTTAGCAGTTTCATTTGTTATCATAAGAAAGGTTAAGACATTATTTTAAGAAATACATAGATACAAATAGACTGTAAGAAGCTTACAGATTCTTTGCCTCAGACGTCACGCACTAAGATTGTGTGTTATGAACTGAAATGCATTCCACTTACAGTAATGCCTCTCTAAACCTCGATTTCAACCTTTACTCTATGGATATTTATTCAGAAATAAAAAAAATATATGAATATTAAATAACTGTAATTGTATGTCCTCCCCCGATCAGATCCCATGGGGGGCATACCGGTATTGTTTTTGCCCTGTCTGTTTGTCCGTTTGTCTGTTTGTCTGTATGAGGACAACTTTACAATGTAACTTTGAGCCAGTACAGATAGAGACTTAATATTTGGCATGCATATGTATCTAATAAAGCCGCACATTTTAAGGGGTGACATGTCAAGGTCATCCTTCAAGGTCGGAGGTCAAATATATAGGTCAAATCACCGACTTTAACACTGGCCATAACGTTTGAACCAGTAGAGATAGAGACTTGATATTTGGCATGCATGTGTATCATCCTTCAGGGTCAAATGTCACATCGGGGGCATAGTGTTTCACAAACACATCTTGTTTATAAAGGCATTGTGAACAAAGGAACCTTTACTATTGTAGAAACTTTAGAATCATGTTTTATTTATTTCATTAGCAAAAAGAGCAGACTCTAATCAGACGGCTCGCACAGGAGCTGAATTTCTCGCTGAATTTTAAAATACATTTCTCCTTCTTTACCCATGCCCTGTTGTATAATTACATATATCTTCGCTGTGTACAAGTCTTTCGCTGTGCAATCACTGATGTGGAGTACACAGGTTGCACAATCAAATTGTAAATAGTGCAGACCCTGATGAGACAGCTCCTGCAGGAGCTGTCTCATCTGGCTCTTCACTATTTACAGGTAGGTATATTGACGTGAATAGCAAGCGAAGGGTTAAGATATAAAATTAAACCCTTTTTGGTGGTCGCTTAACCTATTACCTCATACGCTATTTTTAAATCCAACTTTTTTGAATAAATCTAACGAAAAGGAGCATTTAGTAGAGAACAGGAAATTTGTAGAATTGTGTAGTTTCGAAACCATTATGATAAATAGAGCATTTGCTCCTGTGGAGCAAATGCTCTATTTATTATAATGGTTTCATAAAGTGACTTTTACAGAGGTCAAAAGTCGTCATTATGAGGGAATGGGTTAAGGAAGGTTTAAGGACATATTGTAAAACTTGACCAAGCCGGATGCTAAATTTAGTATAAATATTGATCTTGGAGACAGGTGGCAGCTTACTGCAGGGTAAAAGCCATGCCGAAAACTCCTCTAGGAACTTTCTGCATTACTTTCACCCTGCATTAAGCATTCGCCTGGGTAAAACTATTTAAGTTCTTCTCTACTGGAATTCCGGTTTTGAGGGATTTTACTGTAGTACTTCAGTATCGAATATCGAATAAAAACCGATTTATGATTGAAGATACGTGTCTGTAAAAGCAGGTTGTTGGCTTAATGCAGAACGAAAGTAATGCAGAAAGATAAACGGAAGAAAAATAAAAAAAATGAAGCAGACGACAAATTTTGCAGACGATAATGTTTGGAAGCGAAAGAGTTTAAACTTAACATTAAGGTACAAGTAGTTGATCACAGCAGCAGTTTATTGCAAGACTACACTAACCCCCTCTTACTCGACCACTTGACAACAACATATAGTAACCCCCCTCAAATACGACTACTTAATGAACAAACACGGCTGTCTTTATAAGCAGGTGATTGCTTAATGCAGGACGAAAGTTATGTAGGAGCTTTCTGTATAACTTTCGTTCTGCATTAAGCTACCACCTGCCTTTGCCACTGTGAATTATGCCCGTTTTTGGGTTGTCGCATTAGAGGGGTTTTACTGTATGTGCCTTTAGAATCAGATGGTAGCGTACTGCAGGATGAAAGTAAGGTAGTAAGTTCCTAAAGGAGCTTTCTGTATAAGGTTCGTGCTGCATTAAGCTATCACCTGCCTTTTATGGTGGTCGATTTAGAATCTTGGTTTACAGTATATTACACTCCCTAGCCTTCAAACGAAACGTCTGACTGGGATCAAAAGGGGTTTTCAATTCAAAAGTCTTTCTTTACTCCATGAATATTCAGACAAGAAATTATGACATCGGGAAACAAAGCTCATTGACTAGTTTAATGGCAATACGGTAGAACCTGTCTTAAGCGGTCATCAAAAAGAGGTACAGTGCTCCCTCTCTACAACGACAGCCGTTGGGATACGAAGATTGTATGCGTTGTTCAGAGGGAGTTGTTATAGGGAGGGAAAATCAAACATAATTAGCTTGTTTGCAGATCCCCGGATAAGGTGTATTTCGAGAACTAAAACCGTTATGCCTCCATCAAACCCTATGTTGTGACCACTCTTTAGAATCGTCACAAAGTGACGATTCTAAAGAGTGGTCACAAGATAGGGTTTGATGGAGGCATAAAGAAAATACGTTGGAAAAAGTTGTTTTTGGAGCCTCGTTGTTTCCGAAACAGTGACATGCGTTGTTGTAAGGAGGGAATCGTTATTGAGAGGGCCGTTGTAGGGAGGGAGCACTGTATGTCTATAGGGATCTATATGACAGGCGGTAGCTTATTGCAGGTCAAAAGTAATGCAGAAAGCTTTCTGTATTACATTTGCCCTGTATTAAGTAACCACCTGCTTTTTTATTACTCCTGTGTTCAATAAATTAATGGTCGCTTCAGACAGGTTTTACGGTAAGGGAGAATAAGGGAGAAATTTTATCATAGCAGAAATAGAAATATCAAATATTTATTATTTCACCTGGGTCTGCTCTGTTTGCAAAGGCGTAAAAACTTTGGAGTAATGGAATATCATTTAGCTCTCTACTGGCGAATATGGATTTGGATTCCGACGAGACACGGTGCAATTCGGCGTCTCACTCGGCATCTGACCAGTTTCCAAACTGTTTGACACAGTTTTGTTTGAAAAGATCTTAACACTTCTCTTGCTGAATTTTAAAATACATTTCACCTTCTTTACCCATGCCCTGTTGTATAATTACATATATATTCGCTGTGTACAAGTACTTCGCTGTGCAATCACTGCTGTGGAGTGCACTGGTTGCACAATCAATTTGTAAATAGTGCAGACCCTGATGAGACAGCTCCTGCAGGAGCTGTCTCATCTGGGTCTTCACTATTTACAGGTAGGTATATTGACGCGAATAGCAAGCGAAGGGTTAAAGACACAATGACCTTTTAGAACTGAAGCACGCGACAACGTTTGCAGACGACAATGTTTGCAGACGACACGTGCTCAGATTGTAGAAGGTTAAAATGAATGCGAGGCAAAATGCATTTTGAAACGAAGCAGACTATGTTTTTTTGACAGAAATAACATTAACCCATTCATTACCATATTATTTTACCTTTAGCCTGCTGAGCAAATTATTTTTACAGAATTTTTCCCATACTACATTTTCAAAATTCAAACTATAATTACTTTGTCTACCAAAATGCAATCAAGGTGTCAAACAGTCTGGATCCTGATGAGACGCCGAGTTACTCGGCGTCTCATCTGGATCCAAACTGTTTGCATGGGTATTCACTCATCGACCCATAGCAGGATACAGGTTAATTAAGGAAACCCCGTTCGGATCTTATTAATTTGGAATCCATCAATGCTTTCATGTTAGAGGGACACAAAAAACACAACATTTGCTGATGTAAGCCCTTGGCGTTGATGGGTTCAGTCAACAGTGCATACTCTGGTTAGGAGGCTCCTTAAGGAATCCCTCTGATTACGGTATACGCTGTTTGCATGATTATGTCATTGTAAGGGACACAGGGCACCAGTGGGTTAAACTGTCTCTATAGGCTATTTTAGACCCAACCTCTTTCAATGAATCTACCGAAAAGGAGTGTTAACTAGAGAAGAGCGTTGTTTTAGAATTTTGTAGTTTGAAACCATTGTATTAAATAGAGCGTTTGCTCTATTTATCACACTGGTTTCAACAGACAGGTGATCTTTACAGAGGCGTAGAAAGGCGTATTTATGGAGGAAAGGGTTAAAATGTCTCTATACGGAGAGTGGGTGAACAGCATGAACAACATGACCTGAAGTACAGTAAAAACTCGATGCTATGAAGTTTTAGTAATGAAGAATTTATGTCTTTGTAGGCACTTGGCTGCTTAATGCAGGGTGACAGTCGTGCGGAAAACCCCTCTAACTCGGAATTCTAGTAGAGAAGAATGTAAATACTTTTAGGCAGGTCGCTGCTTAATGCCGTATGAAAGTTATGCAGAAAGCAGGAGCTTTCTGCATGACTTTCACCCTGCATGAAGCTGCTATCTGTGTTAAAGATCAATAATAATGGTACTTACAGTGAAACCCCGCTAATGCGACCACTTAATAAACAGCCATTATTGTCGTCTAAAGCAGGTGGTTGCTTAATGCAGGACGAAAGTTATGCAGAAAGTTCCTATAGGAGCTTTCTGCATAACTTTCGTCCTGCATTAAGCTACCACCTGCCTCTGCCACCCAGAATTATGCCCCGTTTTGGTGGTCGCATTAGCGAGGTTTTACTGTATTTGAGTGTTCGTAGTATCGAGTTTTCCTGTGATAACTTTCTGTCTATACATTAGGAGATTGAATGTTCATTGGCTTTATATATTGGGTTTTAAGTGATGCTTTTTATTGCTAATTTCTATTGTGTGAAATCGTTCCACAAATCTCCATTTTCCTTCTGGCAATCCTTGTTAATCACTAAATAAACTAACTTTGATTGGATCTCGACACCGGATGTCAAGGCGGTGACATATCTAATCAACTCGGATAAGGCTAAATCACGGAATGGTCGGATAATGTTGTATGGAAACCTAGCAAACATAAAAGCGAGGAGTTCGAGGAATATTATTATGGCTTCTTTCATATATGCTCTAGAGACGATTGTTTAGTAAAGTAACCCTTTCCTTCATATAAACGCATTCATTTTCACGCATTTGCAAATAGAGTAGACCTAGATCAGACGGCTCCTAGAGGAGCCGTCTGATCAGGGTCAGCTCTGTTTGCTTATAAATGAAAAACAAATACATGTAGACCTGACTCTACAGTTTCTCCCAATACCAAAATAAAAGTTCGTAATGTCATTATTTCTTTACCGAATACCGGACAGCGAAAAGGTTAAAAGGTACATCGACCCATAAAAACTCGTGACCCCATGCATGGAAAATAGGCAACCAGTGTAGACCCAGCACAGGGGCCTCCTGAAGGAACACTCTGATCAGGATCTTCCCTGTTTGCTGTACCAATCAATGTCAGTTTTGTTTTTCACCAGAAAATATTTCTTTTGCATGACCCTGGGTCTACTCTACTTGCAAATGCGTCAAAAGGCTTCTCTTTCAGGTTAATGGATAACACTTACTGGAACAAAAACTTATAAATGAAGCCCTGTCTAATTATATGCAACAACACGTTATTGGAGAGAAGCCTGATTTCAAGTCGAAGGTCAATGCTTCGATATAGTCACGTTTCAACTCTTCCTAGTCATCGTGGACTCTGGAAGAAATCGACACGAATCCGTGCAAAACAATGCATAATGAGATTGTACTAGACATAATGACTGCAGAAAAATAACATTTCATCTCATGTATATTCACGTAATAAATGCTATATCAAGTATGATGAATGTTTATGTTGGAATTATGAACAAGGGGAATTTTACCCATCACAGAAACTGATCTATATTGTTTCATAATCAAACAGAGCAGACCCTGATCAGACGGCTCCTAGAGGAGCCGTCTGATCTGGGTCTACTCTATTTGTAAATGCGTTAAGACGCGTATCTATGAGGTAAAGGGTCAATCGCTCAGTAGCATTCGAAAGATTGATCCTAGAGGAGCCGTCTGATCTGGGTCTACTCTATTTGTAAATGCGTTAAGACGCGTATCTATGAGGCAAAGGGTCAATCGCTCAGTAGCATTCGAAAGATTGATCCTAAAGGAGCTGTCTGATCTGGGTCTACTCTGTTTGTAAAGGCGTTAAGACGCGTATCTATGAGGCAAAGGGTCAATCGCTCAGTAGCATTCGAAAGATTGATCCTAAAGGAGCTGTCTTATCTGGGTCTACTCTGTTTGCAAATGCTTTAAAAAGTGTCTCTATGAGGTAAGGGATTGGTCGTCTGTCAAAATAAGATGTCATTTTCGAAATATAACTTCGACTATATATCAAACATAAACAGTAAAGTGCTATTTGATATCGCACATAACTATCACTAAATTATGTATTAGGTATAGAATATCGTTGCCAGTTTATAAATACTGTTGTTTTTTCTCCAGCAGCTGTTTACGCCATATGGTGCATTGGTGACACCTATCAACTCTTTCGCCACCACATTATTTATTGAATATAGGAGTGTTAAAAAGCAGGTGGTTGCTTAATTCAGGACAACATAGGTCTACATACAGTTCATCTATTGAATATAGGAATGTTAAAAACAGATGGTTGCTTAATGCAGGACAACAGTAATGCAGAAAGCTCCTATAGGAGCTTTCTGCATTGCGTTTGACCTGCATTAATCCACCAGCTGCCCTACAGACCCATAATTAGACATATTTTTGATGGGCACTTAAGGTAGGTTCTTCTGTAATCAATGTGGCATTGAATATGTATGGCTGCCACTGTGTTGTTAATCCTTTCATCGTTATCCTTTTAAAGCACCGAGTGACTTTATATGAAAACCAATGGTTCTGTACATATATATCACTGTATTGGTTTGTTTTAGTCTCCGTGAGTACTTTATTGAAGGGGAGGGGGTCACAGTTCTACTGGGTTTCCCATAAAAAATGCAACCCAATATCAATTCCTTATTACTCTAAATTTATTCAACCGATACACAAGTTTTATATACCAGCTTTTAGGTACAACAGTGGTTCGCAGTTGTGTATAATTGCAGCTGAAATGCTTTTACAATTTTTGAGATATTACGTAAATACTGAAGGCAACCTATTTTTAATTTTCCCAGAAATAGGATTATGGATGAAATAAGTACATTTGAATAGAACTTTAATAGGTATTTTATCTCAAACTGTTTTCATCGCAAACAACACCAACGGCAAATAAGTATTTCTTTTATATAAGAAACCTTCGATATAATTGTTTTGTTAACTTAAGAAAAGTTGTAACCTTACATAACTGTTTTTCTGTCTTGTTTAATGAGGCACTTCTGTTCTTGTACAATGGTCCTTTGGCTCAGCTGCGTATGAAATGTTAACCTATTCCCTCAAACTGACGCCTATTGACGCCACTGTAAAAGTCACCTATTGAAACCTTTATGATAAATAGAGCATTTGCTCCAGAGGAGCAAATGCTCTATTTATCACAACGGTTTCAAAACTACCTAATTCTAAACTTTTCTTTTTTTCTATTAAATGCTCCTCTTCGGTATATTTATTCAAAAAGGTTTTGGTGTAAGCTAGCCTATGAGGTAATGGGTTAAAGATGAGCTGTTGTGATAGTCCTATGTCCGTCTACTTCGTCCATTAGTCCGTCGTTAATACGTCAAACAACATCTTGTTGTTTTTTTAAAAAAGAAACAACATGGTTTGGGCATTTCTTACCAAACTTCACAGAAAGGTTCCTTGTTACTTGGTTCTCTTTAAATTTGTTCAAATAATCGTATTCCATATACCCTTGTTGTCATAGCAACCGAAGGAAGAAAGCATAATTTTCATGTCTGAAACACAGGATCAATTTCATAATAACTTTAAAGAAATGTTCGTTGGGAGAATTTTACAAAGTTGTTCAAACCATTCTGATGTGCCAAAATAAGATAGTGCCTCAAGAGATGGTATTATCTTTCCCGTTATGGCTACATTAAAATTAACACATTTTAATCTCTTCTGAAATCGCTGACAGCCAAAGACAGGACAGTTTTCCCTTTCTAGCTGTAGTTATTTTATAGTAGGTGGAGTGATAAAAAATGTAGAAAGAAATAATAAAATACGTTTATATTACACATTTCTTATAAAGCAAGGGAATACAGTTATGAATAGAATAGATAAAAAACCCACCAAATAATCAAACGTTAACCAGGATAGTACAGTAAAACCTCTTTATAACGGCCACTAAATTACATCAAGTATTTTGTGCTAAAGGCAGGTCACTTCTTAAAGCAAGGTAAAGTAAAACAGAACGCTTTAAGCAGTCACCTGCCCCAGATACCAACTAATTAACACAATTTAGTGGCCGTTATAGAGAGGTTTTACTGTATGACACGAATATGATACGACCAAGATTATCAACTCCTGATTCACGACAATCGCAACTAATCAACCGAAAATACCACACATGCTAGTGTGAAACAGTTAAGCCTAAATTCTTAATAAAGTATCATCTCTTTCAGAAACAACATAGGCTTTTGTAGAGGAATGACGATTTTAACATTTGAATGTGCACCTTTACTTATAGCTATACGACTATAATGGAAGGTTAAAGACATCGCCTGAAACTACTGAGTGGAAGGGGATGGGGGTATTGTACTTTACATTTTCACTTGGATGAAGGTGGGATAAGTGTAAAGCTGGGTACCCACACACCTGGTTTAAGCCACCATGCAGTAGCCTTTTTAGCCTCTGACCGTTCCAAGGCGGTATTCCTGCTTTCACGATATGGTTTACTTTGTTTCTTCTATATGGTAAATAATTCCTGTCTTTTTGTGCGATTTGTCACGCTTTGTCGTGTATGGAATTGTGCTGTTTCATATTTGATAGGAGCCGTCTGATCAGGGTCTGCTCTGTTTGCTCATGGAATTTGATAGATATCGGTTTCTTTAGTTTCTTAAATGGCAACAGTGCTCCACCTTCCATGTTTCATTATAATTATTTTGTCCTTGAATATTCAGTAGGTATTGAAATTTGGAAAAAAAACCACATAGGTCAGGCAAAGGGTTAAATCACCTTCACAGAACGCTTAACCCTTTCGCTGCCAATGCCGAATATGTGATTACCTATGCAAACAGTTTGGGTCCAAACTGTTTGTTACTGTTACTATGTTTTTGAAACAAAAATGAAGAAAATAAAAAAAATGAAAATTTGTAGCAGACGACAAAGTTAGCAGACGACAGAGTTTGACAGCGAAAGGGTTAAGATGGTTCAGTAGTTTTTATGTACGAATCCCTATTACTGCAATCTAGTAATGACAATTGTATAGAGGCTTCATTTGATGTATAAGTGTACAGCGGAACTTTGTAGTCTTCAGTGCGACACATCAAGGCCAACATTGCTTATCAGATTGAGTAATACGAGTATGCAGATGCTGACAGGTGTCAAAAATGTAGACCCTCAACAGACCCCATGCTAATGAAACGGCATGTGGTCTGTCTGCACTGTTATATGACCAGTTTATCACTTTACCTGATTTATGGGTGACTCAATCAATTAAGAATATTGATAAACTAATTATATTAACCCATCCCCTCATATTGACGACTGTTGACGACTCTGTAAAAGTCTCTTTGTGAAATCATTGTGATAAATAAAGCATTTGCTCCTATAGGAGCAAATGCTCTATTTATCACAATGGTTTCAAACTGCAAAATTCTAAAAAAAAATCCTTTTCTCTAGTAAATGCTCATTTTCGGTAGATTTATTCAAAGAGGTTGTATCTAAAAATAGCATATGAGGTAAAGGGTTAAACAAATGAATACATGGTAATGACAAATAGTAAATATTAATCCTTCTCTTGCTGAATTTTAAAATACATGTCTGCTTCTTTACCCATGCCCTGTTGTATAATTACATATATCTTCACTGTGTACAAGTATTTCGCTATGCAATCACTGCTGTGGAGTGCACTGGTTGCACAATCAACTTGTAAATAGTGCAGACATCTGGGTCTTCACTATTTACAGGTAGGTATATTGACGTGAATAGCAAGCGAAGGGTTAATATCAAACATAATCCTGGTGTCCTATAGCAGCCGCCTGATATGTGATGCGTCTGTCCTGTTTTCCAAAAGCACCAAAATGATTCTCTATCAGGTAAAGGGTTACATGTAAACGTAAACTCAGTGATGAATAACATTGTCATTTCCACATGTTTCAATCCTACAGTCATTAAAAACCCCAAAGGCACGATTGCTACACCTAAAATAACCTAAGGAATGGTAACAGACCTCGTGTGTATACTACTGAAGGACAGGTCCAGTGCTTGCTTGTGGCTAGTAACATATGATACAACGACAGTACAACCTGCCTTAACCCATTACCTCATAGGCTATTTTTAGACCCAACCTCTTTGAATAAATCTACCGAAACGAAGCTTTAACTAGAGAAAAGGACATTTTTAGATTTTTTTTGTAGTTTGAAACCATTGTGATAAATAGAGCGTTTGCTCTTATATGAGCAAATGCTCTATTTATCGCAATTGTTTTCAAAGTGATTTTTACAGAGTCGTCAAAAGCCGTCAATAAATAAATTGAATAAATCTACCGAAAAGGAGCTTTAACTAGAGAACAGGATTTTTTTTAGAATTTTGTAGTTTCAAACCATTGCTCCTATAGGAGCAAATGCTATATTTATCACAATAGTTTCACAAAGTGATTTTTACAGAGTCGTCAAAAGTCGTCAATATGAGGGAATGGGTTAAGCGACCTTTTATTGACGGGACAAAAGCAAGTTGCTTAATGCAGGGTAAAAGTACTAGTAATACAGAAGGCTCCTATAGGATTTTCTGCATTACTGTTGACGTGCATTAAGCTCCCACCTGTTGAACAGACCAATAATTAGACATCTTTATTTAATGGTCGCTTAAGACAGGTTCTACTGTATTTCCCTCATTACGAACCTTGCTTGTAAGCAGTTGTATTTGCATATCATCAAGTTCGGCGTCATTAAACCGGGCAAGACTGCAGGTGGTTTCCTGTGTAAACAGCTCCACTGAATCCGTAACCATGGTAACTGTCAAAAGTAGTTCCGTGCACTGTTTATTTAATATTATACCCTTATATAGTAAACCCTCTCTATAACGGCCGCTAAATGACATCAAGTATTTTGTGCTAAAGGCATGTGGCTGCTTAAAGCAAGGTGAAAGTAAAACTGAACGCTCCTATAGGAGCGTTCTGTTTTTACTTTCACTTTGCTTTAAGCAGCCACCTGCAATGATATATCAACTAATTAACACAATTTAGTGGCCGTTATAGAGATGTTTTACTGTATATATCTTCAAACCTTATAAGCTGTTTTTTTTGTCCAAATTAGAACTTCAACCTCAGAGGTTGTCACAATTATAAAGATAATTATTTTATGATGTGTGATATTGTGTAAAGAAGTTTTGCCAATGTTAAAAAACATAGTTTTACCTTCAATAAATTGTTCAATGTTTTATCTAACCGGGTAAAATGTAATGGTCACACTTTACTATCATAGTTTTAAGTCGTGGTCATGGTCACACTTTATTACCATACGTGGTCATTGACCACCCTTAGAGTCATACTTTAACCCTTTCCTTGATGAATATTCATGTAGGAAATAATGACGTCATCAATATTAACACGATTATTGTTTTTTTAAAATGGCATATGCACACAGGACATTTCGGCTCAGGCAGAAGTTGTAGAATCAGATCTATATTACAACATAAATCAAACAGAGCAGACCCTGATCAGACGGCTCCCATAGGAGACGTCTGATATGGGTCTAATCTGTTTGCAGATGCGTCAAAATGCGCTTAAATAAGGGAAAAGGTTAAGCCCTACATTTCATGTCAACTTTATATCTCCAAAATGGTCTGAATGATGTCTATCAAACCTGAATCACATGTTCATCAATTTAACATGATGTGCAGAACGTATGTTTCATCCACCAAAATTAAGTTTTAAGGTCATGGTTCAAAGTTCATTCTCTGTCTGCTCCATGTCTTTGAAAAGTTTGAGTCACACGTTTTCATTTTATGATATACATTCTGTTTACATCTCCTTTTCTTAAAATTAAACCAGTTCCCGAAAGTAACCCTTCCATTGCTGAATTTTCAAATGGACTATTCCAAAATTCAAACAGGCCAAGCCTACCGTAAATAATCAGGGATTTTGTTTTAAAGAAAAGTGTAACATCCCTCTCATCTGGGTCTACATTGTTTACAAAGGACATCAGTGACTCTCTTGTCGCACTGAAAAGGTTAGGCTATATAATTATGCATCTGAATTCACTATGTAACTACGGGAAATTGTTTGAGGCAATTCCCTTATTATCCTAAATATTAGGACAACCAAATCTAGGCAAAGCGTGCATACCCATATCAACTATTAGGAAAACCAACTCTAGGCAAATCGTGCATACCCAGATCAAACTATTAGGACAGCCAACTCTAGGCAAATCGTGCATACCCAGATCAAACTATTAGGACAACCAAATCTTGGCAAAGCGTGCATACCCATATCAACTATTAGGACAACCAACTCTAGGCAAATCGTGCATACCCAGATCAACTATTAGGACAACCAAACCTTGGCAAATCGTGCATACCCCGATCAAACTATGAGGACAGCCAACTCTATGCAAATCGTGCATACCAAGTTCCTGAAGGAACAAATTGATCAGGGTTTACACTGTTACTGTGTCAGTCTAATTTGAAGTTATTAAAATGTGCCAGCATTGAATCATTCAGCTTTACAACTCAATGAAGATGGGATATTTGATGTCTGAGTATTTAGGATACTCACAGTGAGAGGCTTTTTTCTTAACCCTCTGACTCTTGCATTTTCAAAGTGGAATGGTCCGTCCTTGTTTAAAATAAGATTCCATGTAATATAAAAGCGTATTATTTGTGAGAGGAATTTGAATGACAAACAGAGCAAACCCAGATCAGAGGATCGTATAATGCTGAATATTTAGTGATTAATGCAAGTTTTATTTAAATGGGCTCTAAGTCTGGACATGTATTTTCAAGTTATTATATGTGCAATACCAATGAAAACTTTACGTCAATCAAATGGATCAATCATTTTAGAAACGATCCTGTTTGAGACAAAAAACCAACAAAACACAACTGTTTGCGTCATAATCTGTTTTTAAAGCAACAAGAAAATGAAATTAATTCTATTCATTTATGGGCTCTAGGCGATGTGTGTAAGGATTCTTAATCTCGAATAAGATTTCTAACTGTGATTGGAATTGTGCTTATTCTTGATCAGTGTATTTGAGACTGTTGTTGGGTTTGCTGAAGTTGTTTAATTTCCGTCAGTGACATAATATAAGATGAGTCAATTAAACTTTTTTTAACCCTTAGCCTGCAGAGCAAATTATTTTTACAGAATGTCTCACCTACTACATTTTCAAATTTCAAGCTATAATCAATGTGTCTACCAAAATGCAAGCAGGGTATCAAACAGTTAAGATCCTGATGAGACGCCGAGTTACTCGGCGTCTCATCTGGATCCAAACTGTTTGCATAGGTATTCACTCATCCGCCCATAGCAGGCTAAAGGTTAAATACTAGTTCCTTTATTTCTACACCAAATCGGATTTATCCTATAAGGGTACCACTCCTTCAATCGTCTCTTCGTTCACTAGATGTTTTAAGAACAACTCCTCTATTTCTCCACTTAATCCTATGTTGATACCACTCTTTAAAATATTCTCTTTGTTCATTAAATGGTTGGAGAATAGTCCCTTCATTTATCCTCCATTACCTATGCCTCGAATAGAAGATTCTAAAGAATAGTCACAACGTAGGGTTTGGTGGAGACATTTAAATGCGCGCCTTTGTCTATGGCGCTATTCGCATTTAGTCATAGGCAGAACTACAGATAAAGGAGCCGTCTGATCTGGATCTACTCTGTTTGCAAATGCGTGAAAACCCATTTATGTGAAGGAAAGGGTTAAGCCCTGAGCTAATTTCATGCGAGGTGTTCCCGCCCCTGAACTTTTGTCCATATACCAAACAAAAACAGTAAAAAACTGTAATGTAGATATTGTAGATGATTATGAAGTCTTACATTTTATAATCAAATGTTATGTGGTAATTGTAATGTATATTATTTATTGAGTAGTTATGAAACGCCAAACTCCGATGTCTGCCATAAGCTTTTCATACTTATTGGATAGTCTACTTTTAAAATTCTGTATTCCCAAAGGTTTAGTATTTCAGTGACCTAAATGATGTTGGCGTGTAACAGGCAATGAACAGTCTATGAAGGTCGTATGCGAACGCGCGTTTCATTTGTGCTTCTGGCGTTACTGTGCACCGGCATGTGCCATTTCCAAATTCCCTGTCTGACTTCTTTTCTATTTTAGCTGACATTATTTGTTCTTCAGTTTATTATGAAACCATTAGAATAGAGCTTTTGCAACAGTGATAACATCTTATTAAATCACGTTTACATTCTAGGCATTTCCCTTTTGAAGAACAAGTTGCTAAGTAACGATACCAAAATTACTGTTTTGTAATGTTTCAGTTTGCATATTGTTTCTTTGCAAGTAGTTTATCAATCTTAACAAGACGGTGGAACAAGTATGGCAGAGCTATAGATAAAGGTGCGTACCAAAATCGTCATTTCTCCACCAAACCGTATACTGTGACCACTCTTTAGAATCGTCTCTTCGAGACGACTCTAAAGAGTGGTCACAGTATACGGTTTGGTGGAGAAATAAAGCAGTTATGTTTTAATTTATGCACCTTATCTGGAGCTCAGGCAGAGGAATAGACGAGACACGTAAACCATATTGAAAAGAATATGCCCTTTCTTTCTCCGACAAACCCCAGGTGGTTTCCACTCTTTAGAATCATCTCTTTGAGAAACAATATATGCTTTGGTAGAAAAATGGGGATTTAAACATTTGAATATGCACCTTTATCTATAGCTATGCGACTTTTATGAAGGTTAACGAAATCGCCTGAAACCACTGACTGGAGGAAGAATTTTACTTTACATTTTGATTTGGGTTAAGGTGGGATGAGGGTGAGGTTTGTGTACCCACACAACTGATTTAACCCTTTCGGCGCTAAATGTCTAATTGTCGTGTGCAAACCAATTTTGTTCAATCATTCAGTAAAATAAGGAAATGAGATAAATAAATGCAAATTTCAAAGGAAAATCCCCACAGATATAGAAATAGAGATTGAGACAAAAAGTGAAATCCCTGATCAGACACCGCCTTGAAAATTTGGCGTCTGATCTGGGACTGCACTGTTTGTCGTGGCGCATTTATACGACATCGGCAGTGAAAGAGTTAAGCCTTAAGTAGGTTTTCTTTGGCCTACTATATTTTTTATATATAAATGTTTTATGTCATTTTGTGCGATTCATGACGTTTTATTTTGTAATTGTGCTGTTTCATTTTGATGATCTTTTAGTGCCGTGCGCATTTGTGTTTGGCGCTCACCATGTGACTATCATTCCACTTATACAGGACAGAAATGCTTTTTAAGTCACCTTCCATATATTGAACGCCTTGCATATGAATAGATAAGCACAGTCGCAAGGGACAATAATGTCGTTTCACTGTCTAAAGTCCCATTCGAATTCTGGTGCATTGCAAATCTCTTGACAAAAAGTGACAGAACAGATAAATAGTAATTTGACATAAAACGGGGACATAGATAAAACAGAATTAACCCTTTTTGTGCGGGAAACGAGTCACTGATGACCTTTGTAATCAGTGAAGGCCCAGATGAGATGACTCTTAGAGGAGCCCTTTCATCAGGGTATGCAACTCTTGTCATTTTACACTTTTGAATAATATTCACGGTAAGCTTGACCTGTTTGAATTTTGGAATAGCCCATTTGAAATATCAGCGTTGGAAGAGTTAATCAAATAGATGGTCTTCAATTAGTATCTGGAAAAGTTTTCACCACTGTCCGTTAATGCCAACAGCGTTTAAAGCTTCCAATTCCATTAACTCATAAACTCCCCCATTGTGTCCCTGTGTATTTGGCGCGTCTAATTAAATGAATTTTGTCCTTGCTACAGTTGTCGTCCGCACGGCGACAAGATTGTCAGGCTTGCGACATCTCTAGTTTCTCCATTAGCGGCTTATCGATCCACTTGTTTGTTGCTCTGTTGACGATGACTTTCACTGTCCACAGCCACGCGATGTTGCTGAAGCAGCGTGTCGCCGGCTAGCTTTGAGGTTGAAATCTGTCGACAGAATTTGCTGACGCGTTCGTGCTAATGCTTGAAACAAATGACCTCTCAGTTAACCCTCGTTAGTGTAACAAGATATACAATGCATAGTGTATGTTATATACATGTTATGACCATATACCGATATGTAAGAACGGTGCAAATATGACATGGACACACAAGTTACAGACATGGGGCGTAAGCTAGGAATACGCAATTGCGCTCGCGTGTAACATCAATCTGAAAGGTGAAAACATTATGGCAAAAATTTAACAAAAATCGAAGGCTAAGTGGGTGGACTTTGATAAACGTTCTGTCTTGTCATGTAAGCTTTATAACCCATTCCCCCATACTGACTCCTTCTGACGCCTCTGTAAAAGTCACCTTTTGAAACCACTGTGATAACTGTGAAACCACTGTGATAACTGTGAAACCACTGTGATAAATAGAGCATTTGCCCCTATAGGAACACATGCACTATTTACCACAATGGTTTCAAAAATACACAATTCTAATTTTTCTCGCGGGAGTATGCCACCGTCCCCTATAGCCACGTTGCGTACATTACACCTGGATTAAGCTACACTCCTGATAGAAACTCTCATTCATCATCGTCAGCATTTGCTGGATTCACATAATGTAACAATGGAACGAAATGGATGCATATGTTATAGAAACAAGTACTACGTGCAACTCCTTGGAAAAAGCTTCATATGTCCAAAACCAATGGTAATACTCATTTTACAAACCCCTTCTGTTGCGTCATGTTGCTGCTGATATTATTTGGTGAATATGACAATGAATGATGATAATGATGATAATTGAGGATTGGGATGACGACAACGTTGTTTTCTGTATTGTTTTTGCCATAAAGGGTATGATAAAGACGCTTTAATTACGCTTTACTCCATAAATATGCCTTTGCAAACAGTTGACCCAGATCAGAGACTCCTGTAGAAGCCGTCTGATCAGAGTCTGTGTTTGCCTATGACAAAATATAGATAAGATTCAACAGTTTTTGCCATGGCCAAACATTCTTGTGTCCATGTGCTATTATAGCAAATAATCTAATTAATATTCATGATGTCATCATTTCTCGCATGAATAGTTATTGAGTAAAGGGTTAATTGACGATGATACTGATAAAGATGATATTGATAATGGTTGTAATGACGAGTATGGTTGTAATGGCGATTATGGCTGTAATGGCGATTATGGTTGTAATGACGATTACGGTTGTAATGGTTATGTGTGCCATTTTGACTTTTCTGAACCCATTCCCTCACAGGCTATTATTAGATCCAACCACTTTGAATAAATCTACCGAAAGGGGGCATTAACTAGAGAAAATGATTATTTTTTAGAATTTTGTAGTTTGAAACCATTGTGATAAATAGAGCATTTGCTCCTATAGGAGCAAATGCTCTATTTATCACAATGGTTTTAACAATTTATCACAATGGTTTCAACAGGTGACTTTTTCAGAGGCGTAGAAAGGCGTAATTATAGAGGAAAGGGTTAAGAGAGCTGTATGTGTACCTTACATATGCATCAAGTTGGTGACGTTGTTGTATATACATGACAACTATACAAACGTACCGGTATATATGATTGGAGATTAGTTACGATCCCATGGTTATCGCTTCTCTAAGAATTCTAACAGCCAACGCAATCTATTAGCAAATGCCATGTATAATGCCATATAACTGTCTCCTGCAATAAAATGACAATTCCTAGGAATTTATGAGAGTTTGAACGGCGATGGAATAAATACTGACCACTGAATGTACCTGAAAGAGGATGAGACAACTAAAAGTTTTGCTCAAGTCTAATCACCGAGCATGAATTTGTAACTGAATTAAATGAATGAATATGAACATTAATTTATTAGGAATCGGAAATCGGAGTAGATCACAATCCATTATTATTACTTATACAAATATGCTACATAAGTGATTCATACACACATTTGTGAGGAATTCGTATGTGTTGAAATTACGGTTCAAGAAACGTGTTACTATTTCCACAAGCAAAACACAAGCATAATAGTTCCAATGTCCTAGCTACGAAAGGAAACAAAACGATGGACGTATATCCCCCAACAGAGTATTTGGTATGCCCCAAACTATACCCTTGTATGAAACAGCAATTTAATATATATATATATATATCTGATATAATATTAATCATTTTGCCAATACCAATTTATTACCAGTCTATAGAAAACACCTGTCACAATTTACAATTGTATGTTTCATACATAAGCGCCATGGTGCATTGTTTATTATGCACATTGTTAAAGCAACGTTGCCTGGTAACGGATTGATTCATTTGAAAAGGTTTGCACTCAATGCGTTTTACTAATTTGCGTTAAATCATTTTGAATCAGTCTCAGCGTGAATTTTCTTTCTACAAAAATACGTTGCTGTCGGGAGGAATGTTTTATGGGGATATTACACTTCTGATATTTACATTCGGCATGCTAGTGGAGAGCGCATGGTACCGTTTTAAACAGTTTGGCTCCTGATGAGACACCAATGAACTCGTCGTCTCATTAACACTAAAATTATTTGGCATTCTTGTTGTGTTTTGAAATAATACAAGATACAGTGTAAATCAAATATGGAAATTGAATTAGACGACATGTTTAACCGACAAATAAATGCTCAAACACCCTGCATTAATTCTTTACTCCATGAATATTCATGTAAGAAATAATGATAGCGATAATACTTATTGTATTAATTTTAATGATCCGAAATAGACACAGGATTTATTTTGGTCATGACAGAAACTGTAGAATCCAATGATATCATATCATAAACCAACAGAGCAGACTCTGATCAGACGGCTCCTACAGGATCTAGCATATTTATGGAGTAAAGGGTTAATACAAAAAGAAATAAACCTGTCTTTAACGCCCTTAAGTCTGAGTCTTTAAGACAGGGACTATATATCAATGCATGAAGAAAGTTATGTAGAAAGCTCCTCTGTGAGCTTTCTACATTGCTCTCGTCTTGCATTAAGCAACAATATTCTGAAAATGGGTGATCCTTCGAAAGCAAAAGTAGAAATGCAAAAAGAGAAAATTGCAGACTCGGTTTTATTGAGTCTGTTCATGAGTAGTAATTAAAAGTGCAACACTACGCACGCCCCCTAGCACCGGCTTAGGCAGTATTCAATTTTCAAAACGATTAACATCAAAACTAATGATCCCGAAGGACCAGAAAATATAACAACACTGAGAATGAAGTCACTATTATAGGCCTACATGCTTATTTATTACATGGTCCCATAAGGTAGGTTTTACAAGAAATGCAACAGGTACGCCGCATCTAGTCCGGTTCTATACTGGCTGCAAGACTGATAAGGACCAATCTATATACAGTAAACCCCCTCTAACGCGACCACTTACATGTAATGAATAAACATGGGTTTCTTTATAAGCAGGTGGTTGCTTAATGCAGGACAAAAGTAATGCAGAAAGCTCCTCTAGGAGCTTTCTGTATTACTTTTGTCCTGCATTAAGCTACCACCTGCATCTAGCACCCATAATTATACACGTTTTAGGTGGTCGCATTAGCACGATTTTACTGTAAATACTTATTAGAGGCCGCGACTGTTGTTATGCAGAGCATTTCATAAGAGGAGTGCTAAATTGTCCAAATCCCTTACTTTGCAGGTACATTTCCTATACACTTATATAATTTATAAAGTTTCACGTAGCACTCTTGCTCATTGGGTTAAATGTTTTAAAGGCATTTCGAACGGAATGTTGACCCATTAACCCCATGATGTGTATTTTGGGAGCCGACTGTCAGGTATCTGATACACAAACTGATAAGGCGGGCTACCATCACAGAGGATCAATGCATAATTGCATAACTTTATCTCTTATGGCTATGGACCCTGACTGGACACTGCAGGAGCACAGCTGGATACTGTGTATATATAGGGGGGGGGGGGGGTCACTTATATAAGGAGCTTTGAAATGCCTTTAAAGCCGATAAAGAAGCTTTGGAAAACACCAACATGTTTTGTAAGTCAAGAACAGCTACAACAAAACAGAACATTCTGAAATTCGGAATCTGTTGATAAAATATGCTGCGCCGACTATTCGACAATAGCTGATCCTACTGGCTTGTGTTTATTCCAAGTTCGTTTTTAATCGTATTAACCCATTCCCTCATAGGCTATTTTTAGATCCAACCTCTTTGAATAAATGTACCGAAAAGGAGCATTAACTAGAGAAAAGGAAACTTTTTAGAATTTTGTAGTTTGAAACCATTGTGAATGGTTTTAATATGTGATTTAATCATATTAACCCTTTCACCCATGAATATTAGTTTAGAAATATATTACTACACAAATACTCATGAACTGAAGTTTTATAATCACGCATTAATCACGAACTTTAGAGTCAGTTCTGTATTATTCCATAAGTAAACAGAACAGATCTTCATCATATATATCCTACGGGAACTATCTGATCTGGGTCTATTCTGTTTGCAAAGGAGTCAAGAGTCGTTTTTTAATAAGGGAAAGGATTCAAAAGGTACGGCAAATAGTTTCGATATTGATTTTGCTGACACTTCTGGCATTTTATATGAACTACTGTCTGGTCGAGATGCCGTATTTAATGAAAGTGAAAGAACAATTTCTTCAATATTAGTGTCAGAAATCTTGCAATTAGCCAAGCTATTTTAGTTTTAGCAGAAAACCGAAAGAGGGGCGGCTTTTTTTTATCTTTAGGAGATATTCAGACGACATTATTATTTAAATAATCCACTTTTTTCGTTTGTCTTTTCAAAGTAAACCACTAGATGCAGTTTCACATAATGACCGTATGTCTGAAGTGATGATGTCAAATATAGTAAAGAATATATATTGCTTATTTGTTATTTTATTCTTATCATTTAAAATGAAAGCATTTTGCATAGTTATCATGTTATTGACTTCATCAAGAAAAGTATTATACTTCATTAAGTAATTTTGAATCGATCAATTAGAGCGATCAAACAGCGAAAAATAAACCAGAATCGAAAAACAACCCCAAGCAAAATATAATTTGCTTCCATGAATGAAGACGGGAATGGGTTGGTTTCGCAGAACCATTCCAATCAAATTCGACTGCAAATTCTCAGCAATACGCTCGTAATAGCTTTTCGTGGAAAGTGGAATACTCCCTATGTACATAAGTTTATGTACCTCGTTTGAAGAAGTCTCTGGCCGAACTCGTCATGAATGGATATGCCTTTCTTGTTCCTTAACAGTTTTCCATTTTCTCCAGCTTTCCTTGGTTAAACGGACGTTGTATCTCGACTGGAATCACTGTCTCATTTGTTCTAATGTCATCTGATGCGCACTCCTCCTTGTCATTCACGGTTTTTAGTTGCCATTTTTGTTTATTTACTCGGAGCACGGAAGCCACGTGATGACCACGTTACAGTACATGTAGTTCATTTGTATTTAGTGGACGATCCGTTCAGCTAGTAATTCCCGGGATTAAATCCGATTGCTTTCTTAGAAATAAAACAAGTCTCGCGACTTGTTTGCAACTGATTTGAAACCATCTTTGAACAGAAAATCAATATTTTTATTTTTTTTTTAAAGTGGAAACGTTCGTTTGAACTGAGGGATTATGTCGCTATATGTTTTCAGCATATTGCGACGTAGCTAATTACAATTCGAGGAAGACCACTTAAGCCTTTTCCCTTGTATTGAATAAAATGCATTGTTTTGCGCACAGAAGACACCCGGGTGGAACCATGGACCTACCGCAAGCCAGCTGGATGACCTCCGAGGTCATCCAGCTGGCTTGCGGTAGGTCCGTGTCCTCCTCTCATGAAAATTAACGCATCCAGTAAAACATTAACCTCCAGAAAAAACTTTTAACGCCTTTACAAAAACAGTAGAAGTATGGAAAAGTTTCATCCGTGGAGACAACCTGCACGTTCTATTTAGTCATATACTAGCTGTGAAGCAATGCTAATACAGCTACATGTATATATATTAAAACCTCTCTATAACGGCCACTAAATTACATCAAGTAGTTTGTGTTAAAGACAGGTGGCTGCTTAAAGCAAGGTGAAAGTAAAACAGAACGCTCCTATAGGAGCGTTCTGTTTTACTTTCACCTTGCTTTAAGCAGTCACCTGCCCTAAAAAACTTATTAACACAACTTAATGGCCGTTATAGAGAGGTTTTACTGTATATTTAAAACGCAGGTGGCATCACATGTAAAAGCCAACTTAAGTTTTAAAGAAAAACAATAAACCAGATGAATACTTTGCAAAAATAAGATACGTCAACAAAATTTAGTATGCCTGGGCACCTGCAGCAGGTCTATGTTTACGTAAGTTTTGAAGGCCAGTTATAAGTATCTGGTGATTATTTTTATTTGTTTCGAAAACAAGAAATAATTACCTAATGGAACACATTTCACTTTCAATTTCAGTTTTTTCTATAGAAGCTTTATGTTCCGTGTAACCTTTTGATTGTGTTTTATCATTTTCAAATGCAATATTAAAATAATTTAATACACGTTCCGTGCGTTTCTACATTACATGAACCTATACTAGACAACGCTCACATTGGCGGTGCCAACCACATCGTAACACAAGTCACCGGCAACAGACATTCAGTCAGTTGAATCAAACAAACAAACAAATTATTCTTTGTGCATGGGGAACACGTTGGCTGTCATTTGCAAACAGTGTAGACCCATATCAGAGGGTTCCTAGAGGAGCCATCTGATCAAGGTATATACACTGTCATTTGAAATCCTCCCACAATGTATTCTCTTTCATACTGAATGAACCGTTCTACCTTTAATCGGGGATTGGCTATTCCATTCTGTTAATTAGTGCTGAAACGGTCAAGGGATAAGATTGTATTAACTAACCCTTTCCCTATTTAACCCTTTTCCTCATATTGGCGACTTTTGGCGATTCTGTAAAAGTCACTTTGTGAAACTATTGTGATAAATAGAGCATTTGCTCCTATAGGAGCAAATACTCTATTTATCTTAATGGTTTCAAATTGAAAAATTCTAAAAAAATCCTTTTCTCTAGTTGATGCTCCTTTTCGGTAGATTTATTCAAAGAGGTTGTATCTAAAAATAGCCTATGAGGTAATGGGTTAATAGTCATGTAAGAAAAATGATATTATTCTCAATGAAACATTTTGCTTTGACAAAAAAGGAGAATCATATCTATATCATATAAAAAGCAAACAGAGCAGACCCTGGTCAGACGGCTCCCTATAAGAACCGTCTGATCTGGGTCTACTCTGTTTGCAAAGGCATGAAAACGCGTTTATATGATGGAAAGGGTTAGATAAGAATATAGCGTTTCCGATTTCTCAGTAGCTTAAGTTTAGATGAAATAATAATAATAAGTATATATATATTTCATCAATCCCAATTTCAAAAGAACACGTTCACATTTCTAACTCGAATGGTCGTTATAATTCCTATGCCATGAATGAATGAATGAAATGAAATGAATGAATGAATGAAATACTTTATTTAAAGAGGGTTACCCGGTTAGTCAACAGACTAATCTACCCCAGGGCCCTCTAACAGAAGCATTTCATTAAAAAATATTTAACAAACAGAAATATAAACAGTATCTATAATTTAAGAGACAGAACAGAGTAGCCATATAATGCACGTTTAAATCGATTAAATCAAACCGAATGCGCAGACTAGTTTGAAAAGTGAAATATGACATTATAATTGCGCAAACCAAGAACAGAAACTTTCACAGAAATTTTCCATTCTGGGATTACTCAATTCCTAACCTCAAGTATTACTCTGTACATATTCTGTACTCATATAACACATGAAAATATCATAGTGATAGATATGAGAAAACATATTCACAAAAGTGGTTTATCAACACAACACTGTATGTATATGCTATGGAAAGTATAAAAAATATTGTTCACACATTTCAAACAGGACAAACCCAACTCAGAAACTCCTGCAGGGCTTTTCTGATACGGAATTGCTTGTTTGTTAATGTACAGGACTAAATCTGTAAATCATCATTGTTAAATGGTGGTTGTTTTCCACTGAATTAAAACAGAAGAAAGTTTAACCTCACAACAGAAATGATTTCGAACAACAAGATGACTAGACATGGTTCAATAATTCTATGTGCACATAACGTTAACAATAATAGATAATGAGATACGTGTAAAGATTGTTTTAGTTGCTGGTGAGTGTTAAATAGACACTATAAAATGTTTAAAAGAAAAAAAGGCTAGAATGGATTTAAAACTAGAGTAACTTTGAAATAATAAGGAAAATGGTTATGAACAACAATCTAACAAGATATGTACAAATAGTGCTAAACTTCAGGTAGTGACTCAGAACAGGCGATATTTAATTCAGCACTCTGTATGAAAAAGACAGTGCTGAATAAATAACACTTGTAATATGAACATTAGTCTTTAGATTGAAGAGAATACGCCAAGTATAGTAGACTTTAAAAATTAACTTCACAAGAATTCACACTAATGTTTTACAAGATACATTGGTATCCTAAAACGATAATGCTTTACAAGATATAGTTCGATCTTGGTAAAAAGACATATATTTATTTTGTACTGCTAATTGGTAATGACTAATGAAAATGCTAACAAGTCATTCAAATTTATGCAAGGTTCAAAACCTAATATCATCAATATTTAAAATGAACTAGCCCAAAGGGTCCTTTTGAGAAATATCTATATTAGAATTAGAATAATTTTGTCTTCAAATAGGTTTTGGTCTGAGTTTGCTAAAGTTTTAAAAAATAAGCATGTACAATAACAAGTTCTAACTATAAAATACATAACTACACAACAATATGTGAAAAATGGTATGCATGCACCTCTAACTTTCTAAGTGCTAGCTCTCAGTCATTTTGGAGTGAATATAAAACATGAAAATGTTACCTGATAAAACAGCATAGGTTGAGATTGAAGGTAACTACAGACAATGGATAAAATCAATTTTGTGATTTAAGCCATCGAATGAAATGAGATGTGCAGCTTTCGATACTATTCACGGATCGAATTGAATCAGATGTGTTTTATATTTTACATTTTCTCTTAACCCTTTCCCTGTTCTATGTTTATTCCAAATTTCAATACATTCTGAATATTCATTAGCAAAATAGTTACAAAAGAAATATGGAAGGTGGAGCATTGTAGACAGGAGCCGTATCATCTGGGTCTACTCTTTTTGCAAATGCGTGAAAACACGTTTATATGAGGGAAAAGGTTAATTGCAATTTGACGTTGCCTGTGTGCAACTTGCTTGAGTTTTTTTGCTTCAAAGTCATTAATGTTACGGGCACGACACAGGGCGACTTCCTGTGACAAGTCCACATTATTTTATCATCATGTAATCAGAGGACATGTTCTTAAACGTTTAACGCGCTGAATAAATATTTATTTCAGCTTAAACTCGTATTGAAAACGTTTGGTTTTAAATCATACATCTAACTATCGAAATCACACCCTTGTAAAACGCAGTGTTGTCTGTTCTGGGTCCACGTTGATAGCAAACAATATTACAGGTTGGTAATAACGTGCTGAATGATAAAACAAATCTATGACAAACAAATGCGCAAGAGAAGCTCAGAGAACCCCAGAGAGCAAAGTGGAATGGTCCCCTGAATCTGGAAGATTCTGTTCACCTTTTAGATAAAGTGATGTTTGATATAATGTTTATTACTGAACATGTTCCACCATGTTCTGAGTGGCAATAAACTGCAAACAGTCAACAAGTGCATGTAATGTATCACAAGTTTGTTTAGTTGAGATACGAGTCTCATGTCGTGCACTAAATTGTTGCTGGTACAGCTTGTAGCATGCACATCATTTTGTGGAACGTGGAAGGTTAAGTTCAAGCTTACAATATACGTGTTTTACCTTTTCATGTGCTTAGTAAAACGTCTTTAACCTTACTGTGCTGGGCTTTGCAAACAGTGTAGACCCAGATAAGAGGGGTCCCATCAGGGTCTGAACTGTTTGTCATGTTACATTTTTCTTTAGAGAAATCCCTAAATATTAACAATAAACTTGATCCGTTTGAATTTCGGTATAGTCCATTTACAAAGTCAGCTTTTTAAAGGTTAAGCCCTGTCAACGTTACATGTTCAAATGCAATATTCAAAATCTCAAACAGGTCAAACTTACCGTGAATATGCAGATGCGTTTTGATGAAATGTGTAACATAACAAACAGTGAATACCCTAATGAGAGGGTTCCTTTGGGAGCCCTCTCATTTGGGTATACACTGTTTGCAAAGGACATTTGTGACTCGTTTCCAGCACTGAAAGGGTAAACATTTTACCTGAAGCTGAAGCAGTTTGCGCATTTGCAAACCTAGTAGACCAAGATCAAGAATACTCTAGTTTACTCATGAAATAATACTGATCAGATTCTACACCTTCAGCCATTATTCAACAAATTCGCTTGTTCATATGCTATTATAAAGATTTAGCTTAGTAATAGCAGTGTATATGAATATTAAATTAGACAGAGGTGTTTAAACCGTTGACTATTTCCATACTCAAACGCGTATCTCATTTGTTTCCATTAACACAATCAAAGTGTCAAAACATTGGTTCTAAACAATACACTGAACTTCAAAGAGACAGCAACGCATTTGGCAAAATGCCTTTGTTAATAAAAATGCAATATATTATTACAATAAACGGTTGTACGCCACTACATGTAAACATAAATATCTGAATGTAATGCGCAAACACTTTCTCTTGCTCATAGTGCCATTATAAACATAAATAAACCTTTCCTTCATATAAACGCGTTTCACGCATTTGCAAACAGAGTAGACCCACACCAGACGTCTCCTGTAGGACGTTGCTAATGAAATCTGAAAGATCTGTTTCTTTACTTTCTAAAATGGCTACGTTTCATCTTCCATATTTCATGATAACTATTTTGTCCATGAATGTTGAAATTTGGAATAAACGTAGAACAGAGAAAGGATTAATGAATATTCATGATACCATTATTTCTTGCCTGAACATTCATGGATTAAAAGGTTAAATGAAGGTTTTGAAAGAGAAACCATTTGGAACCCAGTGAGAAGTCTCGTCTGACACATGAAGTGTCATAATATTATACAGCTCAAACTCCAACGAATGGTCCTCCAAATAGATGGCTTATTCTTGGACTTGACGTCAGGCGATAACTTGGTGTAGGATGAAAGTTATGTAGAACTTCTGTATTACTTTTGTCTTTCATTAAGCAACCGCTTGCTTTTAAAGACATATGTCAGAGGTTCGGATACGATGCGTAAATTTAAACATTTTCAAGAATAGCTCCTTTATTTTCTCCACCAAACCCTATACTGTGACCACTCTTTAGAATCGTCTAGAAGAGACAATTGTAAAGAGTAGCCACTACAGTATAGTGTTTGGTATAGAAATGACGATTTTAGTGTTTGGGTACGCACCTTTATCTGTAGCTCTGATATTATATGTTTACTCTTAACCCTTTCACCGTAAATGTCGCAAAAATGCACCTCGACAAATAGTGCAGTCCCAGATCAAGGCGGCGTCTAATCAGAGGCTTCACGTTTTGTCTCAACTCTATTTCTATATCTATGCTTTATATTTTTGAAATTTGCATGTATTTATCTCATTTTCTTATTTTACCATATGGTTTCAACAAAATTGGATTGCAGACGACGAATAGAAAGTTGGCGTCGAAAGGGTTAAAAAGGGGTTCGAGCTATAGGAGTTTGTTGTATTCTTGCAATTAACTGCTGTATTTAGCTATATGTACTTGTATCTGAACGTAAATCGTGAACTCACAAATAACTTCTTGACTGAAGTTTTATTGACTAAGCGTTGATGTTGTTATTGCATTAAGTGGGTTGTAATTGTTACGTTCTTAGCTTTATTAGTTTTATTTCTGGTAATTTTATCCATAGTTCAAGGCCTGTATCACAGATTTATCTGTTTCTTGTGTTTGTTTGGTGCTAAGTCAGGATATATTCCTCTATGCAAATTGAAATGTTAACTGCTGCAATTATGAAAATTTATTTGCCTTTCATATCACTGAAACCTTTACTTATTAAATACGCTTTTCTATGCCTTAGAAAACAGATTAGACCCAGATCAGACGGCTCCTGTAGAAGCCGTCTGATCAGGGTCTGCTCTGTTTGTTTATGAAATAATATAGATGTGATTCTACAGTTTTTGCCATGGCTAAAACTTCCTGTGTTCGTGTGATAGTATCAGTGTCAAAGGATGTTCCTGTGTTCGTGTGATAGTATCAGTGTCAAAGGATGTTCCTGTGTTCGTGTGATAGTATCAGTGTCAAAGGATTTTCAAGATATTGAGTGCTAAAGAATATGACATTTGACACCCTGTGACACCCTGTGACATTGACCTTTGATCCAGTGACCCAAAATTCTGCACGAGTCATTTACTCAATATGTTCTTTCATCATGTAAAATATTATTGCTCTATCAAGTGGAGCAGAATTAATATTCCCTGATCTCTCAAAGTGTTATTTGAAATGTGAAATTATCGTATTTTTGGTGGGGTATAGAACTAATTTTTCACAAACGTGTCACATATTCGTACGTATTTGAGGAATTGGTACGAAATATTTTTCAACACAGCTCTATAGCTCTATATTTTTTCACCAGATCATATTCTTCTTAGCAGTTCTAAGAAACATGTTATCTTCTAAAACATGGGAAGAAATTGAAATGAAAAGCCGACATCGGGCACACTCTTCTCAGAATTATATGATTGCTTTGCAATAGGAATGTGATCACATTCTTCTCGTTGAGACGTATATTATATTGGAAAGGTAAGATCCTACAGAACTCTCTCCAAGGGAACTGTTGCTTCTCTATGGCGTCTTAGAGTAAGGTATCATATATGTTTTATAACATGTTTAACTCAGTTAACCCATTCCCACTTACTGACGCATTTTGACGCCTCTGTAAAAGACAATTTCTGAAGCCATTGTGATAAATAGAGCATTTACCCATAGGAGCAAATGCTGTATTTATCACAATGTTTTTAAAAAATTCTGAAAGTTCCCTTTTTCTCTAGTTAATGCTCCTTTGCGGTATATTTATTCAAAGAGGCAGGTTCTAAAAATAGCCTATGACGGAATGGGTTAACCCGTTACCTCATGAATATGTATACAAAAATCACGACTTTATGAATATTCTTTAATACTTTCCTTGTTCAATATTTATTCCAAATTTCAATACGTACTGAGTATTCATGGACCAAGTAGTTATAATGAAATATGGAAATTGGAACATTGTAGCCATTTTAGAAAGTAAAGAAACAGATATTTCAGATTTCATTCGAAAACAGGAGCCGTCTGATCTGGGTTTACTATGTTTGCAAACACGTGAAAAAGCGTCTATATGAAGGAAATGGTTAACTGACTTTTTTAAGTTGTGGCTTTGTCAGAAACAGTAGAATCAGACTATAGTATGCATTAAGCAAATAGAGTAGACCAGATCTGAGTGTGCTCTGTTTGCAATGGCGTTTATAATGAGTATAGTTGGGGTAAAGGAGAAATATTCTCATTCATAATCACTGTTAGTCTGCACTATTTTTGTACGATGTCCCATTTATCCGGTCTTATATGATAGGCCATTTTGTATAGTCCCTGGATCAACGACTGTTAATGACATGACAGTCCGTATGGCGGTTCATTTTGTGTAGTCCCTGAATCAACGACTGTTTATGACGTGACAAGAAAAAACCGTCGTTAAAATGACGTTATTTGACGTTACAGAAAAAGTACCCAACATCGTGTGCGACGTTTGGACAGTTTATATGATCATTTTGCTTATTCCCAAAATCAAAGACTGTTTATAACATGACATTCCATCCGTATTTTGTGACATTTTGTCTATCGCTTGAAACAACGACTGCTTGTGACATCCTCGTCTCTACCGTGACATCTATTTTATTTTGTTGCAACTATTATATCCCTGTTGCAACCATTATATCCTTGTTGCAATCAGTATATCCCTGTTGCAAGATTGGTGATGACAAAAAGAGCCGCACCATGATTGGGAGCATCTTTCATAAGTGTTTCTCTGTTAGCATGTTTCTGTCAATCGAATTGACTAAATGATAAGGCACGATTCATGGCAAGTGCCACGATCGTTTTAGATAACAGATTCGATAAAATGATAAGAACGAAACATGAATATGAGATTTTATTCGTCTCATAAACGAGGAAGCACGACTGAATTAGCCCAACATGATAATATCAAGGGCTCAGTGCAAAGCTGCTGTAACTACAATCTATGGGGCAAAAAGGTGACGACCGTTGCGAACAGTTTGCATCCAGATAAGACGCTGAATATCTTGATGTCTCATTAGAATCCAAACTGATTAATACTCTGATCGATCATTTGGACAGAAATGGGAGAAATATTGTGTTTTTTTCTGTATTAAAAAAGAGGACACTTTTTTTTAAATGAGTTAAGATATTAAATAATAAACAGTAAATCCACTCTATATTGCGACAACCAAGAAGAGGCCTGATGCTCTGTCTTAATGGCAGGTAGCGCCTTATGCAGGGCAAAACATAAGCAGAAAGCTCCTGCATCAAAGCAAACACCTGCTTTTAAAGACATCTATGTAAATCAGAGTTACAGATAAAGGTGCGTACCCGAGTACTAAAATCGTCATTTCTCCACCAAACCCTATGCTGTGACCACTCTTTAGAATCGTCTCGAAGAGACGATTCTAAAGAGTGGTCACAATATAGGGTTTGGTGGAGTGGTCACAATATAGGGTTTGGTGGAGTGGTCTCAATATAGGGTTTGGTGGAGAAAAAATGAGTTATTGGTGGAGAAATAAAGGAGTTATTCTTAAAAATGTTTTAATTTATGCATCTTATCTGTACCTTTGTATGTTTATTCATAAATCGGTCGCTTAAAATGGGTTTTATTGTAGTAACAATACTATTATACTAATCCCTCGATGTGTTGTACTTTAATTCTGGATATTCAGATACGGACATATTTTATGACTTTAACTGTGCGGGTCCGTATCAAAAAACCTAATGTCGATTAATTTTGCCCACAGGGGGCCATTTCGTGGGTCTACATGGTCTAAAAGGTCAAACAATTTGATTGGGTCGATTTAGTGTTATATTATATACGTATATAATATAATACTAAATCGACCCAATCAATTTTTTTACCTTTTAGACCATGTAGACCTACGAAATGGCCCCCTGTGCTTTTGCCATGCATTTTGAAGAGACTTCGAATATGATCATGGAAACGTGTTCAATATCATCTTCTCGTAAACCAGTCACATATATTCTCAGATTCTGAGAACAATATGATCGACATGAATTCACTTTCCTATCAGGTCGACTTGTTTAACCCACCCCCTCCTAGACTATTTTTAGACACAACCTTTTATAATAAATCGACCGAAAAGGAGCACTTACTAGAGAAAAGGAAAGGTTTAGAATTATGTAGTTTTGAAACCAAATGCTCTATTTATCACAATGGTTTCAAATGTTGACTTTTACAGAGGCGTCAAAGGGCGTCAGTAGGAAGGAACGGGTTAAAAGAATGTGATCATATGTTTCTTAGGCCTGATAAAAATATTATCTGGGAATAATGAGGTCCTATATAGCTTACTGGTTGTGGAAAGATGCTTGGTAATCACAGTTGTCTGGAATTTAAAGCACAGCCAATGTATATACTTCCGCTCGCAGTTTATTTGTGTCACGAGCATGTCCCTAGACGGACAATTTGTCTCCACCTTAGCTGGGCCCATATGCGGATTATGTCACGTAACTAAATGGTGGCATTCAAAATGCAGTAAAATATCTCGAAAGCGACCATCTAAAAGGTGCACAATAATGGGTCCTAAATTCAGGCGGTAGCTTAATGCAGGGCGAGCGTTATCAAGAAATCTTCTGTAAGAGCATTCTGCATAACTTTCGTCCTGCATTAAGCAACAACATTCCTTTAGAGACATCAGTTTCTGTTCATTAAGTGGTCGCTTTAGAGGGATTCTTCTGTACTTTTAATGATTATTGACGGAGACACAAAACGTGGTAAAGTAGCACAGAATTGTTAAATGTGAGTTATATAAGACCCTAGGGTAAGATAGATTTTCCTTAACCCGTGACACGTATGCGTTGTTATCTACAAACAGTATAGACCCAGAATAGAGGGATTCCAGAGGACGCCTCCGATCAGGTCCTGCACAGCTTGCCATTTAAAACCATCTAGCCGCTTTAAGCATTTCATACCGAATGGACTCTATAGTTAAACACAGATGGGCTATTCCACTGCGGAAAGTAAACGTCGGACGTTTTAAGCGTGATTGTCGGACCTATCTGGTTTACTTCTGTCGCCTTTCTTCCGCACTTCATCATTTCTTATCCTACTGTGACATTCAGGGGTCAAGATAAGGTGTGAAATTAAAATTTTCAAGAATAAATCTTTTTTCTCCACCAACCCTATACTGTGACCACTCTTTAGAATCGTCTCGAAGAGACGATTCTAAAGAGTGGTCACAGTATAAAGTTTGTTGGAGAAATGACGATTTTTATATCTGGGTGCGCAGCTTTATCTGTAGCTCTGATTACACATCCATTTTGTCTGCTAAAACTCTGATATACTGCAGTCTTTACTTCCGAATCGTTTAACCATTTTCTTCATACAAACCTTTGCAAACAGAGTAGACCCAGATCATGTAGGAGCCGTCTGAACAGGACCTGCTCTGTTTGCTTACGGTATAATATAGATTTGACTCTGCAGTTTCTGGCTGCTCCAAAATGTCCTGTGTTTATAGTAAAACCTCTCTATAACGACCTCTAAATTGTGTTAATTAGTTGGTATTTAGGACAGGTGGTGGCTTAAAGCAATGTGAAAGTAAAACAGAACGCTCCTGTAGGAGCGTTCTGTTTTACTTTTCACCTTGCTGTAAGCATCCATCTGCCTTTAACACAAAAATATTTGATGTAATTCAGTGGTCGTTATAGAGAGGTTTTACTGTATATGCCATTATAAAAAGTAATATTCATGTCATTATTCCGTACATGAAATAGGAAAACATGCAACAATAAAAGGGTTAAGATTTTTAGAAATTATAGACCAATTGCCAAATAATGTGCATCTTGATAAGAAGCTGAGTTACTCGGCGTCTCATCTGGATCCAAACTGTTTGTAAATGCAAACCACTTCACGACTGACAGGACGGGGCCTTATTGTCATTTTGGTTATCATTGTCATTTGGCAAAAAACAATTTATCCTTTCTGATAAAAACATAATTTGAAGCCAAGGTGACGGTTATATAATCCCACGCAGTGCTTTGAAACACGGTTTGAAACCTGACTGTAATCTGAAATCTAGCCGAAAATTAGCTGAAATCATCTTCATCATTATTCATCATCCATCATAAAAACGCATCGCTGTTAGAGTCCTAAGTATGTCAGAAATAAAGGACATATTTCTATTTCTCCACCAAACCCTGTCTTACTGGAATTACAATAAAACCTCTCTATAACGGCCATTAAATTGTGTTAATTAGTTGGTATATTAGGGCAGATGGCTGCTTAAAGCAAGGTAAAAGTAAAACAGAACGCCCCTATAGGAGCATTGTTTTACTTTCACCTTGCTTTAAGCAACTACCTGCCTTTAACACAAAATACTTGATGTAATTTCGTGGCCTTTATAGAGAGGTTTTACTGTATTTAGAATTGTCTCACTGAGTATTTCACTGAGAAATACGAACTGTTGATACATCTTCAGCCCCGACATCAGTCATTGGCTATTCGCGACCTAGCTTGCATTTTGCACACAACTTTGACAAGAGGTCCAGATAAGATGCGTAAATCAAAACATTTTCAAGAATAAGTTCTTTATTTCTCCACCTAACTCTATGTTGTGATTACTCTTTAGAATCGTCTCTTCGAGACGATTCTAAAGAGTGGTCACAACATAGGGTTTCGTGGAGAAATGACGATTTTAGTACTTGAGTACGCACGATTATCTGAAGCTCTGTGAATGGATCAAGATAAGACACTGAGACTCAGCGTCTCGTCAAGATCCAATCTAATTGACACTCGATTGATAGTTTCTCATAAGCTTCATCGAATCGGGAGTATTCAAAATTGCATTATATTCAGATTTGAGCAGACATTAATTTTCCACAGCCGGTTAAGAGTTAAATATTATAGGGGACGTAAACCGAATTAACCTACTCACTCTTCGCTCTATCATGACTGACCTGACACGATTTATTCACATGCGCTGTGGATAAAAGTGCAGAGTCAGACCATCCATCACATAATACATTTTATGAAGCGTTCGTGGGTAAACCTTATATTATGACTGACATAGTAAATACTACAACCAGACGCCACAGTGGAAGTGCATCGTCTGACCTTTGACCTGATTGTCATCAATGTCTGAGTGTCATGTCTCATATGCAGATAGTTTAACCCTTTGGTCCATAAATGCGCCTTTATATGCCTTTGTAAACAGAGTAGACTAAGATCAGACTGCTGTGTTTTCTTATAAATGACACGGACATGATTCTACAGTTTCTACTATGGCCAAAAAGCCATGTGTCCATGTTCATTATAAATATTGATCTAGCTAACATTAACATTAAACCCTTTCCCTGTTCTATGTTTATTCCAAATGTCAATACCTGCTGAATATTCATGGACAAAACAGTTAAAATGAATCATGGGAGATGGAGCGTTGTAGCCATTTTAGAAACTATAAAGACACAGGTCTATCAATTTCATTAGCAAACAGAGCAGACCCTGATCAGACGGCTCCTTTAGGAGCCGTCTGATCTGGGTCTACTCTGTTTGTAAATACGTGAAAACGCGTTTATATGAGGGAAAAGGGTTGAACCCTTTCCCTTATGTAAGCGCATTTAGGAGCCGTCTGATCAAGGTATTCTCTTTTTGCTAATGAAGTAATATAGATCTGATTCTACAGCTTCTGCCTGAGCCGAAATGTCCTGTGTTCATATGCCATTATAAAAAAATAATCTTATTAATATTCATGACGTCATTATTTCATACATGGAAATTCATCAGGGACAGGGTTAATGGTGTCATTTTTTCTGACACGATTATTCATGGAGTAAACGGTTATGTAAAGCACGTGCCCAATGAGAAGTACACCAATACCTACTACACGATGTGAATGACTACATTGACTAGTGCATTATATTCATTAGAACCACTCTAATGCGACCACTTAATGAATAAACATGGGTGTCTTTATATGCAGGTGGTTGCTTAATGCATGGCAAAAGTAATGCAGAAAGCTCGGAGCTTTCTGCATTACTTTTGCTCTGCATTAAGCTACCACCTGCATCTAGCACCCAGAATTATACCTCTTTTAGGTGGTCACATTAGCGGGGTTTTACTGTATTTCGTCACTAAGCACATCGTAAATGAGAAGTACACCAATAACTACTACACGACAGCAAGGACTAGTGCATTATCTATTTCATCACCAAGCTTATCGTAAATATTAACCCTTTCCCTGATGAATATTCATGTAGGAAATAACGACGTCGTGAATATTAATAAGGTTATTTTTTATAATGGCATATGAACACAGGACATTTCGGCTCAGGAAGAAGCTGTAGAATCAGATCTATATTACACCATAAGTAAACAGAGCAGACCCTGAGCAGACGGCTCCTATAGGAGCCGTCTGATCTAGGTCTACTCTGTTTGCATATGCGTCAAAATGCGCTTACATAAGGGAAAGGGTTAACTCTCTCAACCCTGAATTATAAAAGTGGAAAATCCCACCAGTGTTTAATAAACGAGTCCACTCAGTATTCTAGAGGATTTTGAATTGCAAACTCTAGGAGCCTTCTGATCTGGGTCTAGACTGTTTGTAAATGGCAGTGTATGCTTCTCTCAGGTCGAAAGAGTGAAATAATATGCTAACTTTTTAACCCTTTTACCGCCGAAGTCGCAAAAATACACCACGACAAATAGTGCAGTCCCAGATCAGACGCTGCCTTTTCAAGGCGGCGTCTGATCAGGGACTTCACTTTTTGTCCCAGTCTCTATTTCCACATCTGAGTTTTATTTCTTTGAACTTTGCATTTATTTATTTCATTTCTTTATTTTACCATATGATTTAACAAAATTCGATCGCAGACGACAATTAGACATTTGGCACCGAAAGGGTTAAATGCTGAATTTTCAAAATGGAATGGTCCTTCAGTGATTAACGATATAGGTCATTCAGAATGAAAGGGTGATACTTTGCGAAAGGAATTTGAATGACAAACAGTGCAGACCATCATCAGTGGTCTACTGTAGAGTCTACATTGTTTACAAATGTCAATACAGTCGTTTCCTTTATTCAAATACATGTACAGAAATAACCATGCAATATTGACCAATTCCGGTGTAAATAAGCGGTGCCTCATTCTAATATTCTTTTGTCATTATTTACAATATTCGTTCGTTCTATTCCCTATCTTTTTGACATGTAGATGTGTTGATACATGCAGCAAGACCTTTGTAATGCGACCACCAGAATGAGGAATACCAGATTTCTTTATCATAGCAACATGTGGTAGCTTAATGCAGGACAAAGGTTACGCAAAAAGCTCCTATAGGAGCTTTTTGTACAACTTTCGCCTCGTATTAAGCAACCACCTGTTGTTAAAGACCACTGGACATATTAATTTAGTGGTAGCTATAACGGGGTTCTAATGTAATTACTAATACATCTATGGAATGAATAGCTCAGCGTCCTAGCTGCTGTCTCTCACCAGACACTCGTGTGTATCTAGAGCAATAATTTACACGAAATTCGCATAACATGCAATTTGAATTGTAAATTAGTTTGCTTTTGAATTGTGATGCATCTTCTTTGCATAAAACAATAAAAAATCATACTATGTTTTGTTTAATTATCTGTAATGGAATATTTATTCCGCTGCATTGAGCAAACGTATTGCAGTGGATATTGTTTCTTCCAACACTGACGGGGTATTCTATTATATAGTTTTTTTTATTGTATATATGTTTTGAGGGAATTATGGTAGATTGACCTGGTCAAATGAGTTCTCTCGTTATTATTATTAACCATTCGCTTGCTATTCACGTCAATATATCTACCTGTAAATAGTGAAGACCCAGATGAGACAGCTCCTGCAGGAGCTGTCTCATCAGGGTCTGCACTATTTACAAGTTGATTGTGCAACCAATGCACCCCAGAGCAGTGATTGCATAGCGAAATACTTGTACACAGTGAAGATATATGTAATTATACAACAGGGCATGGGAAAAGAAGGAGAAATGTATTTTAAAATTCAGCAAGCGAAGGGTTAATATCATTACTATTATAATAGGTTAACCCATCACCTGATGAATATTAATGAAACAAAAAATGGCAGCATGAATATTAATTAGCTAGCTTGCTGTGATGATATAGTAAAACCTCTGTAAACCGGAATGCTAGTAGAGAAGAATTTAGATTATTTAGGCAGGTGGATGCTTAATGCATGGTGAAAGTCATGCAGAAAGCTCCTAGAGGAGCTTTCTGCAAGACTTTCATCCTGCGTTAAGCTGCCACCTGTCTCCAAGACCGATATTTATACTAAACTAAATAAAAACTGTTGCTACCAAAATTACCATAAATATTTGGGCTGATAGATTGGTAAAATAATGCAGGCGTTTATCAGACTGCTTCTAAAGGCGTAGTCTGATCAGGGTCAGCACTATTTGCTACTACAAAAATCATACTGCTCCTCAAGGAACGGTTTGACCAGTGATCTTCATTATTTGCTTCACTGTTAGTTCTATACAAAGTAATCAAAATGGTGCTGATATGACACTAGGAGCCGTCTTATCTTAGTCAGCCCAGTTTGCATAGTTGTGAAAGCATGTTTTCTATCAGGTAAAGGATAAATGCTTATTAACCATTTCCTTCATATAAATGCGTTTTCGGGCATTGGCAAACAGAGAAGACCCAGATCGGATGGCTCCTATAGGATCCGTCAGATCAGGGTCTGCTCTGTTTGCTTATGACATTATATAGATCTGGTTCTACAGGTTTTGTCGGAGCAAACACATCCCTTGAAAATTGTACTTTTTGAAAAAATCAGCTAATAAATATTCATGACGTCATCATTTCTTGCATGAATATTGAACAGGTAAAGGGTAAATGGCTATTAACCGACCTTTCTAATGCAGCCTGACACCAAACAGGAAAGCATCGTGTCACTTTAACTGCCGGAAGTAGATCTAAATTCATAATCAATATTCGGGTCGGTGTTAGGATCGGCACTTACACGCAAAGTCCCTCAGGGCGAATATGACCGTACTGATTATATACAGTAAACCCGCTCTGAACCAGACGTTCAGTTTAGAATAATATTGGTCTTGAAGACAGGTGGCAGCTTAATGCAGGGTGAAAGTCATGACTTTCGCCCTTCATTAAGTAGCCACCTGCTTAAAAATATCTAAATTCTTCTCTACTAGAATTCCGGTTAAGGGGGGGTGTTACTGTACTGTGGTTTCAGACACATTAACCCATTTGCTCCCACGATCCCATATATAGGACGTAGGCAAACAGTGTAGACTCTGATCAGACGCCGCATGGTGCGGCGTCTGATTAGAGTCTACACTGTTTGCTGATAGGAAATTCAATATAAAACAAAACAAACATGAAAATTTAGACCAGACATCCCTTAGATAAAAGATAGACTAATCCAATATACATGTATAAGCATGGAAGAATCCTCTGGGAGCAAATGGGTTAAATTATTCTCGTACAAATGCCTTTACTGGCCTTTGCAAACAAGACATACCAAGATTAGACGGCTCCTGTCTGATCAGGGTCAGCTCGGTTTGCTAATGAAATTATATACATGTAGTCTTGATTCTACAGTTTTGGTTGGACCCTTTTTTGTTTAATATTCTTGTAAGCAAAAATGACACCATAAATAATATTTATGAGGTGAATGTTCAAGGAAATTGTTTGCTCTGACAAAACCTATATACGAGTCATTAGCAAACAGAGCAGACCCTGATCATACGGCTCCCATAGGGGCCGTTTGATGTGGATCTACTGAGCCCGTTTGATGTGGATCTAATACGTTTGCAAATTCGTTAAAAGGCGTTTATATGAAGGAAAGGGTTAAGCCGAATATTTCATTATAAAACAATATTTCTTTGTGGCAGATGGTAGCTTAAAGCAGGATAGTTTTTTGCCTTACCTTTTAACACTGCAATGTAAGTGGTCGTTTTATCATTCGTTGTTGCATATCCGTGTAAGAAATAATGACATCGTGAATATTAAATTTTGTTAGTTCACCTTTTATAATGTAAACTTTTCAATTTTTTTGGGGCTTTGAAATAAACTGCAGATTGAGATCTACATCATGTCAAAAGCAAACAGAGCAGACCTTCATTAGACGGCTCCTACAGGAGCGTCCATGAATATTCATGTAAGAAATAATTACATAATGAATATTGATTGGTTTAACCCATTTGTGCCCACGATCCGATATATGGGATATATGCAAACAGTGTATACTCTGATTAGACGCCGCATAATGCGGCGTCTAATCAGAGTCTACACTGTTTGCTGATAGGAATTTCAATATAAAACAAAATGAAAATTTAGACCAGACATCCCTTAGATAAAAAATGGACTTATCCAGTATATAATCAAAGTACTGACAGTACTGAAGGTTTCGGACATAATATATATCATATTGATTGTTTGCTGTGGATTTTTCTGAAAATCATGTCAGTAGTTTGGAAGACATTTAAAGAATTGTTTTATGAACATGTCACATACAGGGCCATTCCAATAGCTCATCTTGCCACTTTGTGCCAATAGAGCCAAAATTGATAGTTTATGTAGTAAAGAGCCATCACTCCGTTATTTGAAAGTAAGGGTCAAGTCAAGTCGTGCTTAGCATAGTAGAATTAACGATTTCACCATTATCGTTGAATGAGAACACTGTAGGTCTAGACTGGCCCCGGATGATTCTGACCATTACTTGGTCAGTACCAAACATATGCAAGAAATGTCTGATTTATAAAAACCCTAATTTCCTTAGCCCTTTCCCTGTTCTATGTTTATTCCAAATTCCAATACCTACTGAATATTTATATATATGGACAAAATAGTTACAATGAAATATGAAAAGTGGCAATTTGTAGCCATTTAAGAAAGTAAAGACAAAAAGAAAGAAAGAGTAGCCTATATATATAAGTGTGTAGGCAAAAGGGGCATTTAACTCAGAATCCTACAACAATATATCGGATTTTTGTAAATACCACAGGAAGGGTATGGAACTTTCAGAATCCGACGACCTTATGTCGGACTTCTGTTATAAAAAGACACCATGCTGTTTGAACAAAGGCGTTTGGATTGACAGTAGGTCATTGGTAAAATCTATTCATTTTATACTTGGAGATTTCATGAAAAATGGGTCTGTATAATTTGCATATTAAGTATGTACGTTCACTAGTCGTTGTTGCTTTTCACACCTTTGAAGCGTTTAAATAGAACCATGTAACACTTATATATTGGGACCCAAGCGGTGGCCGAGGGGAAAGAGCTGCGTCCTTGGTTCGAATCCCGTCACAACCAAATGCAAATAGAAAAAAGATTCTAATATATTTTTTATTCTTTATCTTTTTTGATATTCTTTTCTCTAAATACATTTTAAAGCAAACAAACTAGAAAACATAAGCATGTCTCTTGAAACTTGTTATGGACTTTTTAAAGCATTATGCTATATTAACATACAGTCCTGGTGTCAATAGTATGCATTTCGATGAAACGTAGAGGCAGGATCCAGACTTTGTGCTAGGACAACTATGAATTCGAAAGTACCATGTTCAATTTAAAATTGTCACCTGCTCATTATTTTGTGTATTGCATATATAACTATTTATATTCAATTAGTCTATGATTTGTATAGTTCTATTTTAAAATTGTCAAACATCTAGGATCCTGATCACAGACCGACACACACAATGTACAACTGGCAATTAGGTCACGATAACCTGCATAATATTTGAAAACTTAGTTTGTTTCAAAAGGAATTACTGCACAGTTCAAACTGACTATAAAAAATTCCCTGAGAATTTGAACAATAATTACATCAACAAAAACAATAGTTTAAAAAAGTACATGTATATAGACACAGAGCGCAAATGGAACGGATCCATGTAAGAAACTTGATTCCTGTTCTATGTTTATTCCAAATTTCAATACCTACTGAATATTCATGAACAAAGTAGTTATAATGAAACATGAAAAGTGGAAATGAGTAGCCATTTAAGAAAGGAAAAAAAAGATCTTTCAACTTCCACTAGCCAACAGAGCAGACCCTGATCAGACGACTTCTATAGGAGGAATCAGATCTGGGTCTACTCTGTTTACAAACGCGTGAAAAACATTTATATGAAGGAAAGGGTTAAGTGTTCTAGCATCCAGTCTCTCCTCTCTACCAGTTTGTACAGCTGAATAAGTCAGTTTGGAAACATCTTTGCAACTTTAGATTAAACAGACATGGTAGCAAATAGTGAAAACCCTTCAAACGGACCCATTAAGGAGGTGTTTGATCTGGGTCTGCACTATTTGCATAAGTGTGTTTGTCAAAATACCCAGGGTAATAAGGGTATCACTTGTAAATCTCTGAAATACATTCAAAAGTATAGATTTGTCACCTTTTACAATACAGTAAAACCCCTCTTAACCCGACTTCTAGTAGATAAGAATTCAGAAACTTTTTAGGCAGGTGGCTGCTTAATGCAGGGTGAAAGTCATGCCGAGGAGCTTTCTGCATTATTTTCATCCTGCATTAAGCTGCCACATGTCTCCAAGACTGATATTTATACTGAATTTAAAGTCTGGTTTAGATGGGTTTTACCGTACATGTATTTTTGAAATTCTATTTCTTTCAAACCAGATCTTAGCAACAACGTCGCACGACCATTGATAAAATTCATCAGGAAACATTGTAATGTCGCAATGGAATCGAATTTCTGCGTTAGAATTTTGATCTACCCTATAAATAGTACCATTGATGTTCGATAGTTCATGGTAGTTCACAAAATGTTGAAAGTGTATAGAAATATCAACCGTGGCTGTTATAATCAAATAATTCTTTTCGGTTATGTGTCCATTTCATGTACCTCCAACAATTCTATAATGTTCTGCAAAAATCTAACAATTATGTTACTTTGGTCTACCTAACTATTACAACGGTGAAATGGGCTGTTCCAAAATTTAAACAAGTCAAGCTAAAATGAGCTTATGGTTCATATTTAGGGACTTTTCCAAACAATAGTGTAACACGACAAACCGTGCAGATCCTGATAAGAGGGCTTCTCTATGAGCCTTCTTACCTGGGTCTCCTCTGTTTGCAAAGGGCATAAGTGACTAGGCAAAAGGGGTATTTAACTCAGAATCCGACAACAATATATCGGACTTTTGTAGATACCACAGGAAGGGTAAGGGACTTTCAGAATCCGACGACCTTATGTCGGACTTCTGTTGTAAAAAGACACCATGCTGTTTGAACAAAGGCGTTTGGATTGACAGTAGGTCATTGGTAAAATCTATTCATTTTATACTTGGAGATTTCATGAAAAATGGGTCTGTATAATTTGCATATTAAGTATGTACGTTCACTAGTCGTTGTTGCTTTTCACACCTTTGAAGCGTTTAAATAGAACCATGTAACACTTATATGTTGGGACCCAAGCGGTGGCCGAGGGGAAAGAGCTGCGTCTATGAATCTCTAGGTCCTTGGTTCGAATCCCGTCACAACCAAATGCAAATAGAAAAAAGATTCTAATATATTTTTTATTCTTTATCTTTTTTGATATTCTTTTCTCTAAATACATTTTAAAGCAAACAAACTAGAAAACATAAGCATGCCTCTTGAAACTTGTTATGGACTTTTTAAAGCATTATGCTATATTAACATACAGTCCTGGTGTCAATAGTATGCATTTCGATGAAACGTAGAGGCAGGATCCAGACTTTGTGCTAGGACAACTATGAATTCGAAAGTACCATGTTCAATTTAAAATTGTCACCTGCTCATTATTTTGTGTATTGCATATATAACTATTTATATTCAATTAGTCTATGCTTTGCATAGTTTTATTTTAAAATTGTCAAACATCTAGGATCCTGATCACAGACCGACACACACAGTGTACAACTGGCATTTAGGTCACGATAACCTGCATAATATTTGAAAACTGAGTTTGTTTCAAAAGGAATTACTGCACAGTTCAAACTGACTATAAAAAATTCCCTGAGAATTTGAACAATAATTACATCAACAAAAACAATAGTTTAAAAAAGTACATGTATATAGACACAGCGCGCAAATGGAACGGATCCATGTAAGAAACTTGATTCCTGTTCTATGTTTATTCCAAATTTCAATACCTACTGAATATTCATGAACAAAGTAGTTATAATGAAACATGAAAAGGGGAAATGAGTAGCCATTTAAGAAAGGAAAGAAAAAGATCTTTCAAATTCCATTAGCCAACAGAGCAGACCCTGATCAGACGACTTCTATAGGAGGAATCAGATCTGGGTCTACTCTGTTTACAAACGCGTGAAAAACATTTATATGAAGGAAAGGGTTAAGTGTTCTAGCACCCAGTCTCTCCTCTCTACCAGTTTGTACAGCTGAATAAGTCAGTTTGGAAACATCTTTGCAACTTTAGATTAAACAGACATGGTAGCAAATAGTGAAAACCCTTCAAACGGACCCATTAAGGAGGTGTTTGATCTGGGTCTGCACTATTTGCATAAATGTGTTTGTCAAAATACCCAGGGTAATAAGGGTATCACTTGTAAATCTCTGAAATACATTCAAAAGTATAGATTTGTCACCTTTTACAATACAGTAAAACCCCTCTTAACCCGACTTCTAGTAGATAAGAATTCAGAAACTTTTTAGGCAGGTGGCTGCTTAATGCAGGGTGAAAGTCATGCCGAGGAGCTTTCTGCATTATTTTCATCCTGCATTAAGCTGCCACCTGTCTCCAAGACTGATATTTATACTGAATTTAAAGTCTGGTTTAGATGGGTTTTACCGTACATGTATTTTTGAAATTCTATTTCTTTCAAACCAGATCTTAGCAACAACGTCGCACGACCATTGATAAAATTCATCAGGAAACATTGTAATGTCGCAATGGAATCGAATTTCTGCGTTAGAATTTTGATCTACCCTAGAAGTAGTACCATTGATGTTCGATATTTCATGGTAGTTCACAAAATGTTGAAAGTGTATAGAAATATCAACCGTGGCTGTTATAATCAAATAATTCTTTTCGGTTATGTGTCCATTTCATGTACCTCCAACAATTCTATAATGTTCTGCAAAAATCTAACAATTATGTTACTTTGGTCTACCTAACTATTACAACGGTGAAATGGGCTGTTCAAATTTTTTTAAACAAGTCAAGCTAAAATGAGCTTATGGTTCATATTTAGGGACTTTTCCAAACAATAGTGTAACACGACAAACCGTGCAGATCCTGATAAGAGGGCTTCTCTATGAGCCTTCTTACCTGGGTCTCCTCTGTTTGCAAAGGGCATAAGTGACTAGGCAAAAGGGGTATTTAACTCAGAATCCGACAACAATATATCGGACTTTTGTAAATACCACAGGAAGGGTATGGGACTTTCAGAATCCGACGACCTTATGTCGGACTTCTGTTGTAAAAAGACACCATGCTGTTTGAACAAAGGCGTTTGGATTGACAGTAGGTCATTGGTAAAATCTATTCATTTTATACTTGGAGATTTCATGAAAAATGGGTCTGTATAATTTGCATATTAAGTATGTACGTTCACTAGTCGTTGTTGCTTTTCACACCTTTGAAGCGTTTAAATAGAACCATGTAACACTTATATATCGGGACCCAAGCGGTGGCCGAGGGGAAAGAGCTGCGTCTATGAATCTCTAGGTCCTTGGTTCGAATCCCGTCACAACCAAATGCAAATAGAAAAAAGATTCTAATATATTTTTTATTCTTTATCTTTTTTGATATTCTTTTCTCTAAATACATTTTAAAGCAAACATACAAGAAAACATAAGCATGCCTCTTGAAACTTGTTATGGACTTTTTAAAGCATTATGCTATATTAACATACAGTCCTGGTGTCAATAGTATGCATTTCGATGAAACGTAGAGGCAGGATCCAGACTTTGTGCTAGGACAACTTATGAATTCGAAAGTACCATGTTCAATTTAAAATTGTCACCTGCTCATTATTTTGTGTATTGCATATATAACTATTCATATTCAATTAGTCTATGATTTGCATAGTTTTATTTTAAAATTGTCAAACATCTAGGATCCTGATCACAGACCGACACACACAGTGTACAACTGGCAATTAGGTCACGATAACCTGCATACTATTTGAAAACTGAGTTTGTTTCAAAAGGAATTACTGCACAGTTCAGACTGACTATAAAAAAATCCCTGAGAATTTGAACAATAATTACATCAACAAAAACAATAATTTAAAAAAGTACATGTATATAGACACAGCGCGCAAATGGAACGGATCCATGTAAGAAACTTGATTCCTGTTCTATGTTTATTCCAAATTTCAATACCTACTGAATATTCATGAACAAAGTAGTTATAATGAAACATGAAAAGGGGAAATGAGTAGCCATTTAAGAAAGGAAAGAAAAAGATCTTTCAAATTCCATTAGCCAACAGAGCAGACCCTGATCAGACGACTTCTATAGGAGGAATCAGATCTGGGTCTACTCTGTTTACAAACGCGTGAAAAACATTTATATGAAGGAAAGGGTTAAGTGTTCTAGCACCCAGTCTCTCCTCTCTACCAGTTTGAACAGCTGAATAAGTCAGTTTGGAAACATCTTTGCAACTTTAGATTAAACAGACATGGTAGCAAATAGTGAAAACCCTTCAAACGGGCCCATTAAGGAGGTGTTTGATCTGGGTCTGCACTATTTGCATAAGTGTGTTTGTCAAAATACCCAGGGTAATAAGGGTATCACTTGTAAATCTCTGAAATACATTCAAAAGTATAGATTTGTCACCTTTTACAATACAGTAAAACCCCTCTTAACCCGACTTCTAGTAGATAAGAATTCAGAAACTTTTTAGGCAGGTGGCTGCTTAATGCAGGGTGAAAGTCATGCCGAGGAGCTTTCTGCATTATTTTTATCCTGCATTAAGCTGCCACCTGTCTCCAAGACTGATATTTATACTGAATTTAAAGTCTGGTTTAGATGGGTTTTACCGTACATGTATTTTTGAAATTCTATTTCTTTCAAACCAGATCTTAGCAACAACGTCGCACGACCATTGATAAAATTCATCAGGAAACATTGTAATGTCGCAATGGAATCGAATTTCTGCGTTAGAATTTTGATCTACCCTAGAAATAGTACCATTGATGTTCGATATTTCATGGTAGTTCACAAAATGTTGAAAGTGTATAGAAATATCAACCGTGGCTGTTATAATCAAATAATTCTTTTCGGTTTTGTGTCCATTTCATGTACCTCCAACAATTCTATAATGTTCTGCAAAAATCTAACAATTATGTTACTTTGGTCTACCTAACTATTACAACGGTGAAATGGGCTGTTCCAAAATTTAAACAAGTCAAGCTAAAATGAGCTTATGGTTAATATTTAGGGACTTTTCCAAACAATAGTGTAACACGACAAACCGTGCAGATCCTGATAAGAGGGCTTCTCTATGAGCCTTCTTACCTGGGTCTCCTCTGTTTGCAAAGGGCATAAGTGACTAGGCAAAAGGGGTATTTAACTCAGAATCCGACAACAATATATCGGACTTTTGTAAATACCACAGGAAGGGTATGGGACTTTCAGAATCCGACGACCTTATGTCGGACTTCTGTTGTAAAAAGACACCATGCTGTTTGAACAAAGGCGTTTGGATTGACAGTAGGTCATTGGTAAAATCTATTCATTTTATACTTGGAGATTTCATGAAAAATGGGTCTGTATAATTTGCATATTAAGTATGTACGTTCACTAGTCGTTGTTGCTTTTCACACCTTTGAAGCGTTTAAATAGAACCATGTAACACTTATATGTTGGGACCCAAGCGGTGGCCGAGGGGAAAGAGCTGCGTCTATGAATCTCTAGGTCCTTGGTTCGAATCCCGTCACAACCAAATGCAAACGAAAAAAAGATTCTAATATATTTTTTATTCTTTATCTTTTTTGATATTCTTTTCTCTAAATACATTTTAAAGTAAACAAACTAGAAAACATAAGCATGCCTCTTGAAACTTGTTATGGACTTTTTAAAGCATTATGCTATATTAACATACAGTCCTGGTGTCAATAGTATGCATTTCGATGAAACGTAGAGGCAGGATCCAGACTTTGTGCTAGGACAACTATGAATTCGAAAGTACCATGTTCAATTTAAAATTGTCACCTGCTCATTATTTTGTGTATTGCATATATAACTATTTGTATTCAATTAGTCTATGATTTGCATAGTTGTATTTTAAAATTGTCAAACATCTAGGATCCTGATCACAGACCGACACACACAGTGTACAACTGGCAATTAGGTCACGATAACCTGCATAATATTTGAAAACTTAGTTTGTTTCAAAAGGAATTACTGCACAGTTCAAACTGACTATAAAAAATTCCCTGAGAATTTGAACAATAATTAAATCAACAAAAACAATAATTTAAAAAAGTACATGTATATAGACACAGCGCGCAAATGGAACGGATCCATGTAAGAAACTTGATTCCTGTTCTATGTTTATTCCAATTTCAATACCTACTGAATATTCATGAACAAAATAATGGCTACTTATTTCCACTTTTCATGTTTCATTATATGAAACATGAAAAGTGGAAATGAGTAGCCATTTAAGAAAGGAAAGAAAAAGATCTTTCAAATTCCATTAGCCAACAGAGCATATCCTGATCACACGACTCCTATAGGAGTCATCAGATCTGGGTCTACTCTGTTTACAAACGCGTGAAAAACATTTGTATGAAGGAAAGGTTTAGTGTTCTAGCATCTCTACCAGTTCGTACAGCTGAATAAGTCAGCTTGGAAACATTTTTGCAACTTTAGATTACAGCTTGCTTAATCCTTACAATGCTGAGTGATGTTTCGTTTGCAACAATTAACGTCTGCGTCAATTCTTCAATAAACTTTCTTTCATTTTATGCAAAAATATGATCAAGATGACAAACAGTTTGGATCCTGATGAGACGCAGAATTATGTGGCCTCTCATCTGGATCCAAACTGTTTGCATAGGTAATCACAGTTTCGCCGCTAGCGTGCAAAGAGTTAAGCGTATGACCTCTAGAGATTTTAGCATGATGTAACAGTTGCCCCGCACTACTGACCACCAGTGCGCTGTAACCTTTATACTGTAAAGGACGTAAAGAACAGAAGAAGTCTATTTAACCCTTAATTTCCCCATATAAACTTGTTTTCATGCATCTGCAAATAGATTCCACCCAGATTAGACAGCTCGCTCCCATAGATTCAGGGTCTGCTCTGTTGCTAATGGATCCACCTTCCATATTTCATTATAAATATTTTGTAAGATTCCGGAACCAGATTGTAAGCCAAGCACTGCACATGCGCGTATTCTCTTAGGGGGATTCCCGCTAGGTAGCGCTCGTGCAATAGGGTTTTCCGCCATAGTTTGAGTCGCAATCCATTTTATAAGGATTTCGGCAAAAGCCGAAACCCTAAAAATGGAAGAATCCACTGGGTGCAAATGGTTTAATTATGAACATGGGAATGTTTGGCCTAGGCAGAAACTCACATCATATCATAAACAAACAGAGCAGACCTTGATCAGACGGTATGGGTATTTCTTTTAAAAAACAAATCTTGAACCGTTTACCGGATAAAGACGCCTTTTCACGCCATTGCAAACAGAGTAGACCTAGATCAAACCACTCCAGTAGGAGCCTTCTGAGCAGGGTCTGCTCTGTTTGCTTATTTACCTATTCCCTCATACGCTATTTTTACACCCAAACTCTTTGAATAAATCTACCGAAAAGGAGCATTTACTAGAGAAAAAGAAAAGTTTAGAATTGTGTAGTATTGAGACCATTGTGGTAAATAGAGCATTTGCTCCTATGGAGCAAATGCTCTATTTATCACAATGGTTAAAAAAAGTTACTTTTACAGAGGCGTAGAAAGGCTTATTTATGGAGGAAAGGGTTAAGTTATTATATAGATCTTATTATACATTGTTTGTCTTGGCCAAAACTCGGCGTCTCATCTGGATCCAAACTGTTTGCATATGCTATAAAAACCGCTTCTCTCTTCACAACAGGGGTTAATGAGAGGGTTAAACATATGGGACAATATTTGTCAACGTAGACTGCTGTGAATTTGCCTAACCTATCATCTCGTTCATTGACGATTGATTATGTTGTCTTTGCCTTTTTACTTAGTCTTGTGTTTAAGGATTTGGGCTGTCATTTAATTTCTGTCTGTTCCAGTGTTCATTTTCTCCCCTTTTTGTATTGAAAACCTTTACATTAATGCTTAACACATTACCCCATAGTGACGCATTTTTGCGCCTCTATAATTTTTTCATTTTGAAACCATTGTGATAAATAGAGCATTTGCTCCTTAGGAGCAAATGCTCTATTTATCACAATGGTTTCAAGACTTCACAATTCTAAAACTGTCCTTTTCTATAGTTAATGCTCATTTTCGGTAGATGTATTGAAAGAGGTTTGGTCTAAAATTGCCTTGGAGAGAATGAGTTACCATCAACCAGTTTGAATTTCTCGGCGTCTGATCTGGATCCAAAGTGTTTGCAAAGGAGGTCAGAATTCTTCGTCAGTGACAGCGAAAGAGGTCACACTTTACCCTATCAATATTCATGTAAGAAATAATGACATCATTTCTATTAATTACAAAACTCTATGCAGTATAACCTGTCTTAAGCGGCCATCAAAAAAATGTCTAATTATGGGTCTGAAAGACAGGTCGTAGCCTAATGCAGGTCAAAGTAATGGGAAAAGCTCCAATAGGAGCTTTCTGAATTATTTTTGCCCTGTATTAAGCAATCGCTTGCTTTTTTAAGGCTCCTGTGTTTAATAAACGCTCAATTGTCTGTCTGGCTCTGTATATCTCTGGTCCTCTTTCAGTGGCTGTATGTCTGTCTGTGTGTCCGTCGGTCCGCACACACTCTCTCCAACTTCTATAATTGTTTTCTCTATCACCCCATTTATGAGCATTTGAAATATAACAAACAATAGGTGAAGTGAAAAAGAGAAACAATATAACAACACATCTAACTATAACAACGCTATATTTTGTCTTTTCTCGTTTAAGTGATCAAATAAAGACAAAATTACGATATATAAATACAAAACACATAGAAATTAAAAAGCTACCAGCTGATTAGCAATGTCTATAGATACTTCATTGCCGTCACTTTCCATGAAATATCTTTCTCATCATCTTTCTGATTGGTCCCATTATCTTCCCTTTCTTCTTCAATTCTATCTTTGAAGCTGCTTTTGCGATTCTCTCTGCTATAAATTCGTTCCACAACTGTTCTGTGTCATCTGTCTTGTCTGCATATTTGCATGTTTCGCTTATTCCTATCGATGCTTTAGTTTCCTCTGTTGGTTGTCCAACTAGCTCAGAAAACATGACCTCAACGGCTTCATCGAGACGTTTAATGCTGGTCTGTAAATCGTCTCCCATTCTTTTAACACATGGCTGGAGACCTTTTCCAGTATATTCTCTATCCATTGGTGCAAATCCAATATCAAGCCCAGCTATCTGATATAGAAATTCCAGAGCATCATCCAATTGTTTCATACTCCTCGTTACACTGTTCCCTGTATTAGTTTGCATGTTTGGAACAACTTCCATATTGCATTTGTTGTGTCTGGCTAGTTCTTTATCAAGTTCTGATATTTTGAACAAATATTGATTTGCCTCGTCAATGCACTGTTGCACAAGTTTCGCTTTGGTTCCAGTGTAGTAGGCTCTTCTGAATACCCGTTTCCTGACTTTCTCTGACTCGGAAGTTGACATATCTCGTGGTATTAATTATTATTCTTTGGAGCTGCAATAATATCGTGCTAGTCGCTGGCGCATTTGATTTTTGATCTGAAGCGTAACCAATAACAATAACGTCGTTGTACGTAATGTATATGACGTCAATGACGTAATGTTGGATGATGCCTTGTGTCAGTTTGGAATTTCAATATAAAACAAAACGAAAATGAAAATTTAGACCAGGCAGGCCTCAGATAAAAATGGACTTGTCCAATATATAAACATGGAAGAATCCACTGGGCGCTAATGGTTTAATTTCTATAGTGACACATAAAGAAGGAAATGTTTGGCTTAGGTATCATGTTTTAAGCAAACAGAGCAGACCCTGTTCAGACGGCCGTCTAATCTGGGTCTACTTTGTTGGAAATATCATAGAAAGACTAGGGGATTAACGGCTTATTCCAAAAGTACGGTTATTAACGTCTTTCCAACCAGAGTAGACCCAGATCAGACAGTATGAGCATTTCTTTTAAAAGACAAATCTTGAATCCTTTACCGGATAAAGACGCCTTTTCACGCCATAGCAAACATATTAGACCTAGATCAAACCACTCCTGTAGGAATCTTTTGACCATGGTCTGCTCTGTTTGCTTATTTCTGTCTGCTCTGTTTTGTTTTAAAGTGTTATTGTTTTATGTTACTATAGTCGGCATATAGCTTCTGATATAGCTAATGTTATTAGTTGTAAACCGGACTGAAAATAAAGCTTCTTGTATCTTGTATCTTGTATTAACCCATTCCCTCATACGCTATTCTTACACACAACCTTTTTGAATAAATCTACCGAAAAGGAGCATTTACTAGAGAAAAAAAAATGAATTGTGTAGTATTGAAACTATTGTGGTAAATAGAGCATTTGCTCCTGTTTTTATCACAACGGTTTCAAAAAGTTACTTTTACAGAGGCGTCGAAAGGCGTATTTATGGAGGAAAGGGTTAAGTTATTATATAGATCTGATTATGCATGTTTTGCATTGGCCAAAACTCGGTGACTCATCTGGATCCAAACCGTTTGCATATGCTATAAAAACCGCTTCTCTTCACAACAGGGGTTAATGATAGTGTTAAACTTAATGGGACAATATTTGTCAACGTAGACTGTTGTGAATTTGCCTAACCTATCATCTCGTTCATTGACGATTGATTATGTTGTCTTTGCCTTTTTACTTAGTCCTGTGTTTTAGGATTTGGGCTGTCACGTAATTTCTGTCTATTTCAGTGTTCATTTTCTCCCCTTTTTGTATTGAAAACATTTACGTTAAGGCTTAACACATTACCTCCCAGTGACGCATTTTTGCGCCTCTATGGATTTTACATTTTGAAACCATTGTGATAAATAGAGCATTTATTCCTTAGGAGCAAATGCTCTATTTATCACAATGGTTTCAAGACTTCACAATTTCAAAAACTCTCCTTTTCTATAGTTCATGCTCCTTTTCGGTAGATGTATTGACAGAGGTTTGATCTAAAAATAGCATATGAGAGAATGAGTTAACATCAACCAGTTTGAATTTCTCGGCGTCTGATCTGGATCCAAAGTGTTTGCAAAGGAGGTCAGGATTCTTCGTCAGTGACAGCGAAAGAGGTCACACTTTACCCTATCAATATTCATGTAAGAAATAATGACATCATGTCTATTAATTATACAACTCTATGCAGTAGAGCCTGTCTTAAGCGGCCATCAAAAAAAATGTCTAATTATGGGTCTGAAAGACAGGTCGTAGCCTAATGCATGTCAAAGTAATGGGAAAAGCTCCAATAGGAGCTTTCTGAATTATTTTTGCCCTGTATTAAGCAATCACTTGCTTTTTTAAGGCTCCTGTGTTTAATAAACGCTCAATTGTCAGTCTGGCTCTGTATATCTCTGGTCCTCTTTCAGTGGCTGTATGTCTGTCTGTGTGTCCGTCGGTCCGCACACACTCTCTCCAACTTCTATAATTGTTTTCTCTATCACCCCATTTATGAGCATTTGAAATATAACAAACAATAGGTGAAGTGAAAAAGAGAAACAATAACTATAACAACGCTATATTTTGTCTTTTCTAGTTTAAGTGATCAAATAAAGACAAAATTACGATATATAAATACAAAACACATAGAAATTAAAAAGCTACCAGCTGATTAGCAATGTCTATAGATACTTCACTGCCGTCACTTTCCATGAAATATCTTTCTCATCATCTTTCTGATTGGTCCCATTATCTTCCCTTTCTTCTTCAATTCTATCTTTGGAACTGCTTTTGCGATTCTCTCTGCTATAAATTCGTTCCACAACTGTTCTGTGTCATCTGTCTTGTCTGCATAGTTGCATTTTTCGTTTATTCCTATCGATGCTTTAGTTTTCTCTGTTGGCAGTCTATCTAGCTCAGAAAACATGGCCTCAACGGCTTCATCGAGACGTTTAATGCTGGTCTGTAAATCGTCTCCCATTCTTTTGACACATGGTTGGAGACCTTTTCGACTATATTCTCTATCAATCGGTGCAAATCCAGCATCAAGCCCAGCTATCTGATATAGAAATTCCAGAGCCTCGTCCAGTTGTTTCATACTCCTCTTTACACTGTTTCTTCTACTAGTTTGCATGTTTGGAACAACTTCCATATTGCATGTGTTGTGTCTGGCTAGTTCTTTATCAAGTTCTGATATTTTGAACAAATACTGATTTGCCTCGTCAATGCACTGTTGCACAAGTTTTGTTTTGGTTCCAGTGTAACAGGCTCTTCTGAATACCCGTTTCCTGACTTTCTCTGACTCGGAAGTTGACATATCTCGTGGTGTTAATTAATATTCTTTGGAGCTGCAATAAATCGTGCTAGTCGCTGGCGCATTTGATTTGTGATGTGAAGCGTAACCACTAACAATAACGTCGTTGTACGTAATGTATATGACGTCAATGACGTCATGTTGAACGCTGCCTTGTGTCAATTTTGATTTATACATCATTTTTTGACTATTTAAGTGATTAGTTATCTAGTAGAACTTATATGAATTTCGAAACATTCATGGAAGCAGTTTTTGAAATTCAGTATTAAAGCTATGATATTTCCATTTATGTAGAAAGTTATTTTACGTTGGCATGCCATTAGTACGGTTAGAGTGAGATCCCATGTTTTCAGATTAATTGTGACAAACCAGTTGAGAACCTAGGAAAGGGTCTCAGAAATATTTGCCATAGGAGTGTCATACAGTAGCACCTGCCTACAGGATTACCGATTGACAGATACTACATGTAGTAATAAAAAGTCGCTACCTTAAAGAAAGGTAATTTAAGATAGATATTGCTACCACCACCTTGCTTATTTAACCATTTACCCCACGGAGACGCATTTTAATACCTTGCGAACCGAGTAGACCAAGATCAGATGGCCCCTGTAGCGTCTGCTCTGTTTACTGATGAAATATTTTAGATAGGAGTCTTCAGTTTATATCATGGCCAAACATTCCTTTGTTCATAATGCCTTTACAAAAAAATATCACCATGAGGTAATTGTTTAAACAATATCTTCATTGGCTAGTATGTTGTATGTTGGTCCGTTCCACTTAAAGCGACCGTACACTGAATAAACACGAGCGCCTTTAAAAGCAGATGGGCTTTCCCTTTCCCTGTTCTATGTTTATTCCTAATGTCAATACCTACTAAATGTTCCTTGGACAAAATAGTTGTAATGAAATATGGAAGGTGGAACATTGTAGCCATTTTAGAAAGTAAAGAAACAGGTCTTTCAAATTCCATTAGCAAACAGAGCAGACCCTGATCAGACGGAAACTCTAGGAGCCGTCTGATCTGGGTCTACTCTGTTTGCAAATGCGTGAAAACACGTTTATATGAAGGAAATTGTTAAGACAGGATGATAAAATGCCGAAAGCTCATAACGTTTGTCCTGTATAAAGCTACGACCTATCCTCTATTTAGACTCTCCAAATTTAGACTTCATGGTCGCTTAAGACAGACATGTTCTACTGTAACATTATATGAACACATAATTCATTTAGTCATTGCAGAAACCCTAGAATCAGATCTATGTAATTGCGTATGAAAACAGAACAGGCCCTGATCAGACGATTCCTGTACAGAGGCGGTTATGGAGTAAAGGGTTAATACTGTGTAATAAGTTGTGCATACAGAATTAGCTAAAGATTCCTCTGTTCACTTGACGAAGATATTGGTATTGAAATTTTTGTGCTCCGTCTCCATTAAAATGGCACCATGCCTTTTAAAGTCAGACACAGTGGTTTTTATTTTTGAAAATTGCATAATAAAATGTATTCACAAAACGCATAAGCATGTAAAAACATTATTATTATCACTTTGAGTTTGATTATAAAATGCAGGACTTTATGGTTAGTTAAATGTTAATATTTTTAGTTTTGTCTCGGTAAAAATTTCGAAGGCGGGAAAATATGGTATAAAATAATTTATAGTCGTCTGCCAATTTCTGTCAGATTTTCCAACGCTTGCGTTTATGTCCAAGACCAGAAAAGGGACAACTATGCTTAGGTGGTTCATGTGCGTAATAATTTAATTGCAATATCCAAATATGTATGTAATTGTAACATGCAACTCTGTATACATGTACATTGTAATTGTAACATCATACTCTGTATGTTATACTAAATTCAACTGTCTATGTAATTGCAACATCCAGCTCTATATGGAATTGCAAAATCCAATTCTATATGGAATTACAACATCATACTCTATATGTAATTGTATCATCCAACTGTGTGTGTAATTGCAACTCCGAACTCTGTATGGAATTGTAACATCTAACTGTGTATTGAATTGCAACATACAACTGTGCATGTAATTGTAACACCGAACTATGTATGGAATTTTAGCATCCAACTGTGTATGTAATTGTAACATCCAACTGTGTATGTAATTGTAACATCCAACTGTGCAAACTGTGTATGTAATTGTAACATCCAACTGTGCATGTAATTGTAACATCCAACTGTGTGTGTAATTGTAACATCCAACTCTGTATGTAATTGTAACATCCAACTCTGTATGGAATTGTATAATTCAACTGTGCATGTAATTGTAACATCCAACTGTGTATGTAATTGTAACATCCAACTGTGCATGTAATTGTAACACACAACTCTGTATGGAATTGCAACATCCAACTGTGTATGTAATTGTAACATCCAACTGTGCATGTAATTGTGACATCCAACTGTGTATGTAATTGTAACATCAAACTCTGTATGGAATTAAAACATCCAACTCTGTATGGAATCGCAACATCCAACTGTGTATGTAAATGCAACATCCAGCTGTGTATTGAACTGCAACATGCAGTTGTGTATGTAATTGCAAAATCCAACTGTGTATGTAAATGCAACATCCAACTGTGTATTGAATTGCAACATACAGTTGTGTATGTAATTGCAAAATCCAACTGTGTACGTAGTTGCCAAATCCAACTCAGTTCGATATAACAGAAGTTTGAGTTATCGGTTTTCTAATCTAAACAATAGCTCGTGTTAACATCTTAATGCATGTGTAAAGTAATGCTGAAAGCTCCTGTAGGAGCTTTCAGCATAACTTTACGCCTGCATTAAGCTGTCACGTGTGTTTCTATATGTCCGTAGTGATGCATTTAAGAGCAATTCTGTATTGTAAGTTTTTGAAAGACCGAACATTTAGTTCCGAGTTATCTCGAAGTTCGATTTATCCGAGTTCGAGATATCGAAGTTCAGCTGGAATACAATGTAGTTTGATGGAGTGTTTGCTTTACCTTCATCGTGTTAAGCAATACCTGTCTTGCATTTGCCGATAATCGGAGATCCTGATGAGAGGCCGAGTAACTCGGCATCTGATCAGGATCCAAGCTGTTTGACACTCGGTCAAAAGTTCCTCAAAATATTCAAACAATCATAAGTAAGTAAAATTGCAACACATTGGAATTTAAACAAACCTTCTTTTTCAGCATGGTGATTTAAAGTATGATCCACCAGTGATATATTGTCATTAAGCACTGTAATATTAACCCTTAGCCTGCTAAGCGCGGTATTTGCAAGCAGCTTGGATCCAGATGAGATGCCGAGTAAACCCACGTCTCACCAGCATCCAAGCTGGCTCATAATTGGTCGATAATTTCTCAAAAAGTTTTAACAAATCTAATTAAATAAAAACCTGCAGAAGGTCGGTGTTGATCAGGCATTTCTTTTTAGCAAACTAAGAATTAACACCCCCATCCTTACGACCATTGGTAGAACATGTAGTATCAAGTTTCACCCAGTCGTCATAAACAGCATCACTGCCCTCCTGAGACTTGAAACCCTGCACCAAAATCAACAAGTAGAAAATTAATCCTTCTCGTGTTAAGAGCGATATTAATGACATTTGCATACAGCTTAGATCCAGATGAGACGCCGAGTAACTCGGCGCCTCATCGTGGTCCAAGTTGTTTGCCACTCTGCCAAATGTTTCTCATTTTTAAGCTCAAAATACTACAAGTAAGTCAACTGGATATTAAAAACAACTGCAATGAAATTTTCAGTTAACATCAGTTTCAATAGCAGAAGTATGGTTAACAATACTCAACACTTTTTGCCTCGATAAAGAAATTATCCGGTACAATTCCAAGATCCAATTTATCAAATGTTTTATCTGACTCGTTATTTTAACTACCCTTATTACAATTAATATTCACACATCCAATCTTCCTTCTTCTCCGTGGGTTTGTAAAATTGACTAGGTCAATTAATACTATGTTTTAATCTATACAGCTGTTGCAAATAACAGAGAAAAGTGTTTTTATTAAATTTACCTAAATTTATAAAGGAAGATTTATCTTCCACAATATCTGGCTTAATAATGTGACTTATACATGTATATTCCTGGGTTCATTTGCTTTTCGGCTTTCTTGCATTGACCGTAGCAGATCGATGTTTTATTTCTCTTCGCAATACTGTTATACATGTATGTCATGCCATAGATATATATATATATATATATATATATATATATATATATATAGATAGATAGATAGATAGATAGATAGATAGATAGATAGATAGATAGATAGATAAATTTATTTAGCATCTAAAATTGCATACAATTTACAATATATTGATACATAAAAATGACATATTTAGAAATATGGTACAAAATTGTAATGATTTCCATATAAATATTTAAATATTACATACGAGCAATTTTTAATCAGCTATATTGAAATATCACAGTAGTGTAGTTCGACCCAATAAGATGATATACAGTTGAACTTCGATAACTCGAACTTGAAGGGACCATACAAATTAGTTCGAGATAACAGAAGTTCGAGTCATCCGATTTCTAATCTGAACAATTTCTCAATGCCACAGCTTAATACAGGTCTAAAGTAATGCTGAAAGCTCCTATAGGAGCTTTCAGCATTACTTTAGACCTGTATTAAGCTATGACATGTGTTTCAAGATATCTGTAGAGATACATTTTAGAGCAATAATGTATTGTTAGTTTTTGAAGGACTGAACTTTTTGTTCGAGTTATCCGAGTTCGAGATATCGAAGTTCAACTGTAATATGTTAAAGTGATGCTGATAAAAAATAAAAAATAAACTATTGCATATACAGGTGTGTTGCAATGAAGTACTTAATGTACAAATTTCTAATAAAGATTCTGTTATGTTCTGTTCTTGATAAGAACAGATCAATATATGTCAAATTTATAACTCTAAATTAAACATAGTAGCAAATAGTTAAGACGCTGATCAAACTGCTCCTCTGAGTGCCAGGGGCAGGTGGTAGTTTAATGCAGGACGAAAGTTATGCAGAAAGCTCCTCTAGGAGCTTTCTGCATAACTTTCGCCCTGCATTAAAAGCAACCGCATGCTTATAAAGACAGCCAGGTTTATTCATTAAGTGGTCGCATTAGAGGGGGTTTTACTGAGTGTATCATTTGTTTAGTCTCTACTTGCAACGCGTTTTCAAAATGCCTAACAATTACATCAATCATTTGTTTATATGCTGAAACGTATTTCTTACATTAGTATGCATGGAGTAAAAGGTTAAAGGCAGTTGTCAAGAGTTTAATGTTGCAATTTACTTAATGGATTACATTCACGAGCACCTAAGCATCCTAAAACATTACCTAAAGAAATTTAATATAAAATGTAACACTTTATATTAATGCTTGGTTCTTTATGTTTTGTCTCGGCCGTAAGTTCCAGCGCTGGAAAGCGCTTATATATGCCGTATTAAGTTCCTCGTTGGATTTTCCCGCCTTTGAATTTTTGGTCGAGACAAAAATAGAGCGTTAAAAGATTGATATATGTATACACTATTATATTTTATAAATTAAAGATTTAGCGGTCTAATGCATTTCATCAATGTAATGAGTGCTTTTGTAACACCAAAGACCGATGTCTCTCTTTTAGTTTAAACATTCTCTCATGTAAACGCCTTTTCACGCATTTGTAAACAGAGTAGACCCAGATCAGACGGCTCCTATAGGAGCCGTCTGATCAGGGTCTGCTCTGTTTGCTTGTGACATGCTATACATCTGATTGTACATTTTTTGTCAGAGCAACAAATTCTCTTGAAAAGTTTATATATTATAAAAGTTCAGCTAATAAATAATCATGATGTCATGATGTTACTATTTTTTTTTTACATAAATATTGAACATGGAAAGGGTTAAGTAGTGAATGTAACTACCATAGTACATGCAGACTATGATGCTTCGATGGTACTTATATAGGCACGTATATAGTGTTTGAAATCTCATGGAAAAACGTTTCCCAGCTATACAGTAAAACCCATCTAAACCGGAATTCTAGCAGAGAAGAGTTTCGATACTTTTAGGCGGCTGACTGCTTAATGCAGGATGAACGCCATGCAGAAAGCTCTCTGAATGTCTTTCATCCTGCATTAAGCTGTCACCTGTCTCCAATACCGATATTTATACTAAACTGAACGTCCAATGTAGAGAGGTTTTACTGTACAGCTAAATAATGAACGGCATGTTTGTTTGCTTATGGGGACAAATTATCTGGAAACAGTTTTTTCAACCTTCCTCGTGCTGAAAATAATGTCTGCTCAAATTCTGGTCTGCGGAACGCTTGACTGACGTCAGATATGTTTAAGACCGAGTGTCAAACAGCTTTAGTCATGATGAGACGTCGAGTTACTCGGCGTGACATCACGATTCAAATTTTTTTCACATTACAGTCAAATTACGCTTAGAATTAGAAAGGCTTCCTAGTTTGTCATAAATAGCATTTCTCATTTCCATAGTCAAAAGCTCGAATAAGAGCCTGTCGATTTTCTTTCAAAACTGTCTTGGACCAGACAGTCTTTAGCATTTTATCAATAATTCATATTGTAAATCTGTCAAAAATGAACAGTAAAATTTGCAGTGATTTATAAATATGGACTGCTGTGGTACGTGGCAGTGAATCTGGTACATTTGAAACACTCTGTGATAATGTATAGTTGTGACATCCTTTCAGCTCTTAATCCATTCCCTCACTATTTGACACCTCTGTAAATGTCCCTTTTTTAAACCATTATGATAAAAAGAGCATTTGCTCCTGTGGAGCAAATGCTCTATTTATCACAATGTTTTCAAAACTACACAATTCTACAGTTTTCCTTTTTCTAGTAAATGCTCCTTTTCAGTAGATTTATTCGAAGAGATTGGATCTAACATATTCTATGAGGGAATTGGTTAACTCGTTCACTACTCACGGGGCTTGCTGCAGTAGGTAGATGATTTTGTACTAACAATGGCAGACAGTTTGGATCCAGATCAGACGCTGAGTAAATCGCAGCCTCATGGGGATCCAAGCTGTTTGATACTCCAATGATGTTTTAAGAAACACTTGAAGGAAATGCCATTTTGCCACTTAACCCATTCCCTGATATTAGCGACTTTTGACGACTCTGTAGAAGTCACTTTGTGAAACCATTGTGATAAATAGAGCATTTGCTCCCATAGGAGCAAATGCTCTATTTATCACAATGGTTTCAAACTACAAAATTCTAAAAATTTCCCTTTTCTCTAGTTAATGCTCCTTTTCGGTAGATTTATTCAAAGACGTTGTATCTAAACATAGCCTATGAAGTAATGGGTTAATGCAAACGATATTGTTTGCAGACGAAATATATTTGGCACCAAAATAATTTACATAAGTACATATATGTTGCTAACCAATTCACCCGCGGATCTGTGATTATTTTTGCAAAGAGTTTTGATCCAGATGAGATACGGAGCCATTTCAGGATCAAAACTGTTTGCTATTTTAATCAATTCAGGAGAATCAATCAATGAAAAATGAAGCAGCCGACACTTTTTGCAGGCGACTGTAAGTGACAGTGATAACGTATTATGGTTGCATGGCAATATATAATAATAGGCAAATAAATAATACTAGGCAAATGAAATACATTTTGCACAAAATGTGTTATTACGATTTCGATGCATTAAGTGAAAATGGTCTTTCAAAATAAAAAAAGCGTCACAATAATTAATTATTTCTAAATTCTCATTTTCTTGTCAAATTCATTGTCAAACAGTTTGAGCCCAGCTGAGTCCGATAGTGACTGTTATCAGGCGCTTCGTTTTGGGTCTAAACTGTATGCAAAAAGCGATTACTACAACTACACCAAAAAGTACCTCTTTCGCGTTAATGGAAATACAGTAAAACCAGTCTATAACGGCCACTAAATTACATTAAGTATTTTTTGTTGAATGCAGATGGCTGCTTAAAGCAATGTGAAAGTAAAACAGAACGCTCCTATAGGAGCGTTCTGTTTTACTTTCACCTTGCGTACTGTTTTACTTTCACCTTGCTTAATCAGCCACCTGCCCTAAAAACCAACTAATTATCAAAATTGAGTGGCCGTTATAGACAGGTTTTACTGTATATGCGGTCACGTATGGAAACAGTTTGGATCCAGATGAGACGCCGAGTAATTAGGCGTCTCAACAGGATCCTAAGAGGAGAGGAAGACAATGCACACGCAAAAGCTGAAGCAGATGAGAAATTGCGCTAACGACAATACTTTTCGGAGAAATAATTAAAGGGTTTTATCAAATAAGGGATATTCACACAAAATGCTACACGTGCATAAAAATGCAGGAATTCATCCGCTCGGCACTTCGAAGCAGACTTAATTCCCAAATGTCAGGGATCGCTACGTGGGATTGATTCCACATAATTGCAACATTAAGCAAATTATTGTGTAATAAACCTCCTTTATTCTGAAACTGGTAGCTAAATGAGTAACAAATAGATCCTTCTGAGAACCGATCTAAGATGGTCTAAATATTTCAAAATCTGAGTATTTACATCAACAGCCGTGAGTAAAGCAGCATTTTACGTTAAACTGTATATGGTTTAACGCTTAAGCTGCCATTTAATTTAAAACAAATGACACAGAAATAAACATAAAAGCTTGCAGACGACAACTTCGTGAACGTCATTTTCAATTGAGCAAAGGACTCAGCTCTGCCACAGTAATGTGAATTGCAATGATTAGCTTGGCGCCACTGTCGCTTGGAAGCTAATGTGTCACGATGTATTTTACTGTTTGCTGAAAATGACGAAAGTTTTTTGCTGTATCACTTTATCAATAACTATGGACTCTTTTTATAGTAACCCCTTTCTTCATATAAATGCCTTTTCACGCATTTGCAAATAGAATAGAGCAAAATAACACGGCTACTGTAGGAACCGCCTGTCCAGGTTCTGCTCTGTTTGCTTATGACATTATATAGATCCTGCAAGTTTTGCCTAAGCAAATAATTACATTTTTATGCCCCCATATCTGATGGGGGGGGGGGCAATATTGTTTTTGCCCTGTATGTCTGTTTGTCTGTTTCTTTTTCAGCAACTTTAAAATTGGTCATATTTTTTGAGCCAGTACATATAGAGACTTGATATTCGACATGCATACGTATCTCATAAAGCCGCACATTTTGAGGGGTGACATGTCAAGGTCATCATTCAAGGTCAGAGGTCAATTATATAGGTCAAATTACCTACTTTAACATTGGCCATACCTTTTGAACCAGTAGAAATAGAGACTTGAGATGTATGCTTGTGTATCTCATGAAGCTGCACATTTTGAGGGGTGACGTGTAATGGTCAAGGTCACCCTTCAGGGTCAAAGTTCAAATTGGGCGGGGCATAGTGTTTCACAAGCACATATTGTTCAATTTAACCAATTTAAATTAATGAATATTCATGATGTTATCAAGTCATGCGTAAATATTCATGAGGGAAATGGATAGTCATTTCCTTCATATAAATGCATTTCCATGCACTTGCTAACGCAGTGGACCCAGATTAGACGGCTCCTACAGGAGCCGTCTGATCAGGGTCTGCTCTGTTTGCTTATGGAAATTAATAAATTTGATCGTGCTTAAAAACAATAGAGGTATATTTTTACAATGTCTACTGTTTACAAAATTCCTTTGTTCTTGATGTCATTATAACCATTTATCTATTTAACAATGTTTATTTCAAATTTGAATACCTACTGAATATTCATGAACAAAATAGTTATAATGAAATATGGAATGTGGAACATTGTTGCCATTTTAGAAACTAAAGAAACCGATCTATCACATTCCAAAACCAAACAGAGCAGACCCTGATCAGACGGCTCCTACAGGAGCCGTCTGATCTGGGTCTACTCTGTTTGCAAATGCGTGAAAACCCGTAATATATGCGAGAAAGGGTTAATATTCACACAGTTTGGCGTGAATACTCATGGAGTAAATGGTTAGTACCATTATCAGAGGTACAGATAAAAGGTACAAACTCAATGTTGTGCAAGATCTTTTCAAGAATAACTTCTTCATTTCTCCACCAAACCCTATATTGTGACCAATCTTTAGAATCGTCTCTTCGACATAGGGTTTGGCGGAGAGATGACGAGTTTAGTACTTTAGTACGCACCTTTATCTATTGATCTGCCATTATTGCTCTAATGTATTTACATGTACTTCATGTTAGGTGTGAAGAAAATAAGTACTTCTGTTCTGTTTTATTCTGTAATGATTCAACGGTGTTATTTACAAATTCTCTTATGTTAACAAATTCATGCCAAGAGTAATATAAGTAATAAAACTGTAAAGCCGGCCCATACAGCCTCTCAACAATACTATAAACCACGTATAAATTCATTTCAAATATAATTCATTATTTTTAACCGATCTTAAAAGTGGGGACACGAATGGTGTCCACATAAGATGTGTCCCGACATCGAATGTTTTCAAGCTCTCCTCTCCCCTCCCCACCCTCTCTCTCTCTCTCTCTGTCTCTCTGTCTCTCTGTATGTCTGTCTGTCTCTCTCTCCCTCTCTCTCTCCCCTTCTCTCTTTTTCTCTTGTTGTCTAACATGGTCTGTTAAGAATTAATCTGCCTGTATTTCTATAGTTCTTTAAGTGCATGTTAGGCTATGTGGTCTCTGTTACCTCTCTAATTATTGACTGTCTATCTTTCCTTCTATATCTCTTTTAAACCCGTATATTTGACTCTATGAATGACTATTACTTCACAGTGAGTTAACCTTTAGCCTGCTGAGCAAATTATTTTTTACAGAATTGTTCACACTGCGTTTTCAAAAATAAAGCTATAATCAATTCGTCTTCCAAAATGCAATCAGAGTGTCAAACAGTTTGGATCCTGATGAGACGCCGAATTACTCGACGTCTCATCTGAACCCAAACTGTTTGCATAGGTATTCACGCACCCGCCTATTGCAGGCTAAAGGTTAAACACCTTATTCGAATGTGAATACACTTGCGAATGGAACAATCGGTAATGTGTTAAAGGAGTGGAAATTACTTCCATATACTAATTTACATTAGCTATAGGAATAACTTTTATAATGATAACCCGTATCTCAAAGAAATAGAATAACAATCCACTTTTCTGCGGGGCAACTATTGTGCATAGACTATAGAATAAGACATAATTTTATTATTCAATCAGCAAACAGCGCAGACCCTGATCAGACGGCGCCTATAGGAGCCGTCTGATCTGGGCCTACTATGTTTGCAAAGGCGTAGATAGGTATATCCATGCAGTAAAGGGTTAGTACAGGTCATAGAAAGTTTGGAGCTCTCACTAGGAGCTTTTATACTACATAAGGCAGCCATATACTTTTCAATCCTTTACCTGATAGAGATACGCATTTTCATAGACCCTGATTGGAGGCTCTTGTATAGGAGTCGTCTGATCCGGGTATCCTACTACTTAACTACTGTTACTACTACTACTACTGCTGCTGCTGCTGCTTCTGCTACTACTAATACTACTTCTTTTACTACTACTACAACTGCTACTATTACTACTGCTGCTGCTACTACTACTACTGCTACTACTACTACTACTACTACTACTACTACTACTACTACTACTGCTGCTGCTGCTGCTACTACTACATGTACTACTACTTCTACTACTACTATTGTAATAATACCACTACTATTTCTACAAGAACTACTACTACTACTACTACTATAGACTACTACTACTGCTACTACTACTACTACTACTACTACTACTACTACTACTACTGCTAGACTGCTAATATTACTACCACCTAATGCTACAGTTAGGTACATAAAGTTAATATACTTAAATGATCACATGCTTTCACGTGTTCCGATTTCGTCTTGTCACGATCTTTTAAAGATAATGTCTATTTTAATCGTTGGACTCGCTAATACTGTTTACGTACGGAATAGTGGGGACAACTAATATTTACCTAGCTTTAACCTGTAAGAATACAGTGTGTATGTGTGTGTGTGTTAATCTTCTAGCACGTTTGAAAGTGCTTCTCAAATTAGAAATTCATGACTTAAATATCAGCTGGAGCATTTCTGGTTATACATGTGTATCCTACGAGTGTGCACGTGCTGTAATATATTTGGAACACGAAAAATGGGGCGAAACTTGAAACGTTTAACAGGTTAGTGTTCTCCTCGTATTTCTTGGCAATAAAAGCTAAGTTTTGTTTTCTTAGTGCCATAAACATCGTAACCTGTATACATATCTGAGGAAAATTTATGCAAATCGTCACCATTTTATATTTTATTGTTTAAATATTTTCAGTAAAATCCTCTAAAGCGGCCACATTAGTAATAAACATAAGTGACTTTAAAAGCAAGGGGTTAGCAAGGGGTTGCTAAATGCAGGACGAAAGTTATGCAGAAAGCTCCTGTGGGAGCTTTCTGCATAACATTCGTTCTGCATTAAGCTACCACCTGCCTTTAAGACACATAACTGCACCTAGTTTTGGTGGTCGATTTAGAGAGAGGTTTTACTTGAGTATATATTTTATTAGACATATGAATTATCGGGACTTCGCTGACACCGAGTCAAGATGTTATAGCTCACATGGACTAGTTTATGACTTTACAACATACAAGCCAGGTACGAGGTGGCACAATTACGATACACGTGTCGACAAATGAGTATTCACAGATAAATGATGCCATATAAATAAGCCTAACATTTGGTACTTTGAGAAAAGCATGGATTCAAAATCACACTCTTCCTGCAGCAAAGTCGATGTCTTATTTATCTCTGATCTGTTGTATTTTATTAAAGTTATCAAAAAAAAATATTATCATTATTACAGTAAAACCCCTCTAATGCGACCATCAAAAAGGGGCATAATTCTGGGTGCCAGGGTCAGGTGGTAGCTCATTGCAGGACGAAAGATATGCAGAAAGCTATTCTAGGAGCTTTCTGCATAACTTTCGTCCTGCAATAAGCAATCACATGCTTATAAAGGCAGCCATGTTTATTCATTAAATGGTCGCATTAGAGGGGTTTTACTGTATTTGAAAAATTATTTTTCGAATGTCAAACTATTCGGATCGGTTAAGACGCCGAGTTACTCGGCAAATCATCTGGATCCAAGCTCTTTGCGAAATACAATCATATCGCGATTGGCATGATTACTTTTCAAAGTGGAATGGCCCATCATTGTTTAACCTTTAGCCTGCTATGGGCGGATGAGTGAATACTTATGCAAACAGTTTGGATCCTGATGAGAAACCATTGTGATAAATAGTTTATTTGCTCCTATAGGAGCAAATGCTCTATTTATCACAATGGTTTCAAACTATAGAATTCTAAAATTGTCCTTTTCTCTGGTTAATGCTCCTTTTCGGTAGATTTATTCAAAGAGGTTGGATCTAAAAATAGCCTATGGAGGAATGAGTTAAAAGGTTAACAGTAGCTGTGTGCTACCTTATTATGTCAATACATGTAGGTAAACAGTGAAAGCATGTCATAATCTAGAAAGATGATCTATTGGAATTGGCAAATTAAACGTTTAACTTTTAACCTGCTATGCAAAGGTGGGTTTTTTCATAAAACATCAAATCAACAGATAAAGGTGCGTACTCAAATGCTAAAATTGTCATGTCTTCACCAAACCCTATGTTGAGACCACTGTTTAGAACCGTTTCGAGTATGTGTTAATGTATTGCATCTTACCTGGACCACTGAAATATCTCATTTTCATTTTTATGTGTGACGTATCATGCAAGTCTCTTCATAGATCTGAAGATAGGCTGGATACTAATTAGTTATTCGGCTTCTCATATGGATCCAAACGGTTGCTTATCCTTTAACCCTTTCGCTGCCAATGCCGGATCTGTGATTACCTATGCAAACAGTTTGGATCCAGATGAGACGCCGAGTAACTCGGCGTCTCATCAGGATCCAAACTGTTTGTTACTGTTACTATGTTTTTGAAACAAAAATGAAGAAACTCGAAATAATGAAATTTGTAGCAGACGACAAAGTTAGCAGACGACAGAGTTTGGCAGCGAAAGGGTTAAAAAGCGGTAAACGGGTGAGTGCACCAGCGCTGGCAAACAATACAGACCCAGATTAGAAGGCTCCTCGAGGGTCTACATCGTTTGTCATTTATAATTCTCTCTCACAACTACAGCCTTTCATATTGAATTGAAACAGTGATGGACCCTTCTATATTAACTCTTTCGGCGCCAAATTTCTAATTGTCGTCAGCAATCCAATTTTTGTGAAATCATTCGGTACACTATGGAAATGAGATAAATAAATGCAAATTTCAAAGGAATAAAGTACAGATATAGAAATAGAAATTGAGACAAAAAGTGAAGTCCCTGATCGGACGCCGCCTTGAAAAGGCGGCGTCTGATCAGGGACTGCATTGTTTGTCGTGGTGCATTTATGCGACATTGGCGGTGAAAGAGTTAAGAAATCAGAATTCAATGAGCCACATTCTATCTTCTTTATAAGTATACTAGTATGATTGGCTCGAGGCATTCTGTGCTAATGGCTGACTGGGTATCAGCTCACAAGAATTGGTTGACCTGAAAGTTAGAATAGTGTTGGGGTCTCGTTTGGTTACAATCATTTAAAAATCAAACACTTACAAAAACTTCATAACTTGAAACTTCACATTCTGAATAAAGCCAACCCTGCCAATGTTGAAACATATTTGGTATGTCAATATCTTGATCTGTTGCATTGTTTTTTATTATCATCGGCTTCGTTCAAGCTCTTTTATGAATTACTGACCGTGTGTCCAACAGTTTGGATCAAGATGAGACGCCGAGTAACTCGGCGTCTCATCTTAGTCCAAACTGTTTGCGTATGCCAGTCGGGTCTATCTCAACACGATAACGGTTAAAACCTCACTAATTCGCACTTTCAGGCAGCAGTATATACTTAATGTTGGGTGAAATTTATGTAGAATGCTCCCAACTCCCAGAGAAGCTTTCTGTATGATTTTCACCATGCATTAAGCTACCGCTGTCTTAAAGTTATTAGAGTGTTCGGGTTCGGGTTAGTTTAACTGTAATTAACGCGAAAAATCATTGCAGTAATGCAATCAGAACTAGTGGTTGTTTAGATTGTGTTGAGGCATCTAGTTATGATTGAAACTAGTTGCTAATAAAACGGAATGATAAAGCTTCCAGATCACACGAAAGAGCAAAGCAATATGAAATAAAGCTGACGTCAACTGTTTTGTGTTCTCAGCAGAGTACATATTTACATATAAGTCCCCAATGCACCCTATCATTATTTACTGTCCCACGCTTACGATACACTCTCACGGCGGTATTTGGTCGTAAGTTCGTAACCTTTGCCCTGCTAAAACAATATTACTGCTAAACTCCGGAGGTCCAGATAAGATGCGTACATTAATAACTTCCTTATTTCTCCACCAGGCCCTATGTTGTGACCACTCTTTAGAATCGTCTCGCTGTTTGGTGGAGTAAGGAAGATTTTAGTACAGTAAAACCTCTCTATAACGACCACTAAATGGTGTTAATTAGTTGGTATTTTGGGCAGGTGGTTGCTTAAAGCAAGGTGAAAGTAAAACAGAACGCTCCTATAGGAGCTTTCACCTTGCTTTAAGCATCCACCTGCCTTTAACACAAAATACTTGATGTAATTTAGTGGTCGTTATAGAGAGGTTTTACTGTATAATCGTTATCTGTTGCTCTGAATACTCCCTAGCATTTGTACACGTAAAGCCTCGCTAATACGGCCACTCACAAGAAGAATAATTCTGGATTTTTCAAAATGTTAGCTTAATGCAGGATAAAAGTTACTTTATTTTGCCCTGTATTTAGCCATCACCTATACTGTATTAAATTTTGTTGATTTCATAACATTCGTTGAAGCTTTTCGAAAAAAATATGGTCAATATATTATTATTATTATAGCAAAGGCTCGCCAATGTAACCACATTATCTCTTAACCCTTTCCTCCATAAACACGCCTTTCTACGCCTCTGTACCAGTCACTTTTTGAAATCATTGTGATAAATAGAGCATTTGTTCCTAAGGAGCAAATGCTCTATTTATCACTGGTTTCAGAGCTACATGGTTTCAAACTACAAAATTCTAAAGTTTTCTTTTTCTCTACTTAATGCTCCTTTTCGGTAGATTTATTCAAAGAGGTTGGATCTAAAAATAGCCTATGAGGGAATGGGTTAACATAGCAGTCTGTAAAAGCAGGTGGTTGCTTAATGCAGGGCAAAAGTTAATGCAGAAAGCTCCTAAAGGAGTTTTCCGCATAAGGTTTGTCCTGTAGACTTCTTTTGAGTGATCATATTAGGTAGACTTTATCAAGCAACTAGGATCCTCGTGAAATCTGTCTGAGCCGTATTCGTCATCTAATTAACCCTTTCGGCGCCAATTTCTAATTGTCGTCTGCATACCAATTTTGTTAAATCATTCAGTAAAATAAGGAAATGCGATAAATAAAAGCAAATTTCAAAGGAACAAAGCACAGGTATAGAAATATAGTTTCGGACATAAGGTGAAGTCCCTGAACAGACGCCACCTTGATAAGGCGGCGTCTGATCTGGGACTGCACTATTTGTCGTGGTGCATGTTTTGCGACATTGGCGGTGAAAGGGTTAAGGTCTGCTCTATTTCATTATGGAATAATATAGATGTGATTCTATAGTTCAGCCATAGTCAAATATTCACGTGTTCGTCTATCATTATAAAAACTCAGCTAATTGATATTTATACAGTCAGTATTTCTTTGATAATGAATGTGCATCTGGGAAAGGGTTAAGGGTCAATCAGCTGTTCAGTCATTTACGCCATGAATATTCATCCAAGAAATTATGACATCATGAATTAATAGAACATGGACACAAGCAGTGTTTTGCACGACAGCAACTGCAGAATCATATCTATATTTTATCATAAGCAAACAGAGTAGACCCTGATCAGACGGCTCCTACAGGAGCCGTCTGATCTGGGTCTGACGTAGAAATGCGTATTTGTTAAATGTAGGGTTAAATTCAGTATGAAAGGGTAAAATTACCTTAACGAAGCAGTATATACCCTGAAAAAGGGGGCTCCATTGGAATATATAGAAATGACGTCGTCAGGCAGTATGCTGTTCCGAACCTCTGTATCCCTACCAGAAGTGCCATAATCTTCTGTTGCCCTCATAGTGCACTGGCCCATGTGCTTAACACTTAGCCTGTTAACCTTTCCTCCATAAATAAGCATTTCTACGTCTTTGCAAACAGAGTAGACCCATATCAGACGGCTCCTATAGGATCTAAATCTACTCTTTTTGCAAATGCTTGAACAGCGTTTATATGAGGGAAAGTGTTAAGGTTTAAAATCCTATTCAGCTTTGATCAAGATTAGTAACTCGGAATCTCATCAGAATCCAAGCTGTTTGACAATCGGTCAACATTTTCTCAAACGCTTGTACGAATTAGAAATAAGTTAAAATGCAACAGATAAGAGTTTTGACAGACACAGTTTTTTTCAGCATGATAAGGGTTAATATTAAAGGATGAAAATTCAGCTATCAAAGGGTTTAATTCTCCAATGAATAGATCAGCCATTTAATATTGTCAACACATAATATACATGTAATTGTAAATGGGGCATTATTGAAATGGTATTGTCAATTTTATTGATCGTGGATGTGCCATTTAACTGTTTTGTTAAACATTCTGTAATTACCTATGCAAACAGTTTGGATCCAGATGAGACACCGAGTAACTCGATATCTTATCAGGATCCCAACTGTTTCTTACTGATTTTTTAAAAACGAAAATTAAAGAAAAAATAAAATAAACAATTGGAGCAGACGACAAAGTTTGCAGACGACAAAATTTGGCAGTGAAAGAGGGAAACTATCCCCGCGTGCTTGAACTCTTGTCATGATAAGCTTGATCTGACTCGTATTTGCAAATAACTTGGATCCAGACGAGACGCCGAGTAATCAGGATACAAGCTGTTTGACACTCGGTAAATACTTTCTAAAAACTGTAAACGAATCGGATTAAAGAAAAACTGTTGTAAACGATCAGGGTGTTAGCAAACATTAGTTTTGTTCAGTATTGGAATGGTTTATAGGCAATCCAGTTTTTATTTTCAACTTAAAGTTGAAGCTTAACCGTTTACCTAATAGTCATGCAAGAAATAATGACAACATGAATGTTTATTAGTTTCTTTTTAATAATTATGAATTATTATATGAACACATGTGTCTGTAGCCTATGGGCAGATTCTGTATAATTCGATAAGCAAACAGTAGACACTGATTATAGGGGACGTCTGATCTGGATCTACTCTGTTTGCCAAGGCATAACCCTTTCCCTTATGAAAGCGCATTTTGACGCATCTGCAAACAGAGTAGACCCAGATAAGATGGCTCCTATAGGAGCCGTCTGATCAGGGTCTGTTCTGTTTGCTTATGGTGTAATATAGATCTGATTCTACAGCCTCTGTCTGAGCCAAAATGTCATGTGTTCATACGCTATTATAAAAAATAAATTTTATTAATATTCATGACGTCACTATTTCCTACATGAATATTCATCAGGGAAAGGGTTAAATGAATCTCTATAATGGATAGGATTAAACCGAAAGCATGTCTTAAAATACATGCTGTTGGTTTATATCGTTTTCAATGTTCTTCCTTTTAAAATAAAACTTTGTCAAATCAGACTCCGCATCTGTGAAAACTTAACGTTAAAATTAGCGTCAGTCCTTGTTGTTTGCCTTGTTCCGGATCTGAACCATTTGAACAATGTCAATGTTCACCGTCGGGATTTGGTTTTTGTTGGAAACTCGCACGTTTGTTTCCTAATAGGTCGACTTACGCAATATCTACGTCGTCAGATGATTAGGTGTCGAGTTCATGTCATCCAAAGATCACGTGATATTGTAATATTCCACATTTTGCCAATGCAATCAACTGTCTGTTCTATATTCGTGCTCTTTTTGTTTAACCCTGTCCCTCTTATAAACACCCTTTCACGCATTTGCATACAGAGTAGAACAAGATCAGATGGCTCCTATAGAAGCCGTCTGATCAGAGTCTTATCTATTTGCTTGTGAAATAATATAGATAGTATTCTACCGTATCACTCACGTTCAAAATGTATCTTGTAATAATCAGGGAGCAAGTGGAGTCTACCGTGCCCCCGACTTTTTATACTCCCCAACAACGTTGTTTGGGGAGCACATAGTCGCCTCTTTGTCCGTCCGTTTGTCTGTCCGTTTATCCGCCCGTCATTACTTTGTCCGGAGCATACCACATAAACTGTAAGAGATATCAACATAAAACTTTATAGGTAGATAGATCTCGATGAGGAGAATTGCAGTGCACAAGAACCATTACCCTCTTTGCATACTGAATATCACCTAGATTGTTAGATAAATAAATTTGGGACAAATTATAGACCACTGATGGTGATATATCTGTTTCCTAGGCAACCATTCTAACATCATTGTTCATATTACAGAGTGTTCAAATACCTGCAACATACAAAGATACCGCGGCCTACTTTGGCGATAATTATAAATGATATAAACATATAGTTAATATGAATCTTCATGTTTGGTTTACATTATGCAAATTACCTCATTTTCATCAAGCTTTATAAATGTATATTACACAACATTACATTAATCATTGCAAGCTATATTTGGAGAACGGTGTAATGTTGTGCTCGGCATACTGCCAAACATGTTATTTTCAATATTGTTTATCTTTGTAATCACTAATTACTATTCATGAGGATGCAAAAGAGGTAATTTGCATAAAGTAAACCAAACATGAATATTCATAACATCACCAATTGTACATGTAATTAGATTCTTTGTTATACTAGTAAATAAACACAGGGTTTTTTTTTACCATGTCAGAAACTAAAGAAACAGCAAACTCCTCACAGTCATTTCCCTTGTCTCTTCAGCGTAGCGATTAGGGGAGATCGCTGTGTTGGAGGATAAAGAAACAAATCTATATAAGTCCATAAATAAACCAACCAGAGCAGATCCATATCGATCGGTTCCTGTAAGATCCGTCTGATCTGGTTCTACTCTGTTTGCAAAAGGCGTAGAAAAAAACGTGTTTACGGAGTAAAGGGTTAAGCTACAATGTACCAGCTTGCTATCTTCACACTCAAGTATGCCACACGTCGTTTGAATTCATTTCAATGTCGTCACCATGCTACGATTTGACAACGACCGCATGAATCTTAACCCTTGTCCACCATCAGCGACCGGACTCGCACTTGCAAACAGGTTAGATCTTTATGAGACGCCGAGTAACTCGGCATCTCATCAGGATCCAAGCTGTTTGGCTCTTGGTAAATAGTCTGTCAAAAGCCTGGACGATTCGGAAATAGTTAATTTGGCACCAGATCTTTATTTGAGCAGGTGCTAATTTTCTCACAGCGGGATAAGGGTGAATTCAAGCAATATGTTTTCTGAGGAATGATTTCAAATTTGCTCAAGCACTCGAGTATGCGTGAACTTTGTTGTCATATCGCTTGAAGTTACGAATAACTGCGTGAATACAGACAGACCCTTGAAATGTATACAGTAAAATCTCGATTATTCGAACACTAAAATACGTAATTATTATCGATCTTTAAGTCAGGTGGCAGCTTAATGCATTGTGAAAGTCGTGCAGAAAGCTCCTCTATAGGAGCTTTCTGCATGACTTTCACCATGCATTAAGCAGCCACCTGCCTAAAAAGGTGTAAATTCTTATATACAGAAAACTCGAATAAACGAGATTTTACCGTACATCGTAACGAATTGACAAACCTAAATATCCATGGTGGTAAACATAACTGATAATATGAATACGATATTTACCACACAGCGTCTGATCGTGGTTGGACCCAATGTCATTGTGATATGGGGCCAACTTTGCGCTGACGTCCTGTGGGATCTGGGCAAAGACCTTGAACTATTATAGACCCTATGCTAACCATTAAGTAAAACTTTCATTCTACCAGTAACCATATAATATGTATCTTTAAAGATGCATGTAGCTTTTACTAGATTGTTTTTAATGTGCTTGTATATATGTTACTGTTGAGGGCCTCATGGAAGATTGATTTTATCAAATGAGTTCTCTCGTTAAATAAAGTCTTTATTATTATTATTATTATTATTATTATATTCAGCCGAATTCTTCTACAGTTTTACCGTGTATTTAGATATTAACCCCTTTACTCCATGAATATTCATGTAAGAAACAATGACCCCATTAATATTAATTAGATGAATTGTTAAAATAGCACATAGGTGGAATTTTGGCAATGTCAGAAACTGCAGATTTACATCTATATTATATCATAAGCAAACAGAGCATATCCAGATCAGACGGCCTGCTCTGTTTGCAAAGGCGTAGATAGGTGTATTTATGGAGTAAAGGGTTACATGTACATTGATATGCTTGATGGTTTGAACCCTTCTCTTGCTGAATTTTAAAATACATTTCTCCTTCTTTACCCGTCCCTGTTGTATAATTGCATATATCTTCACTGTGTACAAGTATTTCGATGTGCAATCACTGTTGTGAGGTACACTGGTTGCACAATCAACTTGTAAATAGTGCAGACCCTGATGAGACAGCTCCTGTAGGAGCTGTCTCATCTGGGTCTTCACTATTTACAGGTAGTTATATTGGCGTGAATAGCAAGCGAAGGGTTAAATACCGCCACTATTATACATTCTATACGTACATGTGATTTGATACCAAACATCGTGACAATGTTTACCTTGTACCTGCTATTCGCGGCCAGACTGGCATTTTCATATAGTTTGACTACGGAACGCCATTCTGTCATGCTATTTGCTAAGTGCGAAATGCTAAATGCAAAATGCGAAATGCTTTTTGCCAATTGTGGAAATTGCTAGGGAAAGAACCGGAATGTTCCAAACGATAGATGTAAATGACAAATGCGAAATGCAAAATACTTATTGCTAAATGCATGTTTGCACTACTAGCATCGAACAGCGACATTTTAATTTAGTAGTGCAATAAGCAATAAACATGCAGTTAGCAAATGTATAGGTACTTTAAAAATGGCGCTGTTTAATGCCAGAAGTGCAAACATCAAACATACATTTAGCAATAAGTATTTCGTACTTCGCATTAATTTTGTCATTTACATCCATCATTTGGAACATTCTCTAGAAATTTACACAATTTGGGAAAACATTTCGCATTTTGTATTGAGCAATTAGCATGGCAGAATGGCGTTCCATACTTGACACTGGATGAAACACAGAGTAACTCAGTGGTTAATTAGGGTCCTAGCTGTTTGCTACTCATTTAACCCTTCGCTTGCTATTCACGTCAATATACCTACCTGTAAATAGTGAAGACCAAGATGAGACAGCTCCTGCAGGAGCTGTCTCATCAGGGTCTGCACTATTTACAAGTTGATTGTGCAACCAGTGCACTCCGCAGCAGTGATTGCACAGCGAAATACTTGTACACAGTGAAGATATATGAAATTATACAACAGGGCATGGGTAAAGAAGGAGAAATGTATTTTAAAATTCAGCAAGAGAAGGGGTTAATTGTTTCTCAACAGGCTTGACCGAATGGGAAGAAAGTAAAACTGACAACATTCTGGATTGTTTAGAAAGTATGCAGTTTTATAATATCCGAAGAGTAAATTGTTTTCAAAGGCTTGCAGTCACAATAGACATGCAAATGTAACTCGTCTAGTGTATTTTAACCTTTAGCCTGCTGAGCAAATTTATTATTTGTATTTTTTCTCTTATTACATTTTCAAATTTCAAGCTGTAATCAATTTGTCTACTAAAATGTAATCAGGGTGTCAAACAGTTTGGATCCTAATGAGACACCGGGCTACTCGGCGTCTCCATCTGGATCCAAACTGTTTGCATAGGTATTCATTTATCCGCCCATAGCAGGCTAAAGACTTAAGCATGCGATTAACTACAGTAAATCTGCCAAAGGAGCCATCTAAAAAGAGGCATAATTCTGGGTCTTAAAGTGACTGACTAGCTTAATGAAGAGTGGAGTGAAAATAATATACGAAGCTTCTGTAGGAGCTTTCTGCATAACTTTCATCCCACGTTAAGCAGTCACCTGTTTTTAAATACAACAATGCCCATTCATTAAGTGCTTTCTTGAGAAGGGTTCTGTTGTTATTGAGCAATAGTGCATACGGAAGTCATTATCATAATTGTTGTCATGTATTTGCACTGCTGTACTTAGGGCAGTACAGTAAACCATCGCTAATTAATCCGAACATTCCATTAAGTATTATTATTATTGGTAGCTACATGTAACCTTTTACTCCATAAATACGCATTTTTACGCCTTTGCAAACATAGTAGACCCAGATATGGGAGCCGTCTGATCAGGGTCTGCTCTGTTTGTTTATAATATGATATAGATATAGATATGTGTCTTCAGTTTCTGTCATAAGTTCATAACCAAAAACTAATTAATATGTTCGTGTTCTATTTATAGCAATAAATCTAATTAATATCCATGACGTCATTATTTCTTACATTAATATTAATGGAGTAAATAGTTATAGCAGGCGGCTGCTTAATGCAGGATTAAAATGAAGTTGCATTTAGCAGTCACCTGCTTAAAAAGTTCTTAATTCTTCTTTATTAAAACTTCGGGTTTGCGAGATGTTACTGTGCGTGAAGAAGCTAGTCGAACTGTTGAACGGTGCACAACTGCACATAATGTTCATGACCCGCTAACTAGCATCAGCCATATTATTTCTCGTGGTTGTGCTTTATTTTGGTGTGTTACTGGTATAATTAAACCTCTCTAAACCTGACGTTCAATTTAGTAAAAGTATCGGTCTTGGAGACAAGTGGCAGCTTAATGCAGGGTGAAGGTGATGCAGAAAGCTCCTCTAGGAGCTTTCTGTATGACTTTCACCCTGCATTAAGCAACCACTTGTCTAAAAGTGTCTAAATTCTTCACTACTAGAATTCCGGTTTAGATGTGTGTTTTTACTACACATACATTCCGTACTTAGCATACAGCTTTGTTTCAACATTGATTCAACGTTATGGGCCTACTTGGTATCCGAATCACCTAACATATTCGGACATCCCATCTCTCCTCCCGACCGTAAAGCTACCTACATTAGCCAATTTGACAGCTTTTTGATTACTGATATGGTAGCAAATAATGTAGACTCTGATCAAACAGCTCCTTTATTTGTCTAATTTGTCTGACCGTATACTTAGGTGAACCAATTTGTTCCCATATATGGGATAAATGCAAACAGTGTAGACTTTGATCAGACGCCGCATAATGCGGCGTCTGATCAGAGTCTACACTGTTTGCTGATAGGAATTTCAATATAAATCAAAACGAAACTTAAAATTTAGGCAAGACATCCCTTAGATAAGAATTGACTAATTCAATATATAAACATGGAAGAATCCACTGGGTGCATATGGGTTGATAAGAGTACGTATAGTTCTTTAATTTGCACTCGACTATTGTTTTGTTCTGTTCTGCTCTGTAATACGAATGCGTCATTTAAAGTAAAATTGCCTAGCATTAAACCGTACAATTATGGCTATTTGTTTCTCTGCTTTGGGGTAATGGGGAGAAATGATCTCTCTTTCTCTGTCTGAAGCCCCCCCCCCCCCCCCCCTCCCCCATCTCCCTCTGCCAATTTATCTCCCACTTTTCTTCCTCCTCCTTTCCCTGTCTGTCCCTCTGTCTCTCTTTCCCATTCTCTCTCTATATCTCTTTCTCCTCTATTCTCTCTGTCCAACCTACCTCTCCATCCTCCTCCTCCTCTCTCTCTCCCTCTCCCCCTCCTCTCTCCCTCTCTCTCTCTCTCCTCTCTCTCTCTCTCTCTCTCTCTCTCTCTCTCCATCTCACTCATTAAATAATCTACTGTGCATGGCTGTGTGATAAATCATACTAATGACCTTGTCACAATGTTTACACTGCTTAAAGATTTGACCTTTCAATATCCTGTGACAAAATATAAAAAACGTGTCTCAACCCCCAAATTAGAAATTGCGAAATTACATCTAATCAGGGTGTTTACAAGGAAATTTCTGTCCAAAATTTCACACTCCCACCCCCGCAGTGGCGTGCAGCCCACCTAAGAAACAATCAGTAAACAGTCGTATTGATTTTGCGATTTCCAGGCGCAGAGGGAATTTCCTTTTCTATACTGTTACTCGAGACTATAACTTCATACACAATGATTGAGTGGATTCTATAGAATTATCGACTTGGAGTGAATATTATTGTTTTCATCCCGGTACTATCTGCGCGATGGGAAGTCTTAACAATAGAATGGCGGATTATATTCCCGTTTTATCAATTTACAAGCTTTATTCTCTTCGATATCTATAGCACTTTTGATACAAGCACCCTTTCTTCTAGTATGTTGTCTGCGTGAAATTGTCTTTTTCAAGAATAATAATATTTCCTTTGGTCGTACCTACCATCTCTATAATTCTACTCAAGCTGTTGCTTATTCCCATAGCTAGTATAACACTTTACCATAAATATATCACTACCTCTACTTCATCTACTACTTCTTCCTCTTCTACTACTACTACTACTACTACTACTACTACTACTACTACTACTACTACTACTACTACTACTACTACTACTATAACTACTACAACTACTACTACTACTACTACTACTACTACTACTACTACTACTACTACTACTACTACTACTACTACTACTACTACTACTACTACTATAACTACTACAACTACTACTACTACTACTACTACTACTACTACTACTACTACTACTACTACTACTACTACTACTATAACTACTACAACTACTACTACTACTACTACTACTACTACTACTACTACTACTACTACTATAACTACTACAACTACTACTACTACTACTACTACTATAACTACTACAACTACTACTACTACTACTACTACTACTACTACTACTACTACTACTACTATAACTACTACAACTACTACTACTACTACTATAACTACTACAACTACTACTACTACTACTACTACTACTACTACTACTACTACTACTACTACTACTACTACTACTACTACTACTACTACTACTACTACTATTACTACTACTACTATCACTACTACAACTACTACTACTACTACTACTACTACTACTACTACTACTACTACTACTACTACTACTACTACTACTACTACTACTACTACTATAACTACTACAACTACTACTACTACTACTACTACTACTACTACTACTACTACTACTACTACTATAACTACTACTACTACAACTACTACTACTACTACTACTACTACTACTACTACTACTACTACTACTACTACTACTATAACTACTACTACTACTACTACTATAACTACTGCTACTACTGCTGCTGCTGCTGCTGTTGCTATTACTACTACTACTACTGCGATTACCACTGCGTCTACTACTACTTCTACCACAGCTACTACCTCTACTACTTCTACTACTACTATTACTGCTGCTTCTGCTACGACTATTATTACTACTACTACTACTACTATAACTACTGCTACTACTGCTGCTACTACTACTATAACTACTACTACTACTACTACTATAACTACTACTACTACTACTACTACTATAACTACTACTACTACTACTACTACTATAACTACTACAACTACTATTACTGCTGCTTCTGCTACGACTATTACTACTACTACTACTACTACTATAACTACTACTACTACTACTACTACTACTATAACTACTGCTACTACTGCTGCTGCTGCTGTTGCTATTACTACTACTACTACTGCGATTACCACTGCGTCTACTACTACGTCTACCACAGCTGCTACCTCTACTACTTCTACTACTACTATTACTGCTGCTGCTGCTACGACTATTACTACTACTACTACTACTACTACTACTACTACTACTACTATAACTACTGCTACTACTACTACTACTACTACTTATACTACTACTACAACAACAACTACTTCTACCACTACTTCTGCTACTATTACTGCTACTGCTGCTACTACTGCACATATCTTATATCCAGGGGAAGTCGGTGTCTCATCAGATCAAGATCCTAGCTGTTAGACACCCAGTCAAATACTTTCTCAATCGCTTGAACGGATTGGAATTTAGTTAACTTCCGCCAACTGAGAGAAAAACTTATTTTAAGAATCGAAGCAGATAACTATTGTTGCAGACGAAACATTAGTTGGCTTGCAAAGAGTTAAGCTACCATCTGCGTGAAAATCACAATTAGACTAGCTTAGGTGGCCTTAAGTGTCTTAAGTGGTCATTCAACAGAGGTGTTTCTGTATCTAATTTGTTTTGCAATATTCGATAGCCATTTTTTGGCGTTTTCATCATGACGTAGCAGGCACAAGATTGACGGAACATTTTTTACATGGTTTATGGAAATGATATACATTTGTACATAGTTTAACCCTTTCCCTGCCAATGTCGCACCTGCAATTACATATGCACACAGTTTGGATCCAGATGAGACGCCGAGTAATTCGGCGTCTCATCAGGATCGATACTGTTTGTTCTGTGAATGTTTTCTGAAAACAAAAATGAGAAGATAAAAAACATGAAAATTGTAGCAGACGATAAAGTTTGCAGACGACAAAATTTGGCAGCGAAATAGTTAAGATATTCTTGTCATGGATTTTTGTCATTAAAAGTTGACTTCACATAGTCATAAATCATACTTATTTCGTTTTTATTGATGTGATACAAGCAAAGAGGCTCTATGGGATATGAAACGCACTGCTTTTACTGGTCTAAATGGCTAATTTAACATCAGATCCTAGCTTGTCGTTTACTGAAGATTATTTTTCTCCGTAGCCTCCATATATAAAGTAGTATTTGAACTGACCACATTGATGTACAAGGCTGTTAGTGGTAAGGTGTGCTAAATATATCAAGTCTTCTTTTTTAAAAAAAAGAACAAACAAAAAACATCAATACAGTAGAATCTGTTCTAAACAGCCATTCATTTATGAAACATAGGGGTCATGAAACGCAGGTGGTTGATTAATGCAGGGCAAAAGTAATGCAGCAAGCTCCTATAGGAACTTTCTGCATTACTTTTGACATGCATTAAGCTACCACCTGCCTTAAAGACCCACAATTAGACCTTATTGATGACCTCTTAAGACAGAATCTACTGTGATATAAATTAGCTTTCTGATCAAGATCCAAACTAGTACCTGGCCGGAAAAGGCGCTGCAAACCTTTGAATTTCAGGACTCGTGTGTACTAGCATTTGCAAAATGTGTAGACCTAGATCAGACCGCTCCTAAGGATGTCTTCTGATCAGGGTCTGCACTCTTTGTCATTTAAAAACCTTTAGCAAGTTTAAGCCTTCAGACTAAATGGACTGTATGTTACCTCATGGGCTATTTTTAGATACAAACTCTTTGAATAAATCTACCGAAAAGGAGCAGTAACTAGAGAAAAGGAAAATTTGAGAATGAAACCATTGTGATAAATAGAGCATTTGCTCTTATAGGAGCAAATGCTCTATTTATCACAATGGTTTCACATAGTGACTTTTACAAAGTCGTCAAAATCGTCAATATGAGGGAATGGGTTAACAGTGATAGGTCATTCCACTATTTCAGTATTAACCCCTGTACTCCGTGAATATTTATGAAAGAAATCATAACATCATGGCTATTAATTAGATTAAGTGTTATAATTGCACATATGACACAGGCAATATTTAACTATGGCAGAAATTGTAGAATAATATCTATATTATATCATTAGCAAACAGAGCAGACCCAGATTAGACGGCTCATATAGGAGCCCTCTGATTAGGGTCCACTCTGCTTGCAAAGGCGTAGAAAGGCGTATTCATGGAGTAAAGGGTTGCGCCGACATTCCTACATGGAAACAACATGAGTGCAAATGTTTTGTGGCCAATATTTGGATTTAATTTTTTTAAGTTCACAAACAAAACAAATCGATACAAATTAAACAATAGAACTGATTAGGGATTGTAATTCTACATGCTTTACTGTTTCTGTGTAATTATTTGAGTTCAGAATTAGTACAGTAAAACCTCTCTTAACCGGAATTCTTGTATGGAAGAATTTAGATAGTTTAGGCAGGTGACTGCTTAATGCAGGGTGAAAGTCATGCAGAAAGCTCCTCTAGGAGCTTTCTGCATGACGTCCACCCTGCATTAAGCTGTCACCTGTCTCCAAGACCGATATTTATACATGTACTAAATTTGACGTCCGGTTAAGAGAGGTTTTACTGTACCAGGATAGCTCTTTATTCAATGAATACTCGTGTAAGAATAATGACATAATGAATATTATTTAGATGATTTTTATAATAGTATAATAATTTATGAACACTAAAAGGTTTGTTCTTTACAGAAATGGGTTTTGCAAACTGCTTGGACCAAGATGATAGGTACTTAGTCATCTGTTTCTAAATGAGTCGGATCAAATTCTGAAAGTAATGTATTCCATAAGAGCAAGAGCAGCAATGCGAAAAGAGGAAATTGTAAACTCGATTTTATTGAGTTTGTTCATAAGCAGTTATTTAAAGTGCCACACTTCTCACGCCCCCTAGCACTGGCTTAAGCGGTATTTAATTTTCATTATAACTAAAAAAAACATTGAAATTTATTATCCCGAAAGAAGTAAACATTGCATCAGATCCCACTTTGAACAAACAATGTTTTTTTTTCAAAACTTAACCCATTTGCGCACAGTGGATTCTTCCATGTGTATATGTTGGATTAGTCCATGTTTGATCTAAGGGATGCCTGGACTAAATTTTCAATTTCGTTTTGTTTTATATTGAAACTCCTATCATTAAACAGTGTAAACTCTTTATCAGACGACGCATTATGCGGCGTCTGATCAGAATCTACACTGTTTGCCTATGTCCCATATATGGGATCATGGGAACAAATGGGTCAAACATGGTGGGACTATTCGCACAAGCAAGAACGGTTTTTCTGATATCCGTGTAACTTTAAAATATACATGCATGGAGAGAATATATACATACAAATAGACAAAGTTATTCTGAGATCTTTACAACTGTAACATATACATGACGGTACTATAACCACAAACATCCACACTTCTTCTGACCTCCATGCAAATTTTACATATACATGGTGGAACTACCTACAAACAATCACACTTCTATCGACATCCTTGCAACTTTAGCATATACATGATGGAACTATACCTACAAACACCCACACTTCTTCTGACATCCTTGCAGCTTTTAACATATACATGTACATGCTGGAACTATGCTTACAAACATCCACACTTCTTCTGACATCATTGCAACTTGAGCATATGCATAGTGGAACTATACCTATAAACAGCCATACTTCATCTGGCATCCTTGCAACTTTAGTATTATGCATGATTGAACTACCTACAAACAGCCACAGTTCTTCTGACCTCCTTGCAACTTTAACATGTACATGGTGGAACTGTACCTACAAACATCAACGATTCTTCTGACATTCTTGAAACTTTAACATATACACATATTATTATGCATAGGGGAACTATACCTACAGACAGGCACTCTTCTTCTGGCACCCTTGCAACTTTAACATATACATGTACATGGTGCAACTATACCTACAGACAGGCACCCTTCTTCTGATCTCCTTGCAACTTTAACATATACACGGTGGAACTATACTTACAGACAAGCACTCTTCTTCTGACACAGTTGCAACTTTGATATTATGCATGGTGGGACTGTAAATAAAAATAGCAATTCTAGCAATTGTAATTTATATATAATAGGGCAATATAGACAGTCGTAATTCTCCTGACATTTTACTATTGGAACTGACTCCTTGTGTGATACTACCAACAAACAATAACAATTATCCTGACATTCCTACAACTGTTATTTGTACATGTTAGCGAACAAACAGCCACAATTGTTCTGACATTCCTGCAACTGTAAGTTGTATACGATGTGGCTATACCAACTAATCGTTACAATGTTTCTGACATATACAATCAAAATATGACCTAACAATCAACATATTCTGGTATGCTTTTACACATAGCCGTTAAGCATAGTAATAACTATTACTATAAAGGACAGTAAACCCCCTCTGAACCGGAATTCGAATGGAGAAGAATTATGATACTTTTAGGCAGATGGCTGCTTAATGCAGGGTGAAGGTCATGCAGAAAGCTCCTCTAGGAGCTTTCTGCATTACTTTCACCCTGTATAAAGATGCCACCTGTCTCCAAGACAGATATTTATACTACTTTTAACATCCGGTTTGGAGAAGTTTTACTGTATAACTGACGGCTACGGTCGTGCTAGGGAATCGTGGAATCGATACCGGATTAAGTACGTTGCACTCTTTATCGCCCATTATATTATGCTCGCAATTGTAATACATGGACTCTAGTAAATAATTTCGACCAAATGAACTCATCGTCTAATCAGAAACCAATCTGATTGACATTCTGGTCGTGTTTGAGCTCTTCAATCCATAAATATTGAAGATCTATGCTGCATCCTCTTGGAATTTTTTTTCTTTATCTCCAACACTATTTTGGTATGTATATATTGGCATTTATTTCTATGAAAGGCAGAATAAAGACAAACCTAAAAGACCCAATGTGCTATCAATGAAGATATTGATCAGAGAGCTCCTGGTCTGGAGCTTCATTGTTGCAAGAAGGCAATGTATAAATCATGTCTATATTGGGCATTCTCTATAGAAGACATTTCCCAGTGTGCTTAACCCTTCGCTTGCTGTTCACGTCAATATACCTACCTGTAAATAGTAAAGACCCAGATGAGACAGCTCCTGCAGGAGCTGTCTCATCAGGGTCTGCACTATTTACAAGTTGATTGTGCAACCAGTGCACTCCACAGCAGTGACTGCACAGCGAAATACTTGTACACAGTGAAGATATTTGTAATTATAAAGCAGGGCATGGGTAAAGAAGGAGAAATGTATTTTAAATTTCAGCAAGAGAAGGGTTAATTCATTGATTATTCACGCGAGAAAGATTGATGTCAGTAATGCTAATTAGAATAATGATTATAAGGGGACATGGACACTGGGATTTTTGGCCATTGCAGAATAGAATCATAATTATTTATATTATATCATAAGCAATCAGAGCATACCCTGATCAGACGGCTCCTACATAAGCTAACTGTCTGATCTGGGTTTGCTATGTTTGCAAAGGCGTAGCTATGGAGTAAAGGGTTAACAATGATATGATTACCATGGCTTAATGCCATTTTTTATCGTTCCTTTGAAGCAGCTACGAGCGTATTTGGCTATGTTTACAATATGAGCAAATGTATACAGTTAGGTGTGAATCAATAAAACTATTCTTTAAAAACGACTTTAAATGAGAAACACGTCAGTTTGGCTTCATGTGGTAAGAATTAAATATTTCTATAGTGTTACCTGGAAAACGTATTGTCTAATTTAATTCAAAGCGTAGCTTTTTATTCCCTGTCTTTTTCCAATTCAGGCGTGTTCTGCTCTTTTTCTGTACAAAATGGTATTTCGAACCCCATCTATTTAGATCTTGATGCAAGGATGAGTCACGAGACTTCTCCCCTGTGTTCCACTCTTTGTAGAGAGTCACGAATTCGCCCATGTTATGTTGTTAATTAATGTATATTCATGTAAGAATATTGACATTATATGAATGATACTTAGATTATTTTAAAGGTACACGTACGAGCGTATATCTACGTATGTACATGTGGTCCTGTCAAACTGTAGAATCAGCTCTACATTAGTCCATAAGTAAACAGAACGGGTCCAATAGGAACCGTCTGATCTGGGTCTACAGTGTTTGCAAATGAGTTTACCCATTCCCTCATATTGACGACTTTTGACGACTCTGTAAAAGTCACTTTGTGAAACCATTGTGATAAATGGAGCATTTGCTCCTATTTTAGAATTTTGTACTTTGAAACCATTGTGATAAATAGAGCATTTGCTCCTATAGGAGCAAATGCTCAATTTATCACAATGGTTTCAAAGTACAAAATTCTAAAAGTTTCCTTTTCTCTAGTTAAAGCTCCTTTTCGGTAGATTTATTCAAAGAGGTTGTACCTAAAATAGCCTATGAGGGAATGGGTTAAGAGGCGTACCTATGGAGAGTAAAGCATTAATTCACGTTACCTTAATGTCTAAATGGATCGAGTATTTGGAATAAATCTATGTTTCATTGATATAATATATTCTATAGGAATTGCCTTTCTATGGAAAATATGAATCAAACAGTGCATACCCTGATCAGAAGGCTCACATAAGAGTCTTGAACACCCCCTCCCCTGACTGAGGCAACATTGTACCAGTGAAAGAACATTCGAGACACAAGTTGGTAAAAGGTATGCAGTCATCGGAGTATAATTTAAATAATTACTCAATACACTCACACGGTATTACTTTAAATCTAATATTAAAGTGAAATATTTTATAATCATTTATACATGCCAACATTTGGCTCTTTAATGTTTTCCTTGGCCAGAATACAATTGGTTGTAAATATGTCGGGGAATTAGTTTATAAACCCGCCAGATTTCCCCGCCATTGAATTTACGGCCAAGGCAAAAATTAAAGAGCCAAACCGCGATTTGTATATTATTCTAAAACCTTACATTTTACAATAGGATTCCTCGTGTTAATAGTAGTGTTTAGCATGCTAAGATGTATTGTGAATGCGATTTATTACTAATTTTGCAAACAAAACTCCGATGTTTTCCCGTTGAAGCTATACTGTCTGCATTAACCCATTACCTCAGTGTCTATTTTTAGATACAACCTCTTAAAATCAATCTACCGAAAATGAGCATTAACTAGAGAAAGGGATTTTTTTTAGAATTTTATAGTTTTAACCATTGTGATAAATAGAGCATTTGCTCCTATAGGAGCAAATGCTCTATTTATCACAATGGTTTCATAAAGTGACTCTTACAGAGTCGTCAAAAGTCGTCAATATGAGGGAATGCATTAAAGGTACTTAGTCTAAATTGACTATATTTTCATGAAAATAGAACGTAAATATGTTTTCATTTTAATATCGTTTTCCTGTGAAATAACTATCATACCATGACAGTATCGTTAAATTCAGTCTATTTTGGGCTTCAATCATATATAAATATTTGGGAATACCACTTCACCGCACACGCAAAACATGCAAACGTATCAAATAAAGATATCTTCGTGTTAATTAGGGGACAAAAATAAAATATCAATATAGTTTCTCGAATAATGTGTCCATCTTAAATAAATACCAAACTATTTCTGTCTATTTTGTCGAAATTGTCTATCGCTACTGGGCAGATTTAACACTTTCCCTGTTAAATATTCATGTGAGAAATAATGACTTCTTGAATATTCATTAGCTGTATTTGTATATTGACATTTGAACATAGGATCGTTTGGTATTAGCAGAAACTTTTGAATCAAATATTTATTTATATTTCGTAAGCTACAGGAGCCGTCTGATCTTGGTCTACTGTGTTTGCAGTGTCGTGAAAAAAACCCGTTTATATGAGAGGAAGGGTTAATGCGGACGGTTTGACAAATAGAGTAGACCAAGATCAGAGAACACCTGTTCGCGCCGTCTTATCAAGGTCTGTTCTATTTGTTTATTGAATCATATACAGTAAAACCCCTCTAAACCGGAATTCTAGTAGAGATGAAATTAGATACTTATAGGCAGATGGCTGCTTAATGCAGAGTGAAAGTCATGCAAAAAGCTCCTAGAGGAGCTTTCTGCATGACTTTCACCCTGCATTAAGCTGTCACCTGTCTCCAAAACCCCCGATATTTATACTAAATTTAACGTTCGGTTTAGAGGTTTTTTTGTAGATCTGAACATACTAAATCATATTTCTAAACCATCACTAAGTATTCAAATTAGCTAGTCCACTTTAGACCGAATTAACCCATTCCCTGTTCTATGTTTATTCCACATTTCAATGCCTACTGAATACTCATGGACAAAATAGTTATAATGGAAGGTGGAATATTGTAGCCATTTTAGAAACTAAAGAAACAGTTCTTTCAAATTCCATCAGATATTTCTAACTCCATCTTTCAAACTGCACCCTATAGGAGCAGTCTGATCTGGTTCTACTCTGTTTGCAAATCAAATGCGTGAGAACACATTCATATGAGGGAAATTGTAAGCTCAACATGTGAACTCTGTTGTACCATTTTATTCCACCTTAGCGATTTTTCAATGATCCACAGGGGAGTTTCTTGCCAACATTCGATAAGTGACGAAAAACATGTTCAAAACTACAATTGTCACTTGTGTTTAAACTCTTTACTCCATAAATATGCCTTTCTACACATTTGCAAACAGAGTAAACTCAGATCAGACAGCTCTTACATGCGTCGTCTGATCAGTGTCTGCTCTGCTTGCTTATGGAATAATATACATCTTATTGTAGAGCTTTTGTTTTGGTAAAACATTGAAATGTTAATATACAATTTTAAAAATCTAATCTAAATAACCATTTCCTCTATAAATAAGCATTTCTACGCCTCTTTAAATTCCACTTATTGAAACCATTGTGATAAATAGAACATTTGCTCCTATAGGAGCAAATGCTCTATTTAACACAATGGTTTCAAACTACAAAGTTCTAAAATTTCCCTTTCCTCTAGTTAAGGCTCCTTTTCGGTAGATTTATTCAAAGAGGTTGCCTCTAAAAATAGCCTATGAGGAAAATGGTCAATATCCTGATATCATCACTATTTCTTGCATGATTATTCATGGAGTAAAGGGTTAACAGCAATATTCAAAATTTAAAAAAAAATGCGGTTTAGCAGTTTGTTTAATTAAACATTTTCAATCATGGCCAACATATAATGTGTTCAAATTGTATTGTGAATATTCAGTCAATAAATATTCATGATGTTTTTATTTCCTACATGAATATTCATCAATTAAATGATTGATTCTACGCCTTTGCAAACAGGGTTGGCCCAGATGAGACAGTTCCAGACTGCTCTGTTTGCTTTTGATATGATAAAAGATCTGCTTCTACAGTTTCTGCCATGACCAAAAATACATATGTTCATTTGACATTATAAAAATAATCTAATTTATATTCATTAATGACGTCATTATTTCTTACATGAATATTCAACAGGTAAAGGGTTAAAAAAAACTTTTCAGTAAGTCAGTATCGTAAAGTGTTCAACATTTCCCTCATATAAACGTGTTTTCACGCATCTGCAAACAGAGTAGACCCAGATCAGACGGCTCCTATAGGAGCCGTCTGATCAGGGTCTGCTCTGTTTGCTAATGGAATTTGATAGATCTGTTTCTTTAGTTCCAAAAGTGGCTACAATGTCCCACCTTCCATACTTCATTATAGCTATTCTGTCCATGAATATTTAGTAGATGTTGAAATTTTGAATAAACATATTACAGGAAAAGGGTCATATTTAACCATGGTATGTCTATGGACGAAAATTCGAAAACATTTGTAAACAGTGCAGAACAAGACATAGATATTCAGACGAGGATCCCGTCACGGGATCCGAGCCATTTTGAGAGAAAGTGAATCTCTAGTGTATGTTAAAAATGGATATGAATTTGTTCAAACAAAACTGTATTTGGCCAGCTAAAGGTTGTGATGCTTAGAAGAAAAATCACATTTATTGTTAGCTTACTTACCCTAGGGCATTGTTTCGTTCTTTTGTTTTACTTTCACTTTGTACAGTGAAACACATCTAACCCGGACATTCAGATTTGTATCAACCCATTACCTCATAGGCTATTTTTAGATACAACCTCTTTGAATAAATCTACCAAAAAGGAGCATTAACTATAGAAAAGGAGAGTTTTTATGTGTTTAGTCTTCAAGCCATTGTGATAAATAGAGCATTTGCTCTTATACATGTAGGGGCAAATGCTTTATTTATCACAATGGTTTCAAAATGTGAATTTTATAGAGGCGCAAAAATGCGTCACTAGGGGACAATGTGTTAAGACAGGCGGCAGCTAAATGTTGGTTGAAAGCAATGCAGAAAGCCCATAAAATGAGTGTTTGTGTATGTCTTTCATCCTGCATTAAGCAGCCACCTGCCAAAAAAAGATCTAAATTCTGATGTACTATAATAACGAGTTTCTAACTGTGGGTCTGAAAGGCAGGTGGTAGCTTAATGCAGGTCAAAAGTAATGCAGAAAGATCCTGTTGGAGCTTTCTGCAGCACTTTTTCTCTGCATTAAGCAAACCGTATGCTTTAAGACTCCTGTGTTCAATAAATGACGTTTCTGCTGTAGTGTCTATTTCCCCAAACCACTGATTTTGACTTTCAAAAGCAAACTCGTAAAAAAAAGATGTGATGTTTAAATTCAATTCTTTAAAGGTTAAATAGGACATAACGTCGAACTGAATTGCTCTCTATCATGACAGATAGAAGCAATATAATTCAGATGTCGTCTTCTTCTCTGCATAAAAAGTGATTTGTCATCACTTTAAACGTGTAAGTAATCGCTGATTATTTTTATGTAGATTTATTACACTTCCCGTCTTACATGTGACGAATAACAAAACGTGTAATGGGCACATAAACCAGTAATGTTGCATATTATATTGCATATACAGTAAAACCTCTCTATAACGGCCACTAAATTATGTTAAATAGTTGGTAGTTAGGGCATGTGGCTGCTTAAAGCAAGGTGAAAGTAAAACAGGAGCGTTCTATTTTACTTTCACCTTGCCACTTTCCCTTATATAGACGTGTTTTCACGCATTTGCAAACTGAGTAGACCCAGATCAGACGGCTCCTAGAGGAGTCGTCTGATCAGGGTCTGCTCTGTTTGCTAATAGAATTTGATAGATCTGTTTCTTTGCTTTCTAAAATGTCGACAATGTTCTACCTTCCATATTTCTATATAAATATGCTGTTAATGAATATTCAGTAGATATTGAAATTTGGCCTAAATACATAACAGGGAAAGGGTTAAGCACCCACCTGCCTTTAATACAAAATACTTTATGTAATTTAATGGTCGTTATAAAGAGGTTTTACTGTGTATTCATTTAACGAATATTTTGAAGATATAACCGCAGGGATAATATTGTTTGGACCATTTTATAAAGATTCAACCTATATCGTTAGGTGCGTTTTTTAATTAATAATAATCAATAAAAAGTAAGTAGGAAGGTAGGTAGGTAGGTAGGTAACTAGGTAGGTAGGTAACGTGGTAGGTAGGTGGTATAAATGGGTTTATTGTTGGGTAAATGCATGGGTGGGTCGACTGATAGGTGGATGGATGGATAGATGTTTGGATGGATAGATGTTTAGATGGATTGATGTATGGGTAGGTGGATGGATGTTGGGTGTGGGTAGGTGGATGGATGGATGGATCAACTCTTTATAACCTCTTTTGATTATGTTTCTCATCAACACTATTTATTTCTATATACCACCGAACCGGAACGTTTTGCACATGGGTAATATAATACCCAGGTTTCCCGGAAATTAGATGAACGTATCGTCTTGTAAGTCTTTGGCGGTGCTCCCAGCACTACACGTGACATATGGACGCCTGAGAACCCCTTTTCAATCATTTTTGACAGAGATTTAAAGTGATCACACATATGATACAATGCCGGAACTGTACGCCAGGGTAAAATAGCCTAGTGACATACACTTTGTTGTCGCCCCAGGGCCCATCAGCTGTATACATCGGCAATAACGCTTTAGTATGTGCATCATTAACCAGTCTCTTTTAGATCCAGATCAGTCGTCGAATATGTTATAGACTTTTCTTTTAGCAGTTATTTTCTGGCCCATATGAAAGTCTTCAAAGTGTGACATATTCTCTAAATTTAATGAAGAAAAACGGTAAAATTTAAGTTTAAACTTCAGCTACCATGCTGACGCCGAGTTAAGTGTTAAACCGCTCATTCATAACGCTAAAAAAGCAGTACATGACGATGAACAAGTTAACAGTCGAAGCAAGACATTTGTTCTTCAGTGATCATTGCATTACGACAGTCGTGTAATTAATACGCATCATTGTCCAGTACATTAGAACCCCTTGAGAGGAAAGGGACGTTTTCTGACTGTCTCTCTTCTACAGACTTAGGAAGCATTTTAGTTTCAGTTATTTCTATTTTCATTCAAAATAACTCGTGGACTTCCTCGATTATTTTAGCTAGGAACCGATAAAAGCCGTCATTGATTCCAAAGCGATAACATTGAACAAAAATAGTACGGAGCTATTTTAAGGCGGGTTTAATACTATTGGATACCGGTAAACTGATCCGGCGAATATTGTTCAGCGAGAAATTCTGAAGGTGTATGACGCAGGGAAAGACTGATTAGGCGTACAGCGCAATTGTATTGTATGAATGGAAACAGCGAATGAAGTTCACGACACAGAGCAACTGGTTCATTCTCTCGCAGACTTGGTAGAATACAATATCAGCTTTTGATAACGCTGCCTGTCGCAGTGTTAGTATAGGTGGAGTGACTGTAGACATCATCGGTGACAGTGTATCAGGCGTGGTGAATAGGAAAGTGTGTCTATTTGTGATTTAGTGGCATAGGATGTTAATAAAAGCAGCGTAAAGAGGTATATACTTATTACTTATATTACCGGGGCTGGAGATACGATGCATACTGAATCGAAATATCTTATTTATCAGACATGCCATCTCTTACTGCAATTTATTAGACTTGCTTCGGAGAGGCGATTTTAATGAGTTGCGGCAAGATAAAGTTTGGCTGAGGAATGGAAACTATATTAATTAGATTTTCTAAATATGCTTCTTATCTTCAGCCCTGTTTTAACCCATTACTTCATAGGCTATTTTCAGATACAACCTCTTTAAATAAATCTACCGAAAAGGAGCATTAAGGAGAGAAAAGGAAAAGTTTAGAATTTTGTAGTTTGAAACCATTTTGATAAATAGAGCATTTGCTCCTATGGGAGCAAATGCTCTCTTTATCACAATGGTTTCACAAAGTGACTTTTACAGAGTCGTCAAGAGTCGTCAATATGAGGGAATGGGTTAATCCTTTATTAAGAAATAATGAATAAACGAATGAATTGTAGTTTCATAATGGCAATATGAATAAAGGATTTTTTTTACCATGGCATCAACTGTAGAATCATATCTATATTATGTCATAAGCTAACAGAGCAGACTCTGAACAGGCGCTTCTATTGGAGCAATCTGATCTGGGTCTACTCTGTTGGAGTAACGGAGTAAAGGGATAATTTACCGTTTAATGCTGATTTTTTAGAATGAAATAGTCCATTTGTGTTTAATGGCACCGTCCATTACAGTATGAAAAGGTCAAATTTGAGAGATCATTTTGAATGACAAACAGTGCAGACCCTGATCAGGAGCCCTCTGATCTGGGTCTACACTGTTTTCAAATGGAAGCCAACTCATTTCCCATATTCAAAGTGTTAAAGTTTTCACGATTTGATACATATAAAGGGGTCTATGCTTCAATTATCTGAGAAATGCCACGTTTCCAGTTGATAATACTGTGATACACTTTACAGCTCTATCAGGAGTACATTTTCTCTATGGATGAGTGCAGTAAACCCTCTCTAAACGGGATAATATAGGTCTTTTTAGGCAGGTGGCTGCTTAATGCAGGGTGAAAGTCATGCAGAAAGCTCCTAGAGGAGCTTTCTGCATAACTTTCACCCTGCATTAAGCTGCCGCCTTTCTTACAGACCGGCATAAATGTCCATTTTAAAAAAGTTTTACTGTATCTTGATATTGTTATTCATATGAGCTTGTGTTTTCCTGAAACTAATATTGTTTTACAGAAAAAAGTGAGTTGTTTCAAAGTTTAACCCTTTTGAATGCTGGATTTTCAAAGAGGAAGGACCAATCGTTGTTTAACGATATTATAGTCATTTCAGTGTGAAGGGTGTGTTTGAATGTCAAACAGTGTAGACCCTGGTCAGGGGACTCTTAGGAACATTTTGATCTGGATCTACATTGTTTGTAAATATCAGAGCATTCATTTCCCGCATTTAAAAGGTTGATATACATGTATTAAGTGTGAAATGGGTCCTCTTGAGCTCATAATAATACATCACATGTTTGATTACACGTTTGTGCATTTACTGCATTCCTGCGATAGGATCATTTATGTCTAGTGTCCCATAGGAAGGATCATGAGCTAAAAGTGTAGACCCTGATCAAATATCCCGCTTTGTTTGCTTAACAAGGAGTTTTTCTAAATGTCACATCAGCAAATCAACTTTCAGGAAGAAAACCTATATGATGAAAAATAGATTAATTCACAATGCATTTATGGACGATTTCACTAACAAGTGAAGAGTAAAATGGGTTAAAATCACGACGACATGACATTACATGTCATTGTTTTCTTTAACCTACTGTGAGTGAAATTATACAATAAAACCCCTCTCTATATACTGGACTTTGAAATTGATATCAGTATCAGTCGACGCCTTAATGCAGGTTGAAAGTCGTACAGAAAGCTCCACTGGGAGCTTTCTGTACGACTTTCATCCTGCATTAAGGAGTCACCTATCTAACACTATCTTGATTCTTCTTAACTTAAGACAAAAAGTAAAAACAACAACGGGTGGTGGGATGATGGGGGTACTTTTATACCCATCGGGATTAACAACTGTGACAGCTATGATCCTGATTTGGCACCAACGGAAATAAGCTTAATCAGCTTATTCCCCACCGAATCGTGTATCATGAATACATTTACATTTCTAGTCAATATTCTACATTACGTGTATACACAGTACATGTAGTTAGTTCTAACACATACAAGCAGGTGGCCAATTACCGGCAATTTAGTCCTGGGATATTTGAAATACATGTTCATTAACCCTTTCCCTGTTCTATGTGTATTCCAACTTTGAATACTGGATATTCATGGACAAAATAGTTATAATGAAATATGAAAGGTAGAACATTGTAGCCATTTCAGAAACTAAAGAGATCTATTAAATTCCATTAGCAAACAGAGCAGACCCTGATCAGACAGCTTCTACAGGAACCGTCTGACATGGGTTTACTCTGTTTGCAGATGCATGAAACGGCGTTTAGATGAAGGAAAGGGTTAAATCTAAGGCAGGTGGTTGCTTAAACTTGTCCCTTACATACACGTCTTTTTGTGCATTTGCAAACAAAGTAGAACCAGATCAGATGGCTCCTGCATGAGCCGTCAGGTCAGGGTCTGCTCTGTTTGCTAATGAACTGATTACAGATCTTACTCTACAGTTTCTACCAATACTCAAATAGCTTGTGTACTAATGTGCCATTATAAACTTTCAGCCACTAAATATTCATGATGTCATTATTTCTTACATGAATATTCAACAGAGAATTGGTTAATGCAGGGCGAAAAATATTAGGCGCTTTCTCTATTACCCCCCCCCCCCCTGTATTAACCCTTTACTCCATAAATACGCCTTTCTGTGCCTTTGCAAACTGAGCAGACCCAGATCAGACGGCTCCTACAGGAGCCGTCTGATCAGGGTCTGCTCAGTTTGCGTATGAAATAATATAGATATGGTTCTGCAGTTTTGTCAACATTTTCTGTCCTTATTCTATTATAAGAATTAATCTAATTATTATTCATGATGTCATTATTTCCTACATTACTATTCATCAGGGAAAGGGCTAAGCAACCACCTACTGTTAAAATTACCCATGTTTATTCATAAGGGTTCACTATATAGAGAAGCTCTATGTGCTTCTTATTGATTTCTCTCCTGGAACACCGGAAATGGAGTCTGCTTCAATACGTAATGCATGGTCGTTTGCTTTAAGTATGAGAAACTCGATGGTTGATTGCAATACTCCTTACCTACAATATATGGGGCGAAAGAGCAATAGCCTTTGCCCACAGGGTTGATCCAGATGAGAAACGGGGTAACTCGATGCTTCTTCAGGATCCAAACTGATTGACACCCTTGTCCTATAGGAGCAAATGCTCTATTTATCACAATGGTTTCAAAAGTGGCTTTTACAGAGGCGTTAAAGGGTGTCCATATGAGGGAATTGGTTAATACTCTTATAATGTTTAATCAGTAGTCTCTTAAGCCGTTATAATACCTGATAGATACCACCCCTTTTGATGACATTGCAAACAGAGTAGAGTCGTAGACATAGATCAAACTTGTTTCTTTCATTTTTTCCTTCATACAAACGCATGTTCACACCTTTACAAACAGAGCAGACCCTGATCAGACGGCTCCTATAGGAGCCGTCTGATCAGGGTCTGCTCTGTTTGCTTAAGAAATAATATAGACCAGAATAAGAAAATCAAATTAATCAATATTCATACAGTCCTTTTTTATTTCTTACATGAATATTCACAGGTAAGGGAGTTGAAACAGGTAAATTGGTTGAAAAGTCATTTACTGTATACAAGTGAGATGAACGGTGATGTATATAGCTGGTATCGTTTACTTTATCGCATCAGACGGTCTTATCTGTGTGTATCTTATCAATTTGTTATTAGTCTGCCATGACATGTATTTGACGTTTATTACAATAGGGGGAATTATTGTGTGTTCGTTTTTGAGCGAAGATCTTGCAAGGATAACGTAATTATAAAAACACATAAAACAGACTCAAATTCGTTTTTGCTCCAGTTCATTCTTGTAAGTTGGCAGTTTTAAAGCAGTGACTTAACCTCACAGAGAACGCGTAAATAACTCTATACGAGTATATCAGGAGGGGGACACCTGTTTGATAAGTGAAAAGCCAGCCATGCTTTAATTGTTTCATCACGTTGAATTAACTGTCCTTTTCTGGTACTGTCCATTGCTGTATTGCCAAAAAGTACTGCATTTCTTCAAAACTTAGGATGATGAAGAGCGTTGATCTTGATTGAGGCTCTGTGTTAATATTGCCGTGTCTCTAAACCCATTCCCTCATAAGCTATTTTTAGATAAAACCTCTTTGAATAAATCTACCAAAAAGGAGCATTAACTAGAGAAAAGGAAGCTTTTAATATTTTGTAGTTCTGAAACCATTGTGATAAATAGAGCATTTGCTCCTAGGAGCAAATGCTCTATTTATCACAATGGTTTCAAAAAGTGACCTTTGCAGAGGCGTAGAAAGGCGTATTTATAAAGGAAAGGGATAAACAGCACATCTTGTGCTAAAAGCAAACACTATTAAACATGTGAACCAATTTGGGGTGACCTTTGAAAACAGTTTGGATCCAGATGGGACAGTCGATAATTCGATGTCTCAACAGGATCCAAACTGTTTGACAATCAGTAGTCAGTTCCTCAAATACTTGGACCAAATTAGATATCATTAAAATTGAACAGATCAGAGATTGAGCATACATCATTTTTCAGCATTTTAACCCTCTTACAACGCTGAATTTTCAAATGGAGTATTCCAAAATTCAAACAGGTCAAGCTTATGGTGAATATTTAGGTATTTTTTCTAAAGCAAAGTTTAACATGACAAATAGTGCAGACCAAGATGAGAGGGCTCCTCTAGGAGCCCTCTCATCTGGGTCTACACTGTTTGCAAAGGACATTAGTGACCCGTGTCTCCCACTGTAAGTGTTTAAGATAAGAAGATTCCTAGCCATACCATGATTACAATCGTTCCCACCATTCGGGCAGTAAAATGAACAGCGGTAATAAATTGCTTTATTGGCCAAATTTACGGTCTTCAAAAAGGGAAATTCATTGCTTTCACCAGTGTTTCCAAGTTTAACATTTGACATAAATGCCTTAGATCTAAAATTAAAATTAACAAACGATAATGATGATTTGCCTCGGGTCGTATTGCGGCAAGTGAAAAACCGCAAGGCGACATGTATAGTTTGTAGATGTCGATTTATCTTGTTTATGGACATTAAAAGCTCTCTACAGCTATAATTAACCCTGTACTCCATATATATGCGCATTTTTACGCCTTTGTAAACAGGGTAGATCCAGATCAGACGGCTCCTGTAGGAGTCGTCTGATCAGGGTCTGCTCTGTTTGCTTATGAAATTATAAAGATATGATTCTACAGTTTCTGCCATGGGCAAAAATACCATTATACATATGAATCAAATTTATATTCATGACGGCATAATATCTTACATGAATATTCATGGAGTACTGAGTTAACTCGTTCAAATTGTGACGTATGTAAACTTTGGAGTCTGCTACAATTTTCTTTTATTTTTCTTCATTTTCGTTACAAAACAAACAGTTTGGAACATGGTTAGACGCTGAGTAGATTGGGTTTACGCTGGCTGATTGCCAATATTGTTATTTTAAGTTCAGAAATGTCAATACCAACGAAATTGCATTCTTTTACTGATGTAAAATGTTTAAAATGTTTTTTTTGAGCGAGACAATATACTGGTTTAAGATTAAAAGACTGTCCTTCTTTTTCACTAACTCTTTCGCTGCTAAATATTGTCACCTGCTAAATGTGTCATCTGCTACAAATTTCTTTTGTTTAACCCTTTCGGTGCTAAATTTCTAATTGTCGTCTGCAAACCAATTTTGTTCAGTCATTCGGTAAAATAAGGAAATGAGATAAATAATTGCAAATTTCAAAGGAATAAAGCACATATAGTATAACCTCTCTTAACCGGAATTCTAGTAGATAATAATTTAGATACTTTTAGGCAGGTGGCTGCTTAATGCAGGGTGAAAGTCATGCAGAAAGCTCCTCTAGGAGCTTTCTGCATGACTTTCATCCTGCATTAAGCTGCCACCTGTCTCCAAGACCGATATTCATACTAAATTTAACTGCCGGTTAAGAGAGGTTTTACTGTATATAGAAATAGAGCTTGAGACAAAAGGTGAAGTCTCTGATCAGACGCCGCCTTGAAAAGGCGGCGTCTGATCTGGGACTGCACTATTTGTCGTGGCGCATTTTTGCGACATTTGCGATGAAAGGGTTAATGATCTCTCTCCGTTTAAACCCTATTATAACGGAAGCAACCAGTTACTATGCGTCTCATTTGGATCCAAACCGTTTGCATAGATAATCACAGATGCGACATTGGCAGCGAAATAATAAATCTAATTGAATATACTGAATATGAAAGACAAACAAAGTAAGTGTAAAGTATGATAAAACAGTTTGGACAATTTAAAACAGTAATGTTACATGTACACTTATTTCCGGTAAATATCTGCACCCACGGGGCCTTCCGCCCGTCGTTCTTTTGACAGCCCACAATCTCGCTTGTCTGTTATTGATCCTGCTTGTCATCTATCGGTCGATTTACTGGCTTGTGGTCAGGCCCTGATCAGACGGCTCCTGCAGGACCTGTCTTATCTGGGTCTACTCTGTTTGCAAAGGTGTAGAAATGTGTATCTATAGAGTAAAGGGCTAATGTAGGGCGAAGGGCACACAGCACGCCCCCTTTCACATTGCACCAAGCAGCCACTTGCTGAAAAAATATCGAAAATTCTTCTTTACCAATTGTCCGACTTACAGAGGGTCGTGGGAGGGGGGGGGGGGGTTGTAGGCGGAATAAACGTCATTCTGAACAATTATTAAATTATAGATCTTCATTTGGTCATGGGTCTACTCTGTATGCAAAGACGTAGAAATGCGTTTGCATGGAATAAAGGGGTAATCATTCTGTTTGTTCATGCACACGTAATTTTGTTAACTATGATCCAAATAAACATGTTCTGTTCTGTTCTGTTCTTTTATACTTGTAACTACAGTAAAACCCCTCAAATGCGACCACATAATGAATTAACATGTCTGTCTTTTAAACAGGTGGTTGCTTAATGCATGACGAATGTTATGCAGAAAGCTCCTAGAGGAGTTTTCTGCATAACTTTCGTCCTGCATTAAGCTACCACCTGCCCCTGGCACTCAGAATTATGCCCCTTTTTGGTGGTCGCATTAGAGGGATTCTACTGTAAGCTGAAACTATAAAGCGCCTCCTCGTCACGGCAGTCCACTTATGCTATTAGCATGTGGAAACCAGAAACGTACTATAATGACTAAATTAACCCTCGTCCTGCTGTAATATAACTATGCGTTTAAAAACTGATCTGGTGCGTTATTTGACTGCTTCCAATTCGATCAAGTCTGTGAGAAAGACTGGGTGTCAAACAGCTGGCACTCAGGTGGGACGCCGAATGACGTCACTCGGCGTCTCATCTCGATCCAAGCCGTTTGCAAACGCGAGTCATGTCGTGGTTAGAGGGTCAAAGGTCGAATAGGGTCTGTTTAGCTAAACCTTAAGTATGCTGGTAGGTCGATTACTGATGACATTTGAAAACAAAACAACACAAAACAAAAATACACGCATTTGGATTCAACTAAATCAATTTGCTGATATATATAGATTGTTTCTGCAATTTTTTCTTTATTTCTGATATTCTTTATCACATCAACAGATAATTTGGATCCTGCTGAGACGACGAGTTACTCGGCATTTCATCTGGATCCAAACTGTTTGCAAGGGGGGTACAGATTCGCCACAAGCGTACAAAGGGGTTACCCCTTTACCTGTTCAATATTCTTGTAAGAAGTAATGCCATCATGAATATTTATTAGCTGAATTTTGATAATGTACACTTTTCAAGGGATTTTTTTTACTCTGACAACTACTGTAGAAACATATCTTTATCATGCCACAGGCAAACAGAGCAGACCCTGATCAGACGGCTCCTATAGGAGCCGTCTGATCTGGGTCTACTCTGTTTGCAAATGCGGGGAAACATGTTTCTATGAGGGAAAGGGTTAACCTTCTAGTACGTCTCTTCATGGTAAAGACTCACAGAGGTCCAGATGAGATGCGTACATTAACCATTTCCCTTATGTTATTTTGGTGCATCTGCAAACAGAGTAGACCCAGATCAGACGGCTCCTATAGGAGCCGTCTATTCAGGGTCTGCTCTGTTTGCTTATGGTGTAATATAGATCTGATTCTACAGCTTCTACCTGAGCCAAAATGTCCTGTGTTCATATGCCATTGTAAAAATAATCTTATTAATATTCACGATGTCATTATTTCCTACACGAATATTCATCAGGGAAAGGGTTAAAACATTTTCAAGAACAACCTCTTAATTTCGTGAAATGAGTATTTTAGTACTTGAGTACGCACGTTTATCTGTTGCTCTGTCAGACTTTCTGTTGAGTTTTTACAAATGAAGCAGACAACGGTTTATACGGAAGGCAATGTGTTGTTTATGATCACAGGTATCCGTATCACACTGAATTTGTAATGTACTATAACCATACAAATGGAGACTCATAACAGGTCATGCTAATCCAAAACATACATATACAGTAAAACCCCTCTAAACCGGAATTAAAGTAGAGAAGATGTTAGATAATTTCAGGCCGGGGGCTGCTTAACGCAGAGTGAAAGTTATACAGAAAGCTCCCAGAGGGGCTTTCTGCATGGCATCTACCCTGCATTAAGCTGCCACCTGTTTGCTGTAGATGTATATAGTAAATCAGACTAATTGCCTTATATGGAATTTTATGCATCAACAGGATATTGTATGAGTTCAACGTGAACATTCGTTAATCATTATAAAAAATATGGCGGATACCTGTGGTTTAGAAGAGTTTTTTTTCGGTCTTTCAGCTACTTGACTTGGGCTAGTTGAATTTATACAACATGTAACTTGACATGCCCTCTGTTTTAACAAGTCTGTTGAGGGCTTTTGAGAGTTGCATGCCGTTGAAAACCCTAGATACCTTTGACGTACAAAATTCAGTTTCGTGACAAATATCCTTAAAATTCGGTAGTCTCAGCAACAGAAATCCTTATGGTATTAATGCGATTCCCATAACTTCACAGAATGAATGTCGCGATTGCGTGTGCTTAAATTTTGCATTTCTTTAAGGTGGTCTGAATAGGATGTTTCAACTAAGGTCATGGCCAACAGGCCCAACATACTGTAGGCGATTTATTTTTAACTATGAACCTGATTAATATCTATACAAGAATTTATAATTTCGTGAATATTTATTAACTGGATGTTTATAACGGCCGATAAACAATAGGAGTTTCGGTTATTTCAGAAATTGTAAAATAAGATCTTTATCATTCCAAAATCAAACAGAGCCTGCATAGATTAAACGGTTCCTAAAGGACCCATCTGATCTGGATCTTATCTGCAACGGCATCAAAAGGCGTCCTATCAGATAAAGCCTTAACCCTTTCCCCCATACATTCGCCTTTCTACGCCCCTGTAAAAGTCACTTCTTGAAACCATTGTGATAAATAGAGCATTTGCTCATATAGGAGCAAATACTCTATTTATCACAATGGTTTCAAAACTACAAAATTTTCTAAATTTTCCTTTTCTCTAGTAAATGCTCCTTGTTGGTAGATTTATTCAAAGAGGTTGGGTCTAAAGATAACCCCTTTCCCCTTTGAATAGTCACGTTAGAAATAATGACGTCAATAATATTTATCAGCTGATTTTTTATAATGGCATATGATCATATGAATTTAAGTATTGGTAGAAACTGAAGAGTCAGTTCTATGATAATTTCATAAGCAAACAGAGCAGACCCTGCTTAAATGGAAACTATGGGAACCGTTTGATCTGGTGCTACTTTGTTTGCAAATGCGTGAAAAAGACTTAAGATGGAAATGGTTAAACCTCTTATCAGCATTTTTCCCAGAGTATGATAATATCTTCAAGTCCCCATGATCTTTTGTTTTACTGCATTGTCACGAGGATAACGACAATGTAGTAATGCAGTAGTGTTAATCCAGATCAGCTTTAGGCATTGCAAGCGCTATGTATGATCGATGGCTACTGTTATCTCTCTCTCTCTCTCTCTCTCTCTCACTCACTCTCTCTCTCTCTCTCTCTCTCTCTCTCTCTCTCTCTCTCTCTCTCTCTCTCTCTCTCTCTCTCTCTCTCTCTCTGACAGACGGGAGCTAAATGCAGGATGAAAGTTATACAGAAAGCCCCCTTTACCAGCCTTCTGAATTACTTTCGTTTTGTATAAATATCCACCTGTTTTTAAACGCATCTGCGTTAAGCCATTACCTCATAGGCTATTTTAGATCCAACCTCTTTGAATTAATCTACCGAAAATGAGCATTTACTAGAGAAATGGAAAGTTTTGGAATTGTGTAGTTCTGAAACCATTGGAGCAAATGCTCTATTCATCACAATGGCTTCAAAAGTGACTTTTACAGAGGCGTCAAAAGGCGTCAATATGAGGGAATGGCTCCAAGCAGATGCTCGTTTTATCACAATGGTTTCAAAACTTCTAAAAAAGATCCTTTTCTCTAATAAATGCTCCTTTTCGGCAGACTGGTTCAAAGAGGTTGGGTCTAAAGATAGTCTAGGAGGAATGGGATAATCCATTAAATGGTTGATAAATATTATAGTCTAATAATAGAGCGGGTCTACCTTATCTTGCCCAGTAATTTTGAACTTCCATGTTATGCGGATCATAATTGCTTTTGTGACAGATGCAGTATAAAGCCTTGTCAAAAGCGTGTAATAGACTCTTGTCATGAAACAGTAGTGACACGATAAAACTTTCATTTCACTTCCTGCTAGTATCTAAAAGCAACACAGTCGAGCATCCACAGAGCTACCACTTGATAAATGACCATGGGCGCCCATTAGGACTTGTGATAGCTCAACGCAGGATGAAAGTAATACAGAAAGCTCCTATCGGAGCTTTCTGTATTACGTTCGTCCTGCATTTACTACTGACACCTTTAAAGCTCGGATCAGATTTTGTTTGAGTGATGGCTGTTTTAGAACGGTATTACTGTACCTTATTGATTAACCAGTTGGAAGTGGGATCGTCGTTCACATCCATTCGAAGGAGTCATTATCCTAAGAGTAGACCCAGATCAGACGGCTCCTGTTGGAGCCGTCTGATCAGGGTCTTCTCTGCTAACTTTTAGAATTTGACAAGTCTCTGTTTCTTTACTTTCTACATGTTCATACTGTATTTAATTATAACTATTTCGTCCAGTAGGTACTGAAATTTGGAATTATCATAGAACAGGGAAAGGGTCAAAGTCTGATTTCTGAGTTCACTCAGCCAAATTATTTGTACAATAACATTTCTAAATATATCTTGGAATGAATGCTGTGTAAGATGTGTTTATGATAAAATCGAATACTTCATTAACGTTGGGAATCATCTGATCTGGTTCTTTATTTTTGTTTTTGAAATGCTTATAAATGTTCACGTGGTGGATATAGATAGGTTAGACCGAAACTTGTCAAATAGCAAAATATTAGCCTTGAGTATCCAAGATGCTTGATATGCACTGTAAACGGTACATGTAAGAAATGTTATAAATGCCTAACTACCCTAATTAACTCATTACCTCATAGGCTATTTTTAGATACAGCCTCTTTGAATAAGTCTATCGAAAAGGAGCATTAAATAGAGAAAAGGATTTGTTTTAGAATATTGTAGTTTGAAACCATTGTGATAAATAGAGCACTTGCTCATATAGGAGCAAATGCTCTATTTATCACAATGGTTTCACAAAGTGACTTTTACAGAGTCGTCTAAAATCGTCAATATTGGGGAACGGGTTAAGATAAGTATTCGACCCATCAGAGTTAGACAAACAGTGCAGACCCTGAAGGAGCAGTTTGATCATGATCTGCGCACTTTGCTGCTCTGTCAATTGAAGTTAATCAAATCGGTGCCACATTGAATCATTCAGCTTTACAAACCAGCAGAATAGGTATCCGAATATGCAGAGTAAATACGGTGCCTATCCACCTATACATAACAAACCACCTGCCCGCCCACGGACCTAAAACTAGGAATCCATGGCTAAGCGGAAACGTATCCTCCTTACTTGTCCAAGTGATTGTCATCGTATGTGACACTGTATTGATCTCTACAGAACATTTTGTCAGCGTTACATCAGATGATACGACTTAGCCTTTCGGCCTTTCTATAAATGTCCTATACCAATTAGTATAGTACCACCTACTACCAGCCTGTGAGACATGTATAAGAGATGTATTGAGGAAATCTAAGTACATGTACATTATATTTTATATTTCACTACCAAACCATATCGTGCTGCTACTCATTTGAATCGTCTCTGTGAATCTAATGAGTAGCAGCCAGATAGAGTTTGGCTGAGAAATAAGAGATTTTGATAGACCAGTACGCGTCTTAACCCATTCCCTCATATTGACGCCTTTTGATGCCTCTGTAAAAATCGATTTCTGAAACCATTGTGATAAATAGAGCATTTGCTCCATAGGAGCAAATGCTCTATTTATCACAATGGTTTAAAAAAATTATTGAACATACGAGTATTACAAAGCAGGTAGTTGCTTAATGCAGGGCAAACGTAATGCAGAAAGCTCCTATAGGAGATGTTTGCATTACTTTTGATCTGCATTAAGCTACCGCCTGCCTGACATGCCCATAATTAGACCTTTTGATGGCCGCTTAAGACAGGCTCTACTCTACAGGTACTACTCCATCTATCATCTCATTTCTCTTCCTAACTCTATCGTGCTGGTACTCATTAGAATAACACCAGAGATGCAATTCTAATGAGTACCAGCAATATGAGGTTAGATGGAGTATTATATATATATACATGTATATATAAATATTGTCCTAGATTTCCTAAAAAATGATCATATCATTATGTAACTGGTGTGTTTTCACGGATCTCAGCAACATATTGTCATGCAATTTATAACCAATCGATAACACTTGCTCGTCAGAATTTGATTTGATTTTATCACCAATAGACCGATACCGTGCTGAAAGTTCGTGCATTATTGGCAACACTCAATCGTAGGCGGAAAATAGCAATTTAGAAAGGTAAAAGTTTTATAAAAATATTAATTGCATTTACCATCCTTTTCATAGACATTCGACAGATGGTTGTAATTATATCTCCCCCCATATTTATATGGGGGAGACATATTGTTTTCGTGAGAGTTGTCTGTCTGTCTGTCTGTCTGTCCGTCTGTCTGTCCGTCACACTTTTTGTCCGGACGATAACTTCAATATGCCTGATGCCAGTTGATTGAAACTTCATATATGGAAAGAGCATAATGAGAGGAAGTGTCATGCACAAGGTCCATAACTCTGGCTTCACTAATATAGGAGTTATTGCCCCTTGTAAAAAAATCACACTTTTTTGTCCGGACGATAACTTCAATATGCCTGATGCCAGTTGATTGAAACTTCATATATGGAAAGAGCATAATGAGAGGAAGTGTCATGCAGAAGGTACATAACTCTGGCTTCACTAATATAGGAGTTATTGCCCTTTGTTAAAAAAAATCACACTTTTTTGTCCGGACGATAACTTCTATATGGCTCATGCCATTGGATTGAAACTTCATATATGGAAAGATCATAAAGAGAGGAAGTGTCATGCACAAGGTCCATAACTCTGGCTTCACTAATATTGGAGTTATTGCCCTTTGTAAAAAAAATCACAATTATTTGTCCGGATGATTACTCCTATGTGACACATGCCATTGGAGTGAAACTTCAAACATGGAACGATCATGATAAGAGAAAGTGTCATGCATAAAATCCTTAACTCGAGCTTCAATAAATTTAGAGTTATTGCCCCTTGTACATTTGTTTAATTCCTTCTTGTCCGGACGATAACTCCTACATGGCTCTTGCCATTGTATTGAAACTTCATACGTGGAAAGAGCATGGTGAGAGAAAGTGTCATGAACAAGGGCCATAATTCTGGCTTCAATACTTTTGGAGTTATTGCCCTTTGTTACATTTTTTGGCCGATCAATAACTCCTGTTCGACTGATGCTATTGGAATGACATTTAATTTTTGGAAAGACCATGATGAAAGTAAGTGTCATGGACAAGGGCCATAAATCTGGTATCAGTATTTTTGGAGTTATTAGCTGTTATCATTTTCTTCTTGAAAAATGTAGTGTGGAAAGTGCATAATGAGGGGAAGTATCATTCATCAAGACCATAACATTTTTAGTGATTTCCCTTTACATATTGTTTTTATTAGAGGGGAGACATCCGTTTTTGTGACAAAAACCTCTAGTTAACCATTCTCCTCATATGAAGGCCTTTTGAAATCAATCATTTGAAAACAGAGTAGATCCAGATCAGACGGCTCCTATAAGGAACCGTCTATTGAGGGTATGTTCGGGTTGCTTATAGTATCATATATATCTGATTTTGCAGGGGGGGGGGGGGGGTTCAATGGAAAAAACGCCTTGAAAAGTTTACATTATAAAAAAAAATGAGCTAATAAATATTCATGATGTCGTTATTTGTTACATGAATGTTGAACAGGGAAATGGTTAAGTGGATATTGATTTTACTACACTTATTCAGATTTTAATCATTTGCCCGGTAGAGAAACTTTTTTACGCCTACGCAAATGAAATAGATCCAACTCAGACAGCTCATGTAAAAGCCATGTTATCATGGTCTGCTCTGTTTGTTGATTGGTTAATATTTATCTGAATCTGCTGTTTCTGTCAAAGGCAATAGCTCATGTGTTCATATGTCATTCGGAAAAATGGCTAATCAATACTCACGATGTAATTATATTTACCAGGAAGATGGATAAATGGATGGGTGGATAGATGGATGGATGGATGGATGGATGGATGGATGGGTGGATGGATGGATGGATGTGTGGGTGGGTGAATGGGTCGATGGGTGGGTGGGTGAGTGAATGGATGGATGGAGACATACAGACAGAGAGAAACAGAAACATAGAGAGAGAGACGGACAGAGACAGAGTGACAGACAGATAGACAGAGAGAGAGAGACATAGAGAGAGAGACATAGAGAGAGACATAGGGAGAGAGATAGGTGGAGAGAGAGAGTGAGAGAGAGAGCGAGAGAGAGAGAGAGAGAGAACTCACTGGAGACTGGAGGGAGATTTAGAGTTGAGAAGAAACAACAGTTTACACAGGTGTGCTGTTTACAAGTACATCATTCAGCTAATTCAGAAGAAATAGTCACGATTGTGTGCTATAAACTATACAAAATCTACTGTGTGAACAGCAATTTACTCACGGAGAGATAATACAATTCATGTTTGTCACCGAGATAAGGGCATATTAACAAGGACGAGAGAAAGTGGTCGCGTGGTGAAGACAACATGTGAGTTAACCCGTCTGTTTCAGGCTTAAGTGCTCGTGTTTAGTGGAAAAGTAAAGGTCTGTATGCGAAACCTTAACTCTTATACAACGCTGAATTTTCAAATGGACTATTCCAAAATTCAAACAGGTCAAGTTTATTGTGAATAATTAGGGATTTTTTTTCTAAAGAGAGATGTAACATGGCAAACAGTGCAGACCCTGATGAGAGGGCTCCTCTAGGAGCCCTCTCATCTGGTTCTACACTGTTTGCGAAGGATATTAGTGACTGGCGGCCCGCACTTTAAGACTTAATTGCTGACAGAGCAGGACGTAGCAACTGGCCGATGGGTAAATCTATTGACAAACTGACAGTGACATTATAACGTGCAACTCTTCGCAGGGGAATAACGACCTCTTACTGTACGGCAGGTGAATTCCCCCGACTTGTTTGTATTCTTTCTATCTATATCCTAATTGTTCTAATTATTCGGACACCCAATTTCCCCTCTCTATGAGTTTGAACAGCTAAATAAGTCAATTTGGCACAATTTTTATATCTATGAAGTAGGCTGACGTAGTAGCGGATAGTGCGGATCCTCATCAAACTGCTCCTTCAGAACCAGTTTTGATATGGGTTTGCACTATTTACATAAGTTTGTCTGTCCGAATTCTTTGGATAATTAGGTTAAACGTTTTCTAATTCTACATTTTTTTCTCTCTTGTCTGTAAGCCTCTATTACTTCTCTATCCCCTCTCTCTCTCTCTCTCTCTCTCTCTCTCTCTCTCTCTCTCTCTCTCTCTCTCTCTCTCTCTCTCTCTCTCTCTCTCTCTCTCTCCCCCCCTCTTCCCCCTCTCTCTATTTCTTCTTCTCTTCGTTCCGTTTTCTGTCTTATCTTTTCTAGTTAATTTTTCATATTGTTTTACTTCTCACTCTACTTTACAGATGACGTCTGTTTAAACTCCAGTGTCACGCTTATGTTTCAAGCTTATGTAAAACTATTGATCGAGGTGTGTGAAACCGCTTTGATCCTGATAAGATGCCGAGTAACTCGGCATCATGTATCTTGATCTACTATGTTTGCAATTGAGGTCGCGCTTAACCCATTACCTCATAGACTATTTTTAGACCCAGTTTCTTTGAATAAATCTACCGAAAAGGAGCATTTACTAGAGGAAAGGAAAATGTTAGAATTGTGTAGTATTGAAACCATTGTGATAAACAGAGCATTTGCTCCTGTGGAGCAAATGCTCTATTTATCACGTTGGTTTCAAAAAGTTGCTATAACATAGGCGTAGAAAGGCATATTTTTGGAGGAAAGGGTTAACAGGATTAGAACTAACTCATATTCCGTTTCATTGCGTTTGTCAAATTTGTTCGCTGGTTATAACCATTTACATGTATACTTGCTATTTCATTATACCATGGTCGTGCTAAGTTTGAATTCAAATCATGTAAATGACAGCATCAATGTGTACATAGACACGCGAGGTTTTGTTTACTAGATTTCTGTTTGATGAGATTTATTATTATGTATATTATGTGTTGATACACTGGTATTGCATAATAACTTGATTATCATAATGGTTCTATTAACTCTTTAAATGCGGACAATGAGTTACGTCATTCACAAACAGTGTAGACCAAGATCAGAGGGCTCTCCTTGCAATGTTCAGCCTTTCATGCTAAATGGACTTTATGCTTAAACAGTGATAGTCCATTCCTTAACCCATTTCCTCATATGGACGTCTTTTGACCCATTCCCTCATATGGACGTCTTTTGACCCATTCCCCCCTATTGACGTATTTTGACCCATTCCCTCATATTGACGTCTTTTGACACATTCCCTCATACTGGCGTCTTTTGACGACTCTGTACAATTATTATTGAAACCATCGTGATAAATAGAGCATTTGCTCCATAGGAGCAAATGCTCTGTTTATCATAATTGTTTGAAAACTACACAGTTATAAAACTTGTCCTTATTCTAGTAAGTGCTCCTTTTCAGTAGATTTATTCAAAGGGGTTGGGTCTAAATTAGCCTCAACCTTTTTGCTGCCAATGTCGCATCTGTGACTACCGAGTAACTCGGCGTCTCATCAGGATCCAAACTGTTTGTTACTGTTACTATTTTATGAAACGAAAATAAAGAAAAACTAAAAATTGTAGCATACGATAAAGTTTGGAAACGACAAAAAATGATAGCGAAAGAGTTACTGGGTATTTAGCAACCCAAAGGTTAATGAACATTGCACGTTTGTCTTTGTGTCACTCTGGTGGTCTCTATTTCTCACTTCTCATCAAGGCTTGGAGTGCACATGTGTCAATGATAAGAATTGATCTATAATGAAGTCTCCAATTACTGATATTGCTGATCGATAGAGCTAATGTTCCAAACTAATTTTACTGTTCCTATAATTTGTCAGTAACTACAATGAACTTTTGTGATAATGTTCTGTTACCCTGTGTTTTATATCCTGATGGAACACGGGCTCATCTCGACATGAATTAACAAGCTTTTAACCCTGTACTCAATGAATATTCATGTAAGAAATAATGACGTCATGAATAATTATCATATTAGTTTGTATAATGACATATGAATACATGCATTTTTTGGCCATGCGAGGAACTGTCGAATCGGATCTATATAATTCCTTAAGCCAACGGAGTAGACTTTAACCAGACACCTACTACAGGAGCCGTTTGATCTAGGTCTACACTGTTTGCAAATGTGTTAAAATGCGTATTTATGGAGTAAAGGGTTATTGGAATCTTAGTTTAGATCTACACTAGACTATAATTATAGCCTGTATATCTTCTTTGACATGTTAAAATCTTTTACTTCGAACCAGTTTTCATTTGACTGGATGTTTCTGTGCACAAGTATTAACCCTTTCCCTATTATAAACGTGTTGTTTTGACGCATTTGCGAACAGAGTAGACCCAGATCAGACGGCTCCTAGAGGAGCCGTCTGGTCAGGGTCTACTCTGTTTGCTAATATAACTCGATAGAAATCTTTCTTTGCTTTCTAAAATGTCTACAACGTTCCACATTCCCTATTTCTTTGTAACTATTTTATTAATGAATATTCAGTAGGTATGGAATTTTGACCTAAATACAGAACAGGGAAAGGGTTAACTCTGATGTAAGGTTTGAAAACCAATTCGTTAGGCACACAGCGGAGACCAGGGTCCCTGCTTATAAAACTTTTTGTTGAGTCTGAGAACGTTCTCAAGCATTTGATTGGTCAGATTTGAGCCTTTGGCTCAAATCTGACCAATCAAAAGCTTGGGAACTCAAATCTGACCAATCAAAAGCCTGAGAACGAAACTCAGACTCAACTAAAAGCTTTATAAGCAGGGACCCAGAAGAAGACCTCTGACCTCGTCTAAATTGTTTATCTTCGTCGTTTGTAGATACAAATCGTAAATGTGTTAAACAAAATTTAAAACTTTACTCCATGAATACTAATTTCTATGCCTTTGCAAACAGAGTAGACCCAGATCAGACGGCTCCTACATGCCCTGTTGTGTCTTTGCTTATAATATACATATAATATAGATCTGGCTCTACAGTTTCTGCCATGGCCAAAACTTCCTGCATCAGTGTGCTATTATAGCAATTAATCTAATTGATATTCATGATGTTATTATTTCTCACATGAATATTCATGGAGCAAAGGTTTAAGTAATGATATTGGAACCTTTTTACAGGCATCGTCTGTAACTCAATGACGTTTGTCTGCTGCAGCAGACATGGAACTGTTCTCTAATTAAACTTCAGTAAAACCTGCCTTAAGCGACAATGAAAAGAGGGGTTTTAATTCTTGGTCTAAAGGCAGGTGGCAAATTAAAGCAGGGCGAACTTAATGTAGAACTCTCCTCTAAGAGCTTTCTGTATTACTTCGTCCTGCATTAAGCAACCACTTGCTTTTAACCAAATCCTTGTTTAATATTCATGTCAGAAATAATGCCATCATGAATATTTATTAGCTGCATTTTTATAATGGCATATGTACACGGGATGTTTTGGAATTGGTAGCAACTTTAAAGTCAGATCTATTATAATCTTATAAGCAAACAGAGCAGACTCTGATCAGACGGCTCCTATAGGAGCCGTCTGATCAGAGTCTACTCTGTTTGCAAATGTGTGAAAAAGGCGTTTATATGAAGGAAAGGGTTAAATACATATATGATATTCGTTAAGTGACCGCTTAAAATGAGTTCTGCAGTACTCTAGTCACCTTATTGACCTCGGTCAGTTAGAAATCACCGACACAGGCGGTGTATTATGAGCATGTGAAGGACGCCAGTTGCTCGACTAAAAATACAATCAGATTGTCACATTTCTTTCCAAATTATAGTGCTAAAGTGTCAAACAGTTTGGATCCTTGTGAGACGTCGAGTTACTCGGCGTCTCGTCTGAATCCAAACTGTTTGCACGTAACTCAGGTTTGCTAGGAGAGTGCTGAATGTTAATCATATATAGGCTACACGTTACAGTACAGTAGAACCTGTCTTAAGAGACCATAAAGAAGATGGTCTAATTATGGGTCTGTAAGTAGCTTAATGCAGGTCAAAAGTAATGCAGACAATTCATAGAGGAGCTTTCTGAATAACTGTTGCCCTGTGTTAAGCAACCACCGTCTTTTTTCAATAAATGAATAGCCGCTTAGGACAGGTTCTACTGTAAATCTTTATCAATGTGAGTGCGTATGCCCTTAAGGGTGCAATTAATATAATTATAGAGTGTGCACAAAACTGTTACTTTCAACATATTTTATTTCTATTTATGTATATATAATTATGAGGTCAGACCAAAATGTCTCACAACCTGAGAAAACAGTCATAGCCCTACATTTTTACAAGTTTATATATTTACTATGTCTTAACAGTGCTAAGGGACAAAACTGTATTTTAACTCTTGAACCGATTTTGAAGAGCGCTAATCAGACGATTTAACCCATTACGTCATAGGCTATTTTTAGACCCTACCTTTTAAAATAAATCTACCGAAAAGGATAAACTAGAGAAAAGGAAAATTTTAGAATTCTTTAGTTTGAAACCCTTGTGATAAATAGAGCATTTGCTCCTAAAGGAGCAAATGCTCTATTTATCACAATGGTTTTACAAAGTGGCTTTTACAGAGTCGTCAAAAGTCGTCAATATGAGGGAATTGGTTAAACTCCATTTCGAGAGCTCAGCGCAAAACTATTGTAATTACAATCTATGGGGGAAAACAGTGATGATCTTTGTTGACAGTGCGGATCCAGATGAGACGTCGAATAAATCAATATCTTATCAGGATCCAAACTGTTTGTTTATGCCTATTGAAATAGATAATAAACACCCTTCATTTTCAGAATTGAAGAAACTGACAATTTTGCAAATATTTATACATGTAGATATTAACCATTTCCCCCCTACTGACGCCCACTCCCCCTCAAAGCCTTTACCATATAATCCGTATATCGAATTAATCTTAATTGATTTCTTTTAACCCATTCCCTCATATTGATGCCTTTTGACGCCTCTGTAAAATTCATTTTAATTCATTGTAATAAATAGAGCAGTTGCTCCATTAATCGCTATGGTTTTAAGACTACACAATCCGTAAAATGCTCCTTTTCAGTAGATTTATTCAATAAGGTTGGGTCTAAAATAATCTTGGGAGGGAAGGAGTTAAAGAACTTACTTACAGTAGTTTTGCGCTAACCCTTCAGTTTATGAAACCCTTGTTGATTTGTATAAAATTATGGTGTAATTGTCAGTGTCAGTAGGTCAGTCTCAGGCTTTGTTGCTAACCACTGATATGCAGTCAAACTTGATATCAGGTCTGCTCAAACTTAATCTGGAACAGTTTTACTTACTTCCGATATGTGCAAGCCCTTTTAGAGACAGTTTACCGAGTATCAGACACATTGGATCCAGATGAGACGCCGAATTACTCGGTATCTCATCTGGACCCAAGTGGCTGTAACAATGCAGATCAGGCTCCGCTTAACCCACTGCCTCATATTGACGCATAATCTAGTTAAAATTCACGATGTTATTACGTCTTGCACACCAATCGCCATACCGATGTTTCATGCTCATATTGTTTCATGGTCTGTTGGAAACATATTGCTTAAACTACTTAATTAATATCCAAGTGTAATAGGAGTGGGTTCGACTGTATTCTAATATCTATTGTATGCCTACTGGGTCGGTGTTTAAGTACTTTTGATTTAATAAAAGTGTCGTATTACGCTACGTAATTGTACATCAATGACCTATATAGTAAAATCTCTTAAAACCGGACGTCCAATTCAGTATAAATATCGGTCTTGGAGACTGATGACAGCTTAATGCAGGGTGAAAGTCATGCAGAAATCTCCTAGTGGAGCTTTCTGCATGACTTTCGCCCTGCAATAAGCAGCCACCTGCCTAGAAGTATCTAAATTCTTTCTCTACTAGAATTTATGTTTAGAGGGATTTTTACTCTACTTGTTTTGTTCTTATATGTTTGTCGTTATAATTTTTATTACGACACATGAACACACAAGAAGTTTTGGCAATGACAGACTCTGCTGAATCAGACCTTTTTTTTAATTTCAATAAGCAAACACAGCAGACCTCGATCAGATGGTTTCTATAGAAACCGTCTGATCTGGGTATACACAGTGTGCTAATACGTCACAATACATCTCTGTCGGGCTAAATCTTAGAATAAACTTCTGGGTTAGTCCATCCAGTATTGGGTGTTCTTCTGTGCACGAAACAGTGCAGTTTATTCCGTGGACGAAACAAAAACATCTCGGGTCCTCCTCGATCTGTAATAAGCCTGGCGTCGCGATAAATACTGTTGAAGCTACGCTAAACATGATACAAACAAAAACAAACCAAAAAACAAACAAACCACACAGCCTCAGATTGTGTATCATTTGCTATATAAATCTAAATGTTCAGCTCAATCGATATACATTTGTAATTCATATCCCTTGCTTATTTCGAAGTTCTAGTATATTAATATCATATTCGACAGGGTTTTTATTACAATCATAAGCATATTGTGGTTTAATTAATTAACTGTTTCGTCTGTTTCCTTGTTATTTTGTTTAGGTAATGTAGACCATTAATACGTAGAAAAAATCGTATTTTGTAGGACATATCTCCCTGTCGTGATTGGTTAATTATTTCTGACGTAAACATATAATGCGGTGATAATCTGCGTGTTCGGTTTTATATGACACTAACATATTAACCACAGGCATACAATTGAAAGGTGATTTATGCACCATAGAAACATAGCTGCACCAATAGAAAGATGCTGTTGTTGTTGTTGTTGTTATTTAGTTTTAAAAAGTCACCGGTCAGTCGCGCAAAAATGTACCAGGGATGACAAATGTTTGACAAGTTGTACATAAAAAATACTGCATGTATACAGTAAAAAGTAGAAAAGAATTTAGATACGTTTAGGCATGTGGCCTCTAAACTGAATATCAATAACAGTAAAACCTCTCTATAACGACCACTAAATTGTTTTCATTAGTTGGTATTTTGGGCAGGTGGTTGCTAAAGCAAGGTGAAAGTGAAACAGAACGCTCCTATAGGAGCGTTCTGTTTTACTTTCACATTGCTTTAAATATCCACCTGTCTTTAACATAAAATACTTGATGTAATTTAATGGTCGTCACAGAGAGGTTTTACTGTAGATTAATTTTTGGAATGACATATTAACACATGACACTTTGGCCAGAGCAGAAACTGTAGAATCAGATCTGTATTATTCCATAAGCAAATAGAGCAGACCCTGATCAGATGACTCCTATTGAAAATGCGTATTTATGGAGCAAAGGGATGACAGTAGATTCTACAGTAAACCCTCATTATACCGGCATTCGTTACAATAGCACCCTCGTTATTTTGAAACAAAAGTACCGTTAAGTCTTTGAAACAACCACTGAATATTTAAGTGCAATGCCAATAAGATAGGTGATCACTTAATGCAGAACACAAGAAGTGCAAAAAGATCCCTTTGGGAGCTTTTTGCACTTCTTGTGTTCTGCATTAAGCGATCACTTGTTGGTACTAGTTTAAAACTGGCCACATGGTTCCTTTCATATTTAAACTCGTTATAACGGCAACTTCGTTATACCAGCAAAATGTCTGGAAACAAACACTTCCGTTGTAACGAGGGTTCGCTGTATATCGATCGCATCGCGACGTCCAGCTAACTACAAGTGGAGGAACAAATTGCATTGTTTCATCTTTAGCTTATTCTGGGTCTACTCTGTTTGTAAAGTTTTAAAATACCTTTTCATTAGACTTAGTAAATTAACTCCTTTGTGATAGAACCGTATTTTGCTATGCACTTGCAAACTGGGTAGACCCAGATGAGACAGCCCCTGCAGGAGCTGTCTGGTCAGGGTCTGTTCTGTCTGCTTCTGGGATAATATAGATCTGATTTTATAGATGCTATCGTAGGCTAGTAAACGTTATAATCGTTCATAGTGTCATAATTAATTAATATGCCAATTAATATTCATACAGTAATAATTTCTTGCATGAATATTCATCTAACAGATAAAACCCCACGTCGTGAGGCTAATGTCACATGCTTTGATCGTTCAATGTATTATCCCTTATCGCACTATCCTCGACCGGACTCGCATTTGCAAACAGCTTGAGTCCAGATGAGACGCCGAGTAACTCGGCGTCTCATCAGGACCCAAACTGTTTGACACTCGGTCAATAGTTTCTTAAAAGGCTTTATCGATTCGTATGTATACGAAATTGCATAAGATAAAATTTTGAGCAGACATTATTTTTTATAGCGAGATAAAAATTTAGGTACATGTTGTTAAGCTGACAACAGGAGATGACGCAGCAAGGCACGTCATTCTGGCCGACGTTTTTATTGTCAAACAGCGGATGTATACACCTGGGAGAATTTACACGAGCTTGTACATCGTCGTAGCTCTACTTTATCTATTGAAGGTTTTGAGGAGTCTCAATATAATGTCGTCTGCAAACAAAAATCTTCTGCTTCGTTTCTATGATACATTTGTAGATTTTTTTTTTCATTTCTTTTTGGGCATGGTCGCAGTATCAACCGATTACTGCAATACATACGTTTTAACGCATATACAAACAGAGCAGATCCAGATCAGACAGCTGCTATAGGAGCCTTCTGATAAGGGTCTGCTCTGTTTGCTTATGGGATGATATAGATATCATTCTACAGTTTCTGCCATGGTCAACCTTTCCTGTTTCATGTGCCATTATGCAACAACAGAAACCTAAGAGATATTAATGTTGTCATTATTTTATGTACCTTTTGTTTAAGTGTGAAACTGATACGATGATGTGTCGATGTGCTTTTTTTTCACTATAGGCGTGTACGTTCTAATCTCTTTTCTTAAAATTATACACTATTATCTAGGCTTTTATCAACGAAACAACTGATAAAGCACTTTTTTCTTTTGACGTAAATGATAAGAGTATATAACGGTTTGCAAGTAAGCAGTGAATTTATGTTGACGTATGTCAACAGGTTGGATCCAGATGAGATATTGAATAACTTTTCGCCTCATCAGGATCCAAACTGTTTGACATTCTCGAGCTGTTTTTGAGCAGACTCGGATGATTTAGATTTGAAGCAGACTACGCATGTTTGCAGACGACAATTACGTAACATACAAACACAGTTAAACCTCGATACTACGAAACTTTAGTACTGAAGAATGTATGTTTTTGTAGGCAGGTGGCTGCTTAATGCAGGATGAAAGTCATACAGAAAGCTCCTAGAGGAGCTTTCTGTAGGACTTTCACCCTGCATTAAGCTGCCACCTGTGATAAAGATCAATAATGGTACGTACTTGAGTGTTCGTAGTATCGAGATTTTACTGTAATCAAAATAAAAACAATATGTACATGCACATGTATGTATTGTAACGATTTTTTGGTTCAGATTTTTTTCTTGAAAACAACAACAACAACAACAAATAAACACAAATACATTAGAACCTGTCTTAAGCAATTATTCATTTATTAAACACATGAGTCTTAAAAAGCAGGTGTTTGCTTAATGCAGGGCAAAAGTAATGCAGAAAGCTCCTATAGGAGCTTTCTGCATTACTTGTGACCTGCATTAAGCTACCACATGTCTTACAAACCCATAATTAGACCTTTTTTATGGTCGCTTAAGACAGGTCCTACTACACTGTATAGTCGAACAAACACACTACAGCTTCAAAACATGTTGTTTACCACAGTTCCTTTCCTGGAAAGTTTAAGCTTCGCATTCAAGTTCAGGCTAAGTCAAGGTACACGTTTCGTAGTTTAGAGGCCGTTCTTAACTCAACTTGACATAATTCAATTATACCTTTCATATGATTTGTTTGACCGAGTTAGGAATGCGCGACCATACACAATTATTCAGATCAGAGACATATACATACATGTATGTATATGTCTCTGTTCAGATCAACTTATGTCGACCTACATCTAGTGTCTCTAAAAGTATAGACAGGGGCAAATAGTGTAGACACAGATCGAACGACTCTTTAATCCTTTTGGCACCTAATAAATTTCACCCGCTAAGAGTGTCGTCTGCTTCAAATTTCAAAGTGGCATTTCCTTTGACTTTTATCATATAATGTCAACCAGTTTGGACCCCTGAGGAGACGCCGAGTTACTCGGCGTCTCCTCTGGGTCCACACTGTTTGCAAAAGTTATCACGGATTCGCCTATTGCGGCGGAAGTATTCTTTTTACCGCCGAAGTCGCAGAAATGCACCACGACAAATAGTGCAGTCCTAGATCAGACGCCGCCCTTTCAAGGCGGCGTCTGATCAGGGACTTCACTTTATGTCTCAGTCTCTATTTCCGTATATGAGCTTTATTTCTTTGAAATTTGCATTTATTTATTTCACTTCTTTATTTTACCATATGATATAACAAAGTTCGAGTGCAGACGACAATTAGAAATTTGGCGCCGAAAGGGTTAAGTATCATACAGTACACACGTGTTGGCCCTTTACCTGATAGAGACACATTTTTCACGCCTTTGTAAACAGAGTAGACCCAGATCAGATTGTCCTTATAGGGGCGATCTGGAATTGGCCTGTTCGGTTTACTTATGGAATGAAAGCAATCATTTTTATGGGTGACCTTTTAAGATCAAGGCCATACATTAAGGTCTAAGGTCAAATCGGGGACATAGTGTTTCACAAACACATCTTGTTTTTCTCTGAAACGTATAAGTGATATGTCAAATAGTTTCGACCTTGATGAGACGCTGAGTTGTTATTCAGTGTCTTATCTGGATCCAAACTGTTTGCAAAAGCCAGTTACAGCAAGCACCATGACGCTTTCTGAGGACAGTTAACCCATTACCTCAAAGGCTATTTTTAGATACAACCTCTTTGAATGAATATACCGAAAAGGAGCATTAACTAGAGAAAAGGATTTTTTTTTAAATTTTGTACTTTGAAACCATTGTGATAAATACAGCATTTGCTCCTATAGGAGCAAATGCTCTATTTATCACAATGGTTTCACAAAATGACTTTTACAGTGTCGTCAAAGGTCGTGAATATGAGGGCATGGTTTAAATATACCAGCCGTGCCATGCACGGAACACCTGTTACTTGTTGGGTTTGTTATAAATAGTTAATATGTGACGTTATCCCTCGTTTTGTAAATCTGTTACACTATCTAGATGTATCATTAACCAAAACAAACGAATGGCATGTCAGTACTTGTATACAAATGGTACTTACCATAGTAAGTATTGCTTCAAGGCTTTCCCTCATATAAACGCCTTTTCACGCATTTGCAAACAGAGTAGACTCAGATCAGGATCGGCTCTATTTGCTTTTGGCATGATATAAATCTGATTCTACAGTTTTTGTCAAAGCCATGTATATTGAACAGAGAAATGATTAATATTTTAATCATTGTTGTTTTCTGTTCTCTTGTGTCAAATTTCAATCCCATCTATTTACTGTATTTCCGATTGGCTGACATTTTTTGTTTTATTTCTGATATGCTGACATTTGTTATTCTTATTTCTAATGTACTGATACTTTTGTTTCTATTATGCTGACAGTTTTTGATATTGTTTCTTTTGTAGAGTATGCTCCACGATAATCACCGGTTAGAGGATATGACGTCAAAAGTCGACTTCCCTATGGCGGAGGAAATTCATGCCGATGATAGTTTCTGGGATTACACTGGTTACAAATCATTGATCGGGTGCTCACAAAGACGGGAATCTGCCAAATCCGAGGGACCAGCCTCGCCATCAGACTCTGGTGGTGGCATGTCAAACAGTGAGGATTATGGTGAACGCAAGATGAAAAGCCCCAAAAAGTCTACAAAACGGCGGAAAGGGGTGAGCGCGCGCGAACGAAATATGCGGCGAATAGAGAGCAATGAAAGGGAACGTCAAAGGATGCACTCTCTAAATGACGCGTTTGAGGGTCTGCGGGAAGTTATACCACACATAAACATGGAGCGAAAGTTGTCTAAAATTGAAACTCTTACTCTTGCCAAAAATTACATCAAGGCGTTGACAAATGTGATTTGTGACTTGCGCGGAGAATCGGCAGTTTTCAATGACATATATGCCGACTCACAAGGTACGTTAGAATCCGAGAACGGGGACGAACTTGCTAGTGACGGCGGTAGCACGGCAAGTTCAAATAGTGACTCCTCAAACCAAGACGTGGATCTAGACTCAAACTCGGGCGCCGAGGGTGATTATATCGCCGGCATAGTGCATAAAAAGTGCGAATAAAGTCTTGTACATCAACCACTCCAGAAGCTGTTGTTCAGTGACATATTAGTTATAGATATATATGATATGAATAAAGAGATATTTATATATATATTTGTGTGCATGTGCATATTTCAGTTGTGAAATATAATCTTGCTTAATATAGATTTATTTATTTTTTGAAGAAAATGTGAAAAATACTATCAAATTATTTATTTTCGATAAATATTACAGTACAAAATAAGACACAGTTTTAAGTCCTATTTTGATATTAAGTATTTTAAGAGGTACTTTATGATGATGTGTTCAGAATTCGCCAGTGACTCCTCTCCTGCACTATATGCTTCATGTCCCCATTGGCATGCTGCGGCTGGAGCAGAAGAATTCCTAACATCGTAACGGTACCCGGCGATGTGTTATTGTAAATGACCGGAATTGTGTTGGCGGGAAAGGCATTTGTCATGAAAAAAATGTGTGATGGTTGTCATCCCAGGACACAATCTGCAAATTTATGGAAATTAGTTCTGGTTCAGCCGTCAGTGATAATATTTCAACTCAATCATCTTCGATTCACCCGAGACTGAAATTGGATTAGGCATAATGGAGTTTCGATTACCGGGATTCCAAGCGAGAAAGAGAAGCAGTAGAACCGGTCAATAGCGATTGTATTATAAGTACACACGGAGTCTATAAAACAAGTGGTGGCTTAAAGCAGGACGAAAGTAATGCAGAAAGCTCCTAGAGGAGGAGCTTTCTGCATTACTTTCGTCCTGCTTTAAGCTGTCACGTGTCTTAAAACTCGGTGTTATACCTATTTTCAGGGGTCGCTGAAGACCGGTTTTATTGTACATGTACGTGTTGGTGTCTCGGCGTGACCGGATTATGAGTGATTTATTGGTCGTTTTAGTGATACATGACCACGGGACCATTGGCACAGACTAGGTTGTACAGTCCTCGGTGTTATTTATATCGCTTTTATCATACAGTAAAACCTCTCAATAACCACCACTCGAAGAAAGTCAAATGTTGGGTCTTCAAAGTAGGCGGTAGCTTAATGCAGAACGAAAATAGTTCGGAAAGCTCTCGTCGGAACTTTTTTTGTATTACTTTCGTGCTGCATTAAATCTTTACTCGATGAATATTTATGTGAAAAATAACGACATCATATATGCTAATTAGATGCATTATTATAATGGCATAATGACACTGCAATGTAAACTCATTCTGACCTAGGCTCTTTTTAGACCCAATCTTTTTTAACCAATCTACCAAAAAGGAACATTAACTAGAGAAAAGGAAAAAAATAGACTTTTGTAGTTTGAAACCATTGTGATAAATAGGAGCAAATGCTCTATTTATCACAATGGTTTCGCAATGTGAATTTTATAGAGGCGCAAAAATGCGTCACTAGGTGGTAATATGTTAAGCCATGCCAGAAAGTATCAAACCTGTATTAGCTCATAAGCAAACACAGCAGACCCTATTCAACTGTGTGATCTGGTTCTACTTTGTTTGCAAACACGTTGAAAGGCATTAATATCTGGTAAAGGTTAACCCTTTACTCCATAAATATGCATTTTTCTATGCCTTTTCATAGTAGACACAGACCAGACCGGTCCTGTAGGAGCTGTCTGATCAGGGTCTGATCTGTTTGCATAGGCTATGATATAGATACGATTCTACAGTTTCTGCCGGGACCAAAACTTCTTGTTCCCTTATGCTATTATAACAATTAATCTTATTAATATTCATTACGCATTATTTCTTTCATGGCTATTCATGGAGTAAAGTGTTATTTTAAGCAACAAACTGCCTTTAAAGACACCTATGTTTGTTCCTTTAGTGGTTGTTATAAAGAGGTTCTACTTTAATTCATTATTATGTAATTACTGTACTCATATTTTCGTGTACATTATCATTGTACTCATATTTTCGTGTACATTATCATTATACTAATATTTTCGTGTACATTAACATTGCTCATTAACTCACAATATTTCTTCATTAAGACACAAATATTTTTGTAGGGAAGGCAAGTTGAAAGTTTTATCAAGCAGTAAGACAGGACCATTCTGTCTCTCAAACCACCGTGTAGAACTACCAAATTTTATACAGTTAAATCTCAATACTTCGAAATATTAGTATAGAAGAATTCAGACATTTTTAGGTAGGTGGCTGCTTAATGCAGGGTGAAAGCCATGCAGAAAGCTCCTAGAGGAGCTTTCTGCATGGCTTTCACCCTGCATTAAGCCGCCACCTGTCTTAAAAATCAATAATTATACGTATTTTAGTATTTGAATAATCGATTTTTTGCTGTATTCAGAGTTGTAGATAAGATAGAAAATCGTGGTGAAATGTTTCTCCACCAAACGCTATTATGCTGCAACTTATTAGAATTCTAATGAGTTGCAGCAAGCTGGGGTTTGGCTGAGAAATAAGAGAATTGGATAATCATCACGCTAAGTCCTGTCTCGTAAAAACGCCCATGTAGAATATCACATTATTTTAAGATTGTAAACTTGGATAGAGGCATTTCAGCAAATACAATAAGACAGTTGCATACAATCTAGGTCATGACCAGTGAATATGTTTCTAGCACCTGGTGCCCGTTTTACGAAAGGTCGAAGATAGAAGTGCTAATTTACGCCAATCGCAACTTCACGTACAGCCAAATTATCACAGTTTCTAAAGTATATTTGCAATTCTTTTGGCGAAATTCGTACAGAAACTTGGAGTTGCGATCGTCGTTTTTAGAGTTTATTATGGTTTTAGTTGTACGAACTTTCATAAGATGGACTCCAAGTCCAAAATGTTATAAGCTTCTGAATTGAAGATCAATCTCAAGTAATTGATTGGCCAAGGTTCAAGTTTATAAAAAAAAATCTGAGACTGAGTCTGAGATCATTCTAAAGTATCTGATTGGGCAGATGCTTGAGAATGATTTTAGACTCAAGCAAAGAGTTCCAGGGTCAGATGCATGTGAATGGAATCAAGAATGAAGCAACCCGTTTTAAAACCCCGGGGTCAGGTCTTCACTGTGTGTCAGTATCACATACAATAATAGTGTGTAGGATTCTTCTGCAAACAGTGCAAATCCAGATCAGACGTGATATTTCCTAAGCAACGGCTGATTTGGGGTTGCATTATTCTGGTACTGTAGCACTTCTTTACAACGGCAAACAAATAGAGGTTTAAGCTATAATCTCATAGATACGACTTTAACCCTTTCACCGCCAATGTCGCAAATATGCGCCACGACAAATAGTGCAGTTCTAGATTAGACGCCACCGTTTCACGACGGCGTCTGATCAGGGACTTCACTTTTTGTCTCAAACTCTATTTCTATATCTGTACTTTATTCCTTTGAAATTTGTATTTATTTATCTCATTTCTTTATTTTACCAAATGTTTAAAAAAAACTTGGATTGCAGACGACAATTAGAAATTTGGCGCCGATAGGGTTAAACACCTTTACAGACAGAGTGGACCATGAAAAGGCGACTCCTGTAGTAGCCGTTTGATCAGGTTCTGTTGTTTGATTATGGACTTATCTAGATCTGGTTCTACAGTTTTTGTCAGGGCCAAAAACACTTCTTATCATATACCGTTATAAAATGCATCCAATTAATATAGATGACGTCATTTTCTCTTATAAATATGAATATTCACCAGGTAAAGGGTTTAGGTAGGTGGTAGCTTAATGCAAGACCAATAGGAGTTTCTGTATTACTTATTTTCTGTATTAAGCAACCACCTTTTTAGCCAGTTTCTCCATAAATACGCCTTTGCAAACAGAGTAGACCTAGATCAGACGGCTCATATTGGAGCCGTCTGTTCAGGATGTGCTTTGTTTGCTTACATGTATGATGTAATATCGATATGATTCTTTAGTTTCTGCCATGGCCAAACTTTCCTGTTATCTAATTACTATTCATGGTGTCATAAGTTCCTGCATGAATATTCATGGAGTAAAGGGTTAACCCATTCCCTCTTATTGACACCTTTTGGTGCCTCTGTAAAATACACTTTTTGAAGCCATTGTAATAAATAGAGCATTTGCTTCACAATGGTTTCAAAAGAACAGAATTCTAAAATTTATCTTTTTGCTAGTAAATGCTCATTTTCGGTAGATTTATTCAAAGCGGTTGGGTCTAAAAATAGCCTATGAGGTAATGGATTAAAGAGTCCTTAGTATATTCAATAAATAATCATTTTAGAAAGGTTCTACCATATTTCGAAAGGACTTTGTTTCTTTTGTCATGTTTGTATCATATCATAATTCATACAGTCAAACTTTGGTATTAAAAGGAGGTTGAATGAGACATGTTTCTTGTTAAAGATTAAAGTTTTAATTACCGATGTCATGTTTATATATATTGATCTACATTAATTAACATTTCAACATACATGTTTTTCAACATACCTCCTACTACTAACACACTTAAGTAAATACCAATGCATTGAAGGCCCTACTCTCTAACATAGAGAAAGGTACTGCTATTTTAAACCTTACCTTCATATACACGTAAACGCATTTTTACGCATTTGCAAACAGAGAAGGCCTAGATCAAACGGCTCCTGTAGGAGCCGTCTGATAAGGGCCTGCTGTGTTTGCTAATGGAATTTGATAGATCTGTTTCTTTAGTTTCTAAAATGGCTACAATGTTCCGCTTTACATATTTCATTATAACTAGTGTGTCCATGCTCCTTTTCGGTAGATTTATTCACAGAACGTTGTCTAGGAGGGGATGGGCGAATTGCCACCCACTAAAATGTGCGATAATTTCGGTCATCTGACGATAAGTTTGGTCGTACGATCTCTAGTAAAGCGGACCACTGGCACAAAGTGCAAATATGAGCTACTAGGGTAGTGTTGCGCCCGTCGTAATTATAAACAGTCATATTGCTTTTTGATTGTCTTCCATTTTCCTTAAAATTATATTCATACATAAAGACATGTAACAACCATGGGTGGGGTTAGTTTTCCGTATACAGTAAAACCTCTCTATAACGGCCACTAAATTACATTAAGTATTCTGTGTTAAAGACAGCTTAAATCAAGATGGAAGTAAAACAGAACGATCCTATAGGAGCGTTCTGTTTTACTTTGACCTTGCTTTAAGTGGCCACCTGCAATAAATACCAAATAATTAACACAATTTAATGGCCGTTAAAGAGAGGTTTTACTGTATGGCTATATGGTGAACATTTAGAATTCTTCTACTTCGGAACTACATATCTGATTTCAAAATCATTTGCAGGAATGTTTCTATCCTTATCATCTACACGTATTTAAATCCTTAAAACTACTTTCAAACAATAAAATATGACTGCCATTTTCTGTAGACAGCTGGTAATGGACAGAAAAATACGTCTGGTCAATTTCAAAATAATTTTACAAAAACTCATCTTGATTGATCATGTACGAACTTCCCAAAATTGTTTTCCTACTATTAAATACAAAGCTACCATTGGTGGATCTTGTTTTCTATATACATGGTATGTCTATATAGTGAAACGAAACATCTTAAGAAACTTTTTTCCGATTTCAAAATAGTTTTAAGGAAATGCCCCTTGGTTGCACATCCTCAAACATTCGAATATTAGTTTCATTTAATGACATAATTGCCAGAGGCATGACTTGTGTTCACTCTATTGCTGTGATGGATTTTTTTCTAACAATATATCGCATACCCAGTTAACCATGCTCACTTTCAGACCAGTAACAGGGACATAAAACTTTCGTGGTCCTCTCGTTCTTTAAAAATATTCATGCATACATTGTACTATGCGTATACTGTACGTTTCAACACTCAGTGAAGACTGTTTCAATCAAAGATATATGGGCTTAATTAACACATCAGCATGGTAGATTTTATAAGACAATATGCACATACAATGAAAACCCTCTGAACCGGACGTTCAAATTAATATCAATTCCGGTTTGTAAGACAGGCGACAGATTTGTGCAGGATGAAATTCATGCTGAAAGCTCACAAAGGAACTTTCTGCATGACTTTTCATCCTGCATTAACCCATTCCTCTATAAATATGCCTTTCTACGCCTCTGTAAAAGTCACTTTTTGAAACCATTGTGATAAATAGAGCATTTGCTCCAATAGGAGCAAAAGCTCTATTTATCACAATGGTTTCTAAACTACACATTGCTAAAATGTTCTTTTTCTCTAGTAAATGCTCCTTTTCGGTAGATTTATTCAAAGAGGTTATAGGTCTAAAAATAGCCTATGGGGAAATGGATTTTGTAGCCTCCTGCTTAAAAAGATTTAAACTATTCTTTACTAAATTCTAGTTTAGAGTGGTTGTACTATATAGCTCATCATTTAGTAGGTTTCCATGCAACTGTAACACGCCTTCAAAATACTATTAGATATATAAATCACAATTACACGTCCTACATGCACACAATTTGTAACACCTCGCTAGTTTGAAATCTAACCCTTTATTCCATTAATACGCATTTCTATGCCATTGCAAACAGAGTAGCCCCAGATCAGACGGCTCCTATATGAGCCGTCTGATCAGGGTCTGCTCTGTTTGCTAATGGTGTAATATAGATCTGATTCTACAGCTTCTATCTGAGCCAAAATGCCATGTGTTCATATGCCATTATAAAAAAATAATCTTATTAATATCCATGACGTCATTATTTCCTACATGAATATTCATCAGGGAAAGGGTTAAGCCGGCGTCACGGGGAAAACATTACTGTGGCAAGCAGTGTACAGTACAACCTGTCTTTAGCGGTCATAAAAAGGTATAGTTATGGGTATATAAGGCAGGTGGTAGTGGTAGCTTAATGCAGGTCAAAACTAATGCAGAAATCTCCAATAGGAGCTTTTGCATTAAATTTTCCCTGCATGAAGCAACCACTCCTTTTTTAAGATTCTTATGTTCAATAAATGAATGGCCGCTTAAGACAGGCTTTACTGTACAGTCATATCCACGGTCACTACCTATACATTGGTCTACACTGCACGTGCGTCTTTATCGTAACAGAACTCACATGATACTTCATACAATATTGCACCCATAAAAAATAATCATGTTGGTAAATTTTGTAACAAACACACTACTGCAAAACCTGTCTACAGCGACCACTTAACCCCTACAACGCTGAGTTTTCAAATGGACTATTCCAAAATTCAAAGAGGTCAAGCTTATGGTGAATATTTAGGAATTTTTGTAAAGAAAAGTGTAAAATGGCAAACAGTGCATACCCTGATGAGAGGTCTCCTATAGGAGCCCTCTCATCTGGGTCTACACTATTTGCAAAGGACATTAGTGACTCGTATCCCGCACTGTTAGGTTAAAATATTCTGGGGTTTAAAGTCAGGTGGTAGCTTACTGTGGGACGAAAGTTATACAGTAAGCTCCCCTTGGAGTTTTCTGCATTACTTTGTCCTGTATTAAGCAATCATATGTTCTTATGAACCGCCATGTTATGATTATGCGGTCGCTATAGACAGTGCTACTGTACTTGGTATGTATAGCGCAAGATCGAATGAAATCAAACAGGTATTGTGACCGATGGTGCATATTACCAAGTAGAACATAGTTTAGAAAATCGGTTGTATATAGAGCTATATACAGTAAACACCTCCCCACAACGATCACTCAAAGGAACATGATCTGGGATATTTGAGACGGGTTGTAGCTTAATACAGGACGAACGTAATGTAGGACTATTCAACAGGATAGCTCTACATTACGCTACTCTTGCATTAACCTTTTTCTTCATATATATAAAACGCATTTTCACGCAATTGCAAACAGAGTAGACCCAGATCAGACGGCGCCTATAGGGACCGTCTGATCAGGGTCTGCTCTATCTGTTTACGAAATACTATATAATTATCTGATCTGACAGTTTCTACAAAAACCAACAAATCCTCTGCATGTATGCCCTTACCTAATTAATATATATGATGTCATCATTTCTTCCATGAATATTAAACAGAAAAAAGGGTTAAGAAGCCACCTGTTTTAATGGCTACCCATCGTCATCTATTAACCCATTCCCTCATATTGACGCCTTTTGACGCCTCTGCAAAAGTCACCTATTGAAACCATTCTTATAAATCACATTGGTTTCAAACTACACAATTCTAAAAAAGTTTCCTTTTCTCTAGTTAATGCTCCTTTTCGGTAGATTTATTCAAAGTGGTTGAATCTAAAAATAACCTTTGAGGTAATGGGTTAAGTGGTCGTTTTGGAGAGTTTTTACAGTACATGTTGTACATATGTATGCCAGGCGCTAGTTTACGTATGAGCCATGCCTTGAGAAAAGGTGCTTTTGGAGTTCAGGGTCTACAAAGATCGCCCAGTTGGATATATATGAAGCTGCTGACGAGGGTCAGAAGTCCAGATAAGATGCATAAGTTAAACATTTTCAAGAATAACTCCTTTATTTCTCCACCAAACCCAATCTTGTGACCACTCTTTAGAATCGTCTCTTCGAGAGACGATTCTAAAGAATGGTCACAACATAGGGTTTGATGGAGAAATTACAAGTTTAGTATTTGAGTGCGCACATGTATATGTTGCTCTGAGGATTATTAACCCTTTCCCTGATGAATATTTATGTAGAAAATAATAACGTCATGAATATTAATAAGATTATTTTTTTTATAATGGCATATCAACAGGTGACATTTTGTCTCGGACATAAGCTGTAGAATCAGATTTATATTACACCGTAAGCAAACAGAGCAGACGCTGATCAGACGGCTCCTATAGGAGCCGTCTGATCTGGGTCTACTCTGTTTGCAGATGCGTCAAAATGCGCTTACATAAGGGAAATGGTTAAACTAAAACCTGTCCATAACGAAACTATGACAAATAAACATGGAAATCTATAAGACAAGCTGTTGGTGGCTTAATGCAGGACGAAAGTAATACAGAAATTTCCTAGTGGAGCTTTCTTTATAACGTTCATCCTGCATAGAGCTACCACATAAAATGCAGAATTATACCGGTACTTTTTTTGGTGGTCGCTGTATATAAGTTACAGGGTGCTAGATAAATCGTGTATTTCATATGCACAGTTCCTTATACGCATATCCATCAAATCCTCATTAGACAATTCTATTGTGTAATGACAACCTCGTTTTTTGGTAGAGAAAGAAAGAGCATATCCTAGAAACATTTTGTGTTTCTTATGTGAAATTATGGGACTTCAAAATTGCCATTTCTCTGACACCTCTGCCGGTCGGGGTCTACACTTTTGGCAAAACTCTGAAGGCATATTGTTCTCGTGGCTTAGTTTATACATTTTTATTCAATCCATTTGTTATTTTTCTTCTTTACATAGAATTTTCAGCCCAGATAAGATGCATAAATTAAAACATTTCAAGAATAACTTATTTATTACTCCACCAAATCCTATGTTGTGACCACTCGTTAGAATCGTCTCGAAGAGACAATTCTAAAGAGTGGTCACAGACTAGGGTTTGGTAGAAAAATACTTTTTTGTATTTGAGTACTTTTATTTGAGTACGGTTTGATAGAAAAAAGACTAGTATTTGAGTACGCACATTTATCTGTAGCTCTGATATAGTTTAGCTCTTTGCACTGCCATAGGTGAGCTTGTGAGCATTTTGGATCAAACTAGTTGAATCAAAATGAGACACCGAGTTATTCGGCGTCTTAATAGGAACCAAACTGTTTGATTACGTTTTTTTTAAAGAAAGGTAAATAAATCAACAAATGCAACAATGACACAGACACCGAGGATAATACGTGGCAGCGAAAAAGTCTGAACGTGAATTTTTAACGTAATACTATACTGGACTTTTATCCATGTAATTAATAAGGGGATCCTTGGACATTGCCACAGTGTCATTGTCTGGTTAGAAAAAGGCAGATGTAGGATTGCGTAAATACAGCCTTATTTTAACATTTTTATTCCATAGCTCTAGACGCCCATTGAACTTTGCAAACAGAGTATACCCAGATTATAGGGCTCCTGAAGGAGCTGTCTGGTTAGGATCTGCTCTGTCTGCTTGTGCGTTAATATAAATCTGAAGTTTCTGTCATTGTCAAAAGTTGCCATGTATATAATGCTATTACAAAACTTCAGTTAATCAATATTCATAATGTCATTATTTCTTACATGAATATTCATGAGGCAAAGGGTTAAGAAAAGTCTCTTTTTAGTGCATACGCTGATCATATGCTGCGTTTCCAACACGGCAGTAAAGTTCGTTCTACACTGGTTTTAGTGCATATATTGAACATATGTTGAGTTTCCAAAACGGCGATTAAATACGACCCTTCCATATGGTAACTATAGTAACCATCGATCCAAATAAGATACGTATATAAAACAGTTTCAAGAATACCCTCTTTATTTCTCCACCAAACCAAACCCTGTGTTGTGACCACTCTTTAGAATCGTCTCTTCGAGACGATTCTAAAGAGTGGTTACAACATAGGGTCCACCAAACCCTGTGATCTATTCGAGACGATTCAAAAGAGTGGTCACAACATATGGGTTAAGTAGAGAAATGAGGAAATTACTTCTTGGGTGTATATGTTGCTCTGCAATACCATTATCTTTCCATTTCTAATCCTTTGCGTGTTAGAAGTTAGTTAGCCTGTGCAATAAGTTTGAATTCAGCGCTGTGAAAATAACATGTCTGCTCGAGTTTGGAATTCATTAATTTTGAGTACTTCCGAATTGTTGAAACTTTTGAAAAAAAAAAAAACTATTGACCAAATATGACAAAGGCTTTTGAGAAACTATTGTGCCAAACAACTTGGATTCTGGCGAGACGCCGAATTACTCGGCGGCTCATCTGGATCCAAGCTGTTTGCAACTTTAACTTATTAAGGATTGGGCGAATATCGCTGGGTCTCGTCAAAATAATTTTTCGATTCATTACAGTTTGAAAAAAAGTAAGACTTCTGCACTATTAGATTTCAAGTAGAAGAGTTTTTGCAGACGGTAATGATATCATAAGACTGTGGTCCACAAATATATCGCGTGCTGAGAATCATTGAACAGGATAAAATAAGCGGAAGCACAGTCTGCTACCGGATATAGAACATTTATTCTTCTAAAGTCATTGTGAGTGACAATGACGTCATCATCGATGTTTCAACACATAAACATCATAGCAAAGTGAATCGTGGGCTGAGCGATATTTTGCATAAAGTGTCTATTTTCATAGAAATGCCATTAGAGCGCTGAAGAAATGACCATAATTTAGTGATGGCTTAAGCTATAATTAGCAGCATTAAGAAGCAAATTGTTGGGTAAGATGACGACAACGCTGAAATATATCATCAAACGAAATTAGAATCTAGATGATGTACATTTTACTAGATTGGTAGAATTGAGCACAGCAACAGATAAACGTACATAAAAGTACTAAAATCGCCGTTTCTCCACCAAAGTTTTTGTTGTGACCACTCTTTAGAATCGTCTTGAACGATTCTAAAGAGTGGTCACAACATAGGGTTTGGTGGAGAAACAAAGAAGTTTTCTTTAAACTGTTTTAATTTACGCATCGTGTCTGGAACTTGTGATATATATCATCAAAACAAATCTTATAGTGGTTTCCGAAGTAGGTCAAGAGAAATGTGTAATGTTTACTTTCTAAGTACAGTAAAACCCCGCTAGTACGACCACCAAAAAGGGGCATAATTCTGGGTGACAGAGGCAGGTGGTAGCTTAATGCAGGACGAAAGTTATGCAGAAAGCTCCAATAGGAGCTTTCTGCATAACTTTCGTCCTGCATTAAGCAACCACCTGCTTATGAAAACAGCCATGTTTGTTTAAGTGGTCGCATTAAGTGGTCGCATTAGCGGGTTTCTACTGTAGTCGCTTTAAGCTAATTCAGAGTACGTGATTTGATCAGGAGTCTGTGCCCAACATGTTGCAGAAATTGACTGTGAACATTTCATACATGATACTGGGTAACTCGTGATACTGGGTAACTCAGCTTTTCTGTTCAGATGATTCGCGAAGTATTCTGGCAGAATAAACCCCAAAATCGGCCATTGCATTGTTAATTTGGCGTCAACTCAGTTAATATACTACTTACGTCGATAGAGAAAACGAATTACAATAAACCCCTCTAAACCGAAACTTAAATTTAGCATAAATGTCGGTCTTGGAAACAGGTGGTAGCTTAATGCAGGGTGAAAATCATACAGAAAGCTCCTCTAGACGTCCAACCTGCATTAAGCAGCCACCTGTCTAAAGGTATATAACTTATTATCTACTAGAATTACGGTTTAGGGGGGGGGTTTACTGTACATATACATGTAATTTGTTATTTATAATAAAGTTAGTTCTGTATGCAATAGAGTAAATAACAGAAATGGAACACCCCACCCAAACTCATCAAGAATAATGTATACTGCTACAGGGAAATTAAATAATCTACGGCTTTGTGATATTGATTTTCCCAATGTAGAAACTTAAATTAATAAAAACAAAGAAAGTGAAATCCGAGTCTTCGGTTCACGTGCCATACACTTTGAAAGATTTGTTTAACATAATTAATTTCAGTGGTGTCTACCTCTGCCTGCTAGCAGCAAATTTTCGATGACATATGCACACATTTTGAATACAGATGTGTTCAGTTATATTTTGGGAAAACTGGAAGAGATTTCAATTTTGAAAATTGCAGCATATGACAATTTTGCAAACTATTATTACGAAGCGTGCAAAAAAATGAAGTATCTAACTTTGCCATTTTTAGTACGTCGGTGTTCATTTATAAGCGTGGTATTTGGTGATTAAATCTATTTCCATACGGACAATTAAATGTCATAGTGATTCTTGAAATCTCTAGATATCTTTCTAACTTTTATGTTCATCAAATAGGACTGAAATCTAATTGTTCCAATGGTTGATATATCATAAAACACTTATTATCAAACATACAAAGCAATTCAATGAATTGTCAATTGCTTGAATAATTAAAGACAGTCCTTCCAGGGCCATCACACTGTATATTAGCCGTGTCGCGGGAAAACGGACACAAATGCATTACAGACAGAATAGAACACGATTAAATAAACCGTTGGAAACGTAACACATGGTCAGAGCACTAACATTGGGGTCTAACTTCAGACCCAAACTCAAAACTGAAGTTGAATACTTTTACAAATACAGTAAAACACCTCTAATGCGACCACTTAAAAATAACCAAAACCCTCTTTATAAGCAGGTGGTAGCTTAATACAGGACGAAAGTTATACAGAAAGCTCCTGCAGGAGCTTTCTGAATAACTTTCGTCATACATTAAGCTACCACATACCTCTGCCACCCAGAAGAATGCCCCTTTTGGTGGTCGTATTAGAGGGGATTTACTGTACTCGTACGACACAGTCTCGCTAAAGTGATAGCATGATTTATGAACATAGGCGACTGTAAGGGTTGAGTCACATTAGCGAAATTTTACTGTAATTTGTTTTGCAAGTAGTAAATTTACAACAAAAAAGAGCTTGCTGCATGACTTCCACCCTGCATTATGCAGCCACTTGCCTAAAGGTATCTAAATTCTTCTGTACTAGAATTCCTGTTTAGTGGTATCTTGCTGTATGTGTTTGATTCTCTGCCAGTTTTCTCTACAACCACAGCAAACCCAGCAGACCCAGACATTGACAGTGTATGCATCGTCAGGGTTCTCCTTACCTGTTACACAACCATGTTGTCATGTTCAGCAATATCATTAAAACCTGTCTTAAGCGACCATTCATTTATTGAATACAGTAAAATCTCTCTATAACGGTCAATGAATTACATCAAGTGTTTTGTGTTAAAAGCAGGTGGCTGCTTAAAGCAAGGTGAAAGTAAAATAGAACGTTCTTATAGGAGCGTTCTGTTTACTTTCACCTTGCTTTAAGCAGCCACCTGCCCTAAATACCAACTAATTAACATAATGTAGTGGCCGTTACAGATAGGTTTTAATGAATATGAATCTTGAAAAGCAGGTGTTTTTTAAATGCAGGATAAACGCAATGCAGAATCTTCTATAGGAGCTTTCTGCGTTACTTTTGACTTGCATTTAGTTACCACATGCTTTAACCCCTTTCCCTGTTCAATATTCATGTAAGAAATAATGACGCCATGAATATGTATTAGCTGAATTTTCATAATGGCTTATATATATACAGGATATTTTGGTATCTGTAGAAAACTGAATAGTCAGATATATTACATGTACAATTTCATACAAAAAGCAGAGCAGATCCTGGTCAGGCGTCTCCTATAGGAGCCGCCTGATCTGGGTATCCGCTGTTTGCAAATGCGTAAAAAGGCGTTTATACAGTAAAACCCATATAATGCGACCACTTAATGAACAAACATTGCTGTCTTCATAAGCAGGTGATTGCTTAATGCAGGACAAAAGTTATGCAGAAAGCTCCTATAGGAGCTTTCTGCATAACTTTCGTCCTGCATTGAACTATCACCTTCCTTTGCCGCTGTGAATTATGTTTCCTTTTGGTGGTCGCATAAGAGGGGTTTTACTGTATGAGGGAAACGGTTAAACACCTGTAATTACACCACTTTTTGATGGTCGTTTAAGACAAGTTTTATTGTATTGTTATGAAGAACTGATGTATATTTCATCTCATCTGTCATCATGTTTAAGCTGCTGTTAATTGTTGTTTTTGCCCATCCCTTCCATTTATTGTGATACAGTCAAGGTATAAAATTAATGTTATATTTATGTAACCAAGGCTTAAATACCCATTGTTTATTACTGAAATATTATCTGATTATAACTTATTAACTTTTGTGGGATTTAAGTACTATTTTTTCATTAATTTCTTGCTGCACTCGGAATTCAAAGCCATACTTACCGAGATAAGATTAAAAGGCATGGTTGTTGAGACTGTTAAAAGCGTTATTATTGATTAACAGGTATCGCAGGTTGCAAAAGGCTCTTGTTAAGTAGTTGTTATTGTAGATTTCAAAAGGCGTGGTTGTTCAGTAGCAGGAATTTCTGACTGCAAGAGTTGTCGCTGTTTTAGTAGCTGGTATTGAACACTGAAAAATGCGTAGTTGTTTAGTAGTAGTGATGGTATGCTGCCAACGGCGTCGTTGTTTAGTGGCAAATATAGGCTTCACAACGGCGTTTTTGTTACGAAGGTTTCGTAGACTGCAAAATGTTTATTTAGTAGCAGTTCTTTTTGGCTGCTAATGACGTTGTTTTATAGTAGAAGGAATCATAGGCTACGAAAAAGCATCGTTATTGAGTGGCGGGCATCGTAGGCTAAAAAGTGTCATTGTTGTGTAACAAAGTAAAGTTGGCTGAAAACATGTGGAATTGTGAATACATATAACCCCGTCTAAACCGGACATTTAATTTAGGATAAATCGGTCTTAATGATGGGTGAAAGTCATACAGAAAGCTCATCTAGAATCTTTCTGCATGACGTTCACCCTGCATTAATCAGCAACCTGCCTACAAGTATGCAAATCATTCTCAACTAGAGTACCGGTTTAGAGGGTTTTTACTGTATTGCAAAAAAAGACGTCATTGATGGATATCAAGTAAAAGACCTATAGTTGACTACAAGCAGTAGTCATTGTGCGGCAGCTAATTCCATTTGTTGCATCATGCAACATATGTAGCTTTCAGATATCATTTGTTGCAAAAAGGCGTCATTGTTTGGCTTGAAGTTAGCATTTATTGCTGAATGTATAAGAATGTTTCGTTTACAGATAGCATTTGTTACAGCAGGCGTCAGGTTTTGTAAACTGATAGCATTTGTTACACCATTCGTCAACTTTGGCTTGCATGTAATATTTGTTTTACACCAGGCGTAATTTTAAGTTGCAGATAGTATTTTGTTGCAACAAGCGTCATGTTTCGCTTGTATATAGCATTTTTACACCAGGCGTCATTTTGGCTTGCCGGTAGTAGCGACAGAATTCCTTCATAGAAATACAGACATGTGATCTGAACTACTTGAAAAATTTAAGTTTCTGGATTAGCATATTCACGATTTAAGCCAGATATATTAATATCGATCTATAATACATTTATGGGTATGTTACAAAGCAAAATAAAATAGAACACATATAGTTTATTTTAAATCGCAGTAACGTACGCACTCACGCACTCACAGCAACACACACGACCACACACACGACCATGCGCGCATCTTTATTGTTTGAATACTCGTCGCTGGTTATAGAAAATATTCGATTATAGCGGGAAATAATGCTTGAAACAATATATTTTGTATTTGTGATATGCATATTATGTTTAGATGGACACAACATTATAGGTTTTGCAACGTACCAGAAGTGCGGCTTATACAAATACCAACTTGTCCATAAATACATACATGTATTAACCCTTACCTTCATATAAACGCCTTTCCACACATTTGCAAATAGATTAGACCCGGATCAGACGAGTCCTATAGGAGCCGTTTGATCAGGGTCTACTCTTTTTGCTAATGGAATTGGATAGCTCTGTTTCTTTACTTTCTAAAATGGCTATTATGTTCCCATAGACCAGGGAAAGGGTTAAGACCATATAAGTCAGTATGTTTTCAACGATCTTGTAGAATTGCAGGGTTTTGTATAATCTTTAATAGAGTTTCTGTAAAATTTGATTCGATGAGATTCACTTTCACATTTACGAGCGTATCATTTATCAAGCCGTTGAACTTAAGAAATAATGATATAAAATGATATACAGCAAAATCTCGATTATTCGAATTTTCTGTATAGAAGAATTTAGACCCTTTTAGGCAGGTGGCTGCTTAATGCATGGTGAAAGTCATGCAGAAAGCTCCTAGAGGAGCTTTCTGCATGGCTTTCACCATGCATTAAGCTGCCACCTGTCTTAAAGATCAATAATAATACGGATTGTAGTGTTCGAATAATCGAAGTTTTACTGTAATCATAATCTATGTGTTAGCCGTGAGCTGAATTTAACATGTATAACGTGTGATAACTCTTGTATCGGTTGAAGTAAACCACCTGTTTCGAGGCTTATTTATATACTCTGGCCCGTGGTTATGACTCGAACAGCGGGCAACGATACCAGATTTTTTCAACATTCATAATAAACCCTTTCCTTCATATAACCACGATTTCACGCATTTGCGAACAGAGTAGACCCAGATCAGACGGCTCCTATAGGAGCCGTCTGATCAAGGTCTGCTCTGTTTGCTTATGGAATTTGAAAGATCTGTTTCTTTACTTTCTAAAATGGCTATAATGTTTCACCTTCCATATTTCAGTATAACTATTTTTTTTTCATGAATATTCAGCAGGTATTGACATTTGAGATAAACATAGAACAGGGAAAGGGTTATATCATATAAGAAAAAACATACAATTGTACTGGATCATGGTTGGTTAAAGTACGTTTTTCTTCCGTTTCATCTCAAACGTAGTGCCAGAGTATCATAGAACTTATGTCCTGATGAGACGACTCTTTACTCGCCGTTTCGTCTGGATCCAAGCTAATTGCATTGGTATTTGGTAAACACTTCTTCGTCACTAGCATGCAAAGCATTAGCCCTTCGCTTGCTGAATTTTGAAATACATTTCTCCTTCTTTACCGATGCCCTGTTGTATAATTACATTTATCTTCACTGTGTACACGTATTTTGCTGTGCAATGACTGCTGCGGAGTGCGCTGGTTGCACAATCAACTTGTAAATATTGCAGACCCTGATGAGACAGCTCCTGCAGGAGCTGTCTCATCTGGGTCTTCACTATTTACAGGTTGGTATATTGACGTGAATAGCAAGCGAAGGGTTAAGATTGTTTTGTTTCAATATACAGTAAAACCCCGCTAATGCGACCACCAAAAAGGGGCATAATTCTGGGTGGCAGAGGCAGGTGGTAGCTTAATGCAGGACGAAAGTTATGCAGAAAGCTCCTATAGGAGCTGTCTGCATAACTTTCGTCCTGCATTAAGCAACCACCTGCTTTAGACGACATCAATGGCTGTTTATTAAGTGGTCGCATTAGCGGGGTTTCACTGTATGTAATATTGTCGATTCTGTTGCCTACAAACTATTGACTAATACATGTATAACATTTTAAATCAGACCTGATAAAAAATACTTATGTCATGGCTGATGGTAACAATTATAATTGACCCCTTCTACAGAGAATATTACTGTAAGGAATACTTTGCGATACATGTCAAACGATTTGTATCCAGATAAAATGCCGAGAAAGCGAATGACCTGACAACTGTGTGCATGGGCAATCGCATCGCTCGCTTGCAGAGTAAACGCCATTCTGCCTATGTTAAGCAAATTAACATTTGTTCACTCATTGCTTAAATGGAAAACAACATTGGACATATCGTTCCTTGTAATAATATCAAATAAGACTTGTACTATCAGAAAAACACATTATATTTACCATGTAGTTTTCAAAATGTATTAGGTAATTGATAAAAACAGACAGGTAATATAATGTTTGAACTCGTAAGCGATGGTATGTTTTCTACATATGATTTTGCTTTCATGACAAGAAGAAATAAGGAAATTTATGATGCTCGTCGTCACAGCAGTATGTAAGATGTTTCAAGCTCAGTCAATGATATTTCAAAAACAGTGAACGAATCGAAAGCAGATAAAATAGTTAAGATCGGAGTTTAAGCATACATGTAATTAATGTCACAGCCTCATCCCATTCCCTCATATTGACGTTTTTTGACGACTCTGTAAAAGTCACTTTGTGAGAAACCATTGTGATAAATAGAGCATTTGCTCCTATAGGAGCAAATGCTCTATTTATCACAATGGTTTCAAACTACAAAATTCTAAACGTTTCCTTTTCTCTAGTAAATGCTCCTTTTCGGTAGATTTATTCAAAGAGATTGTGTCTAAAATAGCCTATGAGGTAATGGGTTATATCGATCATGTCAACAGATGCACGCAGCAGCTATCTCCCCCTGGTTGTTACCATGTTTGTGTTATATCATTATACTATCGAGGGGCGTATTGTGTTATTGCACGTTGCATCCGACTGCCTGTCGATCCGTCCGTCTGGCGAAGTTTCAAATAATTTTATATAAGTGTTAACTATAACTTGAGGGTAATACGGGCTAAAGACCCACACTGACATCTTCAATGTCCTTGTCCCAACTGAATCATGCCAATTACTTTAAAATAAGTATTAATGGTTCTTTGATTAACGCTTAATTTATAAATGTTGTACAAAGACTGATCGGTCTGGTATCGGGATAAGGTGGGACGATAAACAATAATCCAGCCACACAGTTTCACACAGACACAGATAGACAGATGGACAGTCAGACAGACAGACACACACCACATCACACCACATAATACCACAGCACACCACGCCTCACCACACAATACCACACCACACAATACCACACCACACCAGGCTCTGTCACTGCTGCTAACCATATGCCCTGGAGATATATAGTCGATATTAATAACACTAATGGCTTCAAAGTCTGGCCTTCATTTTTCAAACTTCTTATTGCTGCATAACCATTATATTTGCTGTCCAAGTTTCAAAATATTTTTATAATGGTATTCTTATTCTAGAACTTTGGTTATTTTTCTTGATATGTTAGGCTAGTACATGTACTGATTTGTTGGTCAATTAGACATTATTTAACAATATGAGAGAGTTTGCTTAACCAGCTACCATGCATCACATGTCACCAGTTTCCAGAGGTGGATGTATATCTTGATGCGGTTCATTAAATTTCTATTTTGTTAGAATGATGTCAAAAGAAATTCAATTACTTTAAACATATAAACTATGTAGCAATTGATAAGACCATGTTGGTAAAGTTGATTTGATAATATTGTTGTTCATTATGAAAACGGCGCATTTCCTCTAGGCTAGATGAACTAAAGATACTTTATTTACCCATTTAGTGCTACGAAGACGGCTCTGTGACAGTTTGTATTGAGATAAAACATCGAGAAACTCAGCGTCTCATCAGGATCCAAACTGTTTGACACCGTGTTTATCTTTTTATAAAGAAATTGAAGAAATACAAAATATTGAAGCAGACGAAAATGTGTCCAGCAGACAACAATGTTGGAACTGAAAGGGTTAAAACAGACATAATATTTTTTATTCGAAGACGTGTTCTAATTACACACCCACAGCATAGTTTATTGTTAACAATTTGAGATTTCATACATTTGTTTTTTCAAATACAGCGAAATCCCGCTAATGCGACCACCTGAAAGAGGTATAATTCTGGGTGCTAGATGCAGGTGGTAGCTTAATGCAGGACAAAAGTAATGCAGAAAGCTCCTATAGGAGCTTTCTGCATTACTTTTGTCCTGCATTAGGAACCACCTGCTTATAAAGACACCCATGTTTATTCATTAAGTGGTCGCATTAGAGAGGTTCCACTGTAATGTTGTTTGTTTTAAAAGCTTTTAGACTCGTGTACATTGTTTTTGTCGATGTCTAAACTGAATGTTCTTATACCATATGACCTGCGGTATGAACACAACGGGTGATCGGATGTTATTATTGTTTGTCGACAGTGAAGACAAAGATCAGTGAAAACCTTATCTGATCAGGTCCCAATTCTTTGCAGGTGTAACGTACATACATGTACTACAAGAGCTCCTGATTGGTTGACAATACAGGAATATTTAAACCTCTATATTCAAACACCGTGACTGATCTGAGTCCACACTGTGTACAAATATCCGATACAACATTTTTAATGTCCGATATAAATGCCCTTTTGTCATGACGCCCGTCAAAAATTGTCACATGTTATTAAACTGAATCATATATTTTGCAAATGCCATTTCGCCTTTTATTGTTTATGTACCTCCTTAATTCGTACTGTCCATCCTTAAAGCCTAAAGATATATATCATGGAGATAGAATTTAGCATAGTTCCTTACAAATTAGCAAGTAGTAAGCGTTATATTATCAAATTATATTTATCCATAAAGCACTTATTTATCTTTAAACAAGTGTTTGTTATTTTTCTCCCATAACCTTTACCCTATACATTCCGTATATCAAATTGGTTTAATCAATATACTTTTAACCCATCCCCCCATATTGACGCCTATTTAAAAGTCACTTATTGAAATCAATGTGATAAATAGAGCATTTGCTCCATAGGAGCAAATACTGTATTTATCACAATGGTTTCAAAACTACACAAATCTAAAATGTCCATGTCCCTTTTCAGTAGATTTATTCAAAGAGGTTTAATCTAAAACTAATAGCCTTTGAGGGGATTGGTTAACTATTAGAGTATATTTCATAAGAACTATTTTGTAAATATATGGATCAAACAGTGTGCATCTAGATCAGATGCTGTTTTTACAACATGATGGGTGATCTAGATACACACTGTTTTTCATGCCGGAGTGTAATACCCTCCGAATGATTGTTGTTGTGATGGTGAGAAACCAAGCATTCATGTAAGTGATACGTTACTAAAAGTCATTCAGATGAATGAATACCCAAACTATGATTTAATGTATCATGTGTTTTGTAAATTTTATAAATTGATCCGAATATAGTATATATTTTGTTCTGAACGAATTAATGAACATATTTGAAATATTCTGACATTCCCTACAATGAGAGAATTATCTGACAATTTGATGTATCTACAAGTAATTTAATAACGCGCAGTTTCACTCCAAGACAATACTAGATGATTTTGATTAATATGCTCATCTACCAATAGTTTGATTCTTAACCCTTTTAATGCGGGACACGTGTGCATCGGTATTTGCAAACAGTGTAGATCCAGATCAGAGGGCTCCGCTAGGTGTATGCGTATGCACTGTTTGTAACACATAATGTTTTAGCAAGTTTAAGCGTTTCATACTGAGTTTACTGTATTCAGTAAAACCTCTCTATAACGGCCACTAAATTACATCAATTATTTTGTTTTAAAGGCAGGTGGCTGCTTAAAGCAAGGTGAAAGTAAAACAGAACGATCCTATGGGAGCGTTCTGTTTCACTTTCACATTGCTTTAAGCAGCCACCTACCCTAAATACCAATTAACTAACACAATTTAGTGGCCGTTATAGAGAGGTTTTACTGTCTGTAGTTAAATACTGATGGGCTATTTCACTCTTCATGAATATTCAGCATTGACAGTGTTAATCCATTACATCATATACTATTCTTAGACTCAATATCTTTGCATAATTATACCGAAAAGGAGCATTTACCAGAGAAAAGGAAAAACTTAGAATTGGGTAGTGTTGAAACCATTGTGATAAATAGGGCATTTGCTCCAAGGGAGCAAATGCTCTATTTATCACAATGGTTTCGAATAGATATTTTTGCAAATGCGTAAAAAGGCGTCAATATTAGGGAATGGGTTAACAACATGGCAGAATGTGTTGTAGGATTTCTATAGCTCTCTGTTTATTTGCATGTAATTATTGACAGTGATAGTATTTCGTTCAATGCTTTATTTCAAACTACTAATAACTATACGCGGTGCAAAGTTCTTCAATATATATAATGTTTGTTGATGAATCTGCTACGACGATCTGTTGACGAATGCATAACAACCTATGCATACCGTTTGGATCCAGATCGGACGCCTAGTAAAAAAGAACAGAAGTCAGGAAGGAGATGCCACACGAACTTTCATAGCAACCCCAGAAGCTCAAATGAAGTGTGCGTGCCCATAACCCCTCCAACACACACGCACGTGGTCCAAAAAGTCGGTCTTCACGTGGATTGTGTCGTTTTCTAAATGAACGTGTAGTTCATGCATATGTAAAAGTTGCGTAAGCTGGCCTAATTTGTGATTCATCACGTATTCAGTATTTATTTGTGGAATTATTGAAATCCTGTTTGGGTGAGTATTATTTGAGTTTAGTTATTTGCTTGGTTTGCATTATCAGGAATTCGTAACGCGTACTCGTGAAACATGATACAATATTTATAGCAACTCAAGACTCTTATAGAACAGTTATTCTTGCACAAAACGTGCTGTTGTAGTCCCGCAAGACCATGTATTAACAAGGCGATTCTCGTTGCGTACGCGCTGTTGTTGACTGGTTTTAATTATACTTATTCGGGGCCTCAGGTAAACAATGGACTCGAATACTATATATGATAGCGTTTTGGACTAAGCTAGGCGAACGGTGCGAGTATTTCAGGGGCACCGACAATGAACTGTTTTAGTGATAGACATTTGAATGAAATTCCGTTTAAACGATATTTGATACACTCATGAAATGACGTTAGAAAGAAAACAGTGGCCCGGAAACAACATAAATCGAACGAAGTGTCAAAGACGTGTATGGTTTTGCTTGTATTTGGAAGATTTAAATTAATACAGGAAAGCAGAAAATTGGTTTTATGCAAGAATAGCGTTAATACACGTTTGTTTTTGGGCAATAACATCTGCAGTGTCCCTCGGAAATGTTGTTGCCCTCGCCCTTCGGGCTCGGGCCAACAACAGTCCATCGGGACACTGCAGATGTTGTTGCCCGAAAAAACGTGTATTAACCCTCTATTCTTCTACGTGCACTTGAATGACAATGACGTCATCTTCGATGCAACAGCACATAAACATCATAAATGAATCGTGGGGCTGGGTGACTTGAGTTGTACAGTTACAGTCCTACTCATGGTAGTCACTTTTACCACATGGTAACCATAGTAATCATTTTCAGATTACTGTAAAATCTCTCTATAACGGCCGCTGTTAGTTGATATTTAGGACAGGTGGCGGCTTAAAGCAAGGCAAAAGTAAAACAGAACGCTCCTGTAGGAGCGTTCTGTTTTACTTTCACCTTGCTTTAAGCAATCACCTGCCTTTAACACAAAATATTTGATGTAATGTAGTGTCCGTTATAGAGAGGTTTTACTGTACTTAGATATAAGTTCATGGGGACCCGTAAAACAGTTTGATTTCAGCTAAAGCGAATTAAATACAGGAGCGTAGCTGAATCAAATGCAATGTACGCATCGTGACTATAGGGGTCCGGGGGCATGCCCCCCTCCCCTGGAAAATTTGGTATTTTGAAATCAGTGATGAATAGAGAATTGTGGTCCAAGAGGAGCAGCTGTTCTGTTTACTATAATGGTTTCAAAAGATGACTTTAACAGAGGGGTAAAAAGAGTCACCATGAGGGAATGGGTTAAGAGATCCCCTTAGCATTCGTTTTTTGTTCCAATTTGGCCATAATAATGTGTTCACTTTTCGGATTGATGTTACACATATGTGTGTTACTGTGTATCTGGAATAGAATGACCATTGCTATACGTCACGTCAGTATTACGCCCACTCTCCGAATTATTGTCAGAACTACAGATAAAGGTGCGTACCCAAATACTAAAATCGTCATTTCTCCACCAAACCCTATACTATGACCAGAGTGATACTGAATATCAAAGTCGTCATGAATGGCAATGGCGTCATCATCGATGCTATAATAACCCTTTCTCTGTTCTATTTTTATTACAAATTTCAATACCTACTGAATATTCATGGACAAAATTGTTTTAATGAAATAAGTAAGGTGGAACGGTGTTGCCATTTTAGAAACTAAAGAAACCGATCTTTCAACATCCATTAGCAAACGGAGCAGACCCTGGTCAGATGGCTCATACAGGAGCCGACTTATCTGGGTCTACTCTGTTTGCAAATGCGTGAAAATGCGTTTATATGAAGGAAATGGTTAAAACATGAACACTACAGTATTAAAGTGAATCGTGGGTTGTGTGAGGTTTGCATCGAGTGTCTATTTTCGTAGAAATACTCCGATATATATGCCATTAGAGCGCTGTAGAAATGGCGACAATTAAGTGATGGATTTAGCTATAAATAGCAGCATTCAGAAATTAATGTTTTTGTTGGACCTCGACAGTGTAACAGAACTAGGTCATCAAACGAATTTGGATGAGAGAATTGCACGCGATCTGCACCAGCTAATAAGTCTTAGATACAACGAATGTGAAAGAGTAAGTGACATTTTAACCCTTTCCCTGTTCTATACTTACTCCAAATTTCAATACCTATTGCATATTCATGGGTCAAATTATCTAGAATGAATTATGAAAGATGGAACATTGTAATCATTTTAGAAACTAAAAAAACATATCTACCATATTCCATTAGCAAACAGAGCAGAACCTGATCAGACGGCTCCTATAGGAGTCGTCTATAATTGGTCTACTCTGTTTGCAAATGCATGAAAACGCCAAAACAAAATGCAAAAACTAATTGATCAGGAGGCTGTCTCACCCTTGTAAAATTAACATCGAACTTGTTAAAGGCAAATCTGTGATTCCTTTGCCAGCAGTTAAGCTCCAGATTAGTAACACATCTTATCAAGATCCATAATTTGACACTCGAGTAGAGAAGAAAAAAGGCAATGTAACTTAAGCTTTACACAAAAGGTAAGCAGAGTTTTGAGTGGGTGGACATTAAACTTAATTTACCGAACATGCTTTAGAGGACAGCGATGTAGACGTGACAAGCTTGTTCAGTCGATTTCATGAAGTGTTATTCTGAGAGAAAAGACTTAAATGCATTGTTAATCGGTCGTCAGATCAGGCTATGTACTGACGATGTCGTTAGAAAATGAATTGCATATACAATAGAACCCCTCTAGTAGAGAATAATTTAGATACTTTTAGGCAGGTGGCTGCTTAATGCAGGATGAAAGTCATGCAGAAAGCTCACAGAGAAGATTTCTGTATGACTTTCACTATGCATTAAGCTGCCAACTGTTTCTAAGACCGATATTTATACTAAATTAAACTTTCGGTTTAGAGGTGTACAGTAACTGAACTGATACTTGATAATAGTGATGAACCTGGTTGTATGTCTGTATAAAGTAGGATACTAATGAATTCCTAACCAATACCAACAATAGTAATGTCAATAAAAACCCTTTCCTTGCTGTATATTCATGTAAGAAATAATGACGTCATGACTATTATTAAGATTACTTTTTACTATGGCATATAAACACGGGAAACTTTGACTCAGACAGAAGCTGTAGAATCAGATCTATATTACACCATAAGCAAACAGAGCTGACCCTGATCAGACGGCTCCTATAGGGTCTACTCTGTTTGCAGGTGCGTCAAAATGCGCTTACATAAGGGAAAGGGTTAAACAGTTTGCGGCCTCGCGATGTTGATTTTCGCAAAGAAAATGAATTTTGAGTCTTCAGTTCATATGCCATATCTTCAATATATTGTTTACCTTACCCCTTACTCTATAAATACGCCTTTTAACCCATTACCTCATAGGCTATTTTTAGACCCAACCTCTCTGACTTAATCTACTGAAAAAGGGGCATTTATTAGGGAAAAGGCAAATGTTAGAATTGTTTAGTACTGAAACCTTTGTGATAAATAGAGCATCTATTTATCACAATGGTTTTAAAAAGTGACATTTACAGATGCGTCAATAGGTGTCAATACGTGGGAATGGGTTAACACTTTTACGAACAAAGCAGGTCCAAATCAGATGACTCCTGTAGGATCAGGGTCTACTCTGTTCGCTTATTGAATTATATAATCTTATTCTGTTTCTGTCATGGCCAGAATTTCCTGTGCTCTTGTGCCATTTTGAAAACTAATCTAATTAATAGTCATGAAGTCATTATTTTTTAAATTAAATTTAATGGAGTAAGGGAATAATTGAAATAAGCAGCATCTAACTCTATCTGCTAGCATCAATTTTGTGACAACATATGCAAACTAATGGCATCATTAATATTTATTAGCTGAATTTTCATATGGACACATGGACACAGGAAGTTTTGGTGTTGGTTGAAACTGTAGTTAGATATACATGTAAAACAGTTTGTAATGTCTTAACCCTTTTCTTCATATTTGCAAACAGAGTAGACCCAGATCTGACGGCTGCTTTAGGATTAGGGTATGCCCTGTTTGCTAATGGAATGTGTTTCTTTACTTTCTAAATTGGCTACAATGTTCCACCTCCTATATTTCATTATAACTATTTCGTCCATTAATATTCAGTTTGTATTGGCATTTGGGATAAAAATAGAACAGGGAAAGGATTAAATTCAAAAATAAAATTCGAACATTGACACATCCCAGTAGAACTGGCATGTATTAGAGTTGCTATTGTTTGCAAAAGAGTGACTAAAATATATTTGTAAATATGTATACCTAACATAGATATTCTAATTCGCTAGATATACGTTACATATATTTTCTAATTCGCTAGATAGCGTCTAGATTTGATATACTCTAAACCGGAAGTGTAGTATTAGTATAAATATCGGTCTTGGAGACAGGTGACAGTTTAATGCATGGTGAAAACCATGCAGAAAGCTCCTCTAAGCAGTCACCTGTCTTAAAGAATCTAAATATTCTCAACCTTAATTCCGGATTAGAGGATACATTAACTATATATGAAATCCCTCTCTACAACGACACCCTTTTGGATACGAAGATTGTATGTGTTGTTCAGAGGGAGTTGTTATAGGGAGGGAAAATCAAACATAATTAGCTTGTTTGTAGATCCCCAGATAAGGTGTATTTCGAGAACTAAAACCGTAATGCCTCAATCAAACCCTACGTTGTGACCACTCTTTAGAATCGTCACAAAGTGACGATTCTAAAGAGTGGTCACAACATAGGGTTTGATGGAAGCATAAAGAAAATACGATGGAAAAAAGTTGTTCCTGGAGCCTTGTTTTTTCGGAAACGGTGACATGCGTTGTTGTAAGGAGGGAATCGTTATTGAGAGGGCCGTTGTACGGACGGAGCACTGTATATGAAATTCCATCATTCCAACGGCTAATGAACTGACCACATCTAAAGCATCATCATAAAACACTTATTTACAAACATGCAATGCAGACAACAAACATGCAATATAGACAACAAACATGCAATGCAGACATTAAGAGTGAAATGAAAGTTGCTTTAATTATTAAAGGCCGTCTTTATAGGGCAGTCACACAATATCTTTGAACCGTGTCAAGGGAAAAAAGACACAAATGCATTACAAACAAAATAAAATCGTAAAAACTAACCAACTGGATACGTAAAGTTTGAATGGAGTCTAGAATCTAAACTGTCTTAGGTGACTATCAAAAGGAGATCTAATTATGGGTCTGTACGGCAGGTGGTAGCTTAATGCAGGTAAAAAGTAATGGAGAAATCTCCTAGAGATTTCTGGTTTACTTTTGCTCTGCATTAAGCAACCGCATGCCTTTTAAGACTCTCATGTTCAATAAATGAATGACAAGACAGGTTTTTTCTGTATTCACTTATACTCTAGTATATAGCCCCAGACTACAAACTGCAATGTTGAACTAGAATATTGCGTGCTTCTTAAGTAGTAGGTACCACAGACTGTAAAAACTGTCATTGTTGAATATTTGGTTGCAAAAGACGTCGCTATTTAGTATTTGGTGTTGCTTGTGGCAATAGGCGTCGTTGCTTAGTAACAGGTATTGCTGGAAGTAAAATACATCTTTGTTTAGTGACATTTACTTCTGGCTGTAAAGGGCGTCCCTATTGAATATCTGGTATTGCTCACTGCAAAAGCGTCCTTATTTAGAAGTAGGTATTGTTGGCTGTAAAAGGCGACCTTTGGTAAAGGATATCGCAGGTTGTAAAAAAGTGATCATATTTAGTAACAGGTATTGTTCTCATACAAAAGGCGACTTGGTTTAGCAACAGGTATTGTTGGCTGTATATGGCGTCGTTATTTAGTAACATGTATTGCTGGCTGTACATGGCGTCCTTGTTTAGTAACAAGTATTGCTGGCTGCAAAGAGCGTCATTTAATAACATATATTGTTGGCTATATATGGCGTCCTTATTTAGTAATAGGTATTTTTAGCTGAATATGGCGTTCTTATTTAGTTACAAGTATTGCTGGCTGCATAGAGCGTCATTTAGTAACATATATTGTTGGCTGTATATGGCGTCCTTATTTAGTAATAGGTATAGTTGGCTGTAATATATATCAATGTTGAGTATCAGGTAAATGCTGTTGAACAGTTGTAAAGGCATGTGTAGTAAGCTGAAAAAATGTGAAGTTGTAAATGTTGCAAAACGTGTCAGTGTTGAGTAACAAGTGAATGTACTATATTTTACTACAAGTAGTAGTAATTGTGAGGCAGCAATTGTTTCATCTGTTGCATCAGGACATACAGTAGACATTGTGAGGCAGCACGTTTCATCTGTTGCATGATGTGTCTTGTTTGATTTTCAGCAGACGTATTGTTTGGTTTGCAGATTGCATTGCATTTGTTGCAGCAAATATCAGTGTTTGCCTGTTTGGCTTGCAGGTTATATGTATTTAGCAGGTGTCTGTTTTGTAAACTTATACCGCTGGTTTAAGATAGTGGCAGGACTTCGTTTGTATGTAACATGTTCACACCATGCGTGTTTTTTGCTTGCATATAATATACTGTAAAGCCCTGTAAACCGGAATTTCAGTATAGACGAATTGAGGTACAGTTAGACAGATGGCTGCTTAATGCAGGGTGAAAGTGTAGGAGCTTTCTGCATGAATTTCACCTTGCATTAAGCTGCCACCTTTCTCCAAGACAGATATTATACTATATTGAACGTCCGATTTAGAGGAGTTTTACTGTACATATTACAAGTTACGGGATTAGGTTACTCACCAATCAAGCCAGACAACTACATAATGTCGACCTAAAGGCCTGAATGAGCTGGTTCTCATTTTTATCCGCACCCTATAAGAGGCTAAGGTGCACACAGAGACATAACGACACACAAACACAGACGAAGACAGACAAAGATTCACACAGACACGAATAGACACACATAGACACAAAACACGGACACACACACACATACATATACCCAAACACAAACAAAACCACAGAAACAGTCAGATACACAGTCACACATATACACAAAACAGACACGCGTACGCACAAATGCATCTTTTTTCAGCAGTGGTTTGTGATATCTTTATGCACAAGTCATTGCAATGATATAATTATTAAAAAACAATAGAGATATATAGACAGATTTATTTCGGCAAACAGAAAACATAATATGGTTCACAAACATGTATCACATCATAATAAATAGTAATTCGTAAAATGATGCATAGTGAAAAACCATTGCATACTTTCTATACCAAGGATAACACAATAAAGAACATGATCTTATGTCCATTGTGGTCCTTATCACAGGTTGCACGACATAGAGAGGCTTTAAGATATAATATGAATACTATCACAAGTGGATGTTATATCACATTGATTGAATTGTAAGTCATATTATCAAATAGAATATTAAAATGTGGCATCAAAAGCATTTACATTTCTAAATACAATCACAGTCCCTTGATTTAAAACGTAAGATATACAAGTTATGCACCAGTAAAGTATTGATTATGCATGATAGAACAAGTTGTTTGCCGAAATGTATAAAACATCATAAACAGTCGAGCTCATTAAAATGCTGTGTAAATATAAACAATACTAAGAAGTAATATTGCTCGTTAAGTGCCTCTTGATTGCCGTCTTGAAGGAAGATAAGTTGTTTATCTCAGTTAATTCCACTGGTAAGCTATTCCAAAGTTTAGATCCAGTATAAAAGAAGGGGTTTGATGCAACACCTTTTACTTTTGGCAAACTGAAACCACCTCTTCCTTTTAGTCTGGTATTGTAAGAGTGTACAGAGTTCTGCAATGTTAAATAATCCTGCATATAATCACGTGATATCATATTGCTTGCATATTTATTTCCTTAGAATTATTGTCGTTGATTTTAGCAGATATCAGACTGTGGCGAATATCCATGCTTAAAACAACTTCTTTTTGCATTGAATATATAGTAAAACCCCTCTAATGCGACCCCAAGAAGGGCATTTTTCTGTGTGCATGGGGCAGGTGGTACAAAATGTAGCTTAATGCAGGACGAAAGGTATGTAGAAAGCTGCATAACTTTCGTCCTGCAAATTTAGCAACCACCTGCTTATAAAGACAGCCATGTTTATTCATTAAGTGGTCGCATTAAAGGGGTTCTACTGCATTCATATCGTAAATTAGATGGGCAGATACTTATGACAGAAGCATTTTTTATGCAAGCACAAACCTTTCCTTACATATGTTTAAATACCTAATGGTTCTGTATGTTTCAGCGAAACGTCAATGTTTTGGGCATATTGTTTGAGCATTTTGTCATGATCAGGTAACAAATGAAATCTCAATCTTGTAGAATTGTAGAGTGTTATACAGTACAATCTCTCTATAACGGCCACTAAATTATGTTAATTAGTTGGTACAGGTGGACACTTAAAGCAAGGTGAAAGTAAAACTATAGGAGCGTTCTGTTTTACTTTCACCTTGCTTTAAGAAGCCACCTGCTTTTAACACAAAATACTTGATGTAATGTTATTAGGGTGAGGTTTTACTGTATAATCTTCAAAGTCTCAATTTTGTAACATTTTAATGTTTTAAATAACTTTTGAAGTACTTTGCGTAAAATTTGATAAGTGATTCACTTTCACGTTCATCATCTAAAATAGCATTTATCAAGTCGTTGAAATCCATCAATTATTATATAAAATGATAAAATAAATTGATGCTTTAGTCTTGTAGTGCATTCTATTCATAATAAGTACGACAGAGATGGAGAGAGATATACATGGTGTACCTGTTGATATAACACACCTGTTCAAATGTTCATTTATACTTAAGCCCGTGGTCACGTGAATTGAGGGCAACGACACCACTCTTGCCTCATTCATAAATTAATGCATGTCACATAATAAGTATAATCGATCATGATAATATTACAATATGCCGAAAAACCACAACGTATACGCTAACCCTTTCGGTGCCGGCAATGTTGTCTGCTGGGCACAGTTTCGTTTATTTTAGTGTAAGTGTGTGTATTTCTTCCATTTTCTTTATAAAACAGTAAACAGAGTGTCAAACAGTTTGGATCCTGATTATCGTGAGTTACTCTGCGTCTCATCTGGATCCAAACTGTTTGCATGTGATATCATAAACCCGTCATTGTGGCACGGAAGGGGTTAAGGTTTTGTTGTAACCTTTACATCAGCGACTTCGTTATAATCTGAAGTAAAAACTATTCGTTTGATATTTTTCCTTGACCTGATGCATATCATAGGGGTATGCACCGCTTCATGGGAGTCTATATATACTATACAATAAACAAGGGTTCTGACTGATAGAACGGACACCCGTGTAACTCAAATCGAAATAGTGTGCTTAGTAATTATCAATTCAGCCATAAATGTCATTAGGTAAAGGGTTAATTATTCTGGGTCTGACTTTTTCTTTTGTCTAATAATGCATATTGGATGCTCCTTATTAATTCTTCTATATTTCGTTTCGATAGAGATTTATGCGGGTGCATTGTATGCCACTGATTCATATTTATATTATTGCAGTGTGTGGTGGATTTATTAATTCTATCTAGTCAGTTTTACTTTTCTGTTTATTCAATTTAATCTTTCTTTTCTATCCGTTTGTTTATTTTGTACCAAGTTGCTGTGCATTAGTTGCTATGTATAACTTGTATTATATTTGTATCATGTACTACTCTCCGTGTATGGAGGCTGATAAATAAATAAATAAAATAAATGTAACTCTTACAATTTATATGATAATTTCTGAAAGTCAAGATATTTCATTACCCAAGTAAGTATAATCTTCCGACGGTATCAAATAGATGTACACTATTATAATTCCAACAATGGTTTTCTCAGGAGTTTACGTCTTTTCTTGGTCATTGACAAACATTCGTTCACCCCGGTCTCACCCTATCACAGCGATAACCTGAACATATGCTTTTCAAAACATACCTGATTCAATAAAACGACTCGATTCTATCACCAATCTCCATATGTTTAGTTTTTACTCCCTAGCATCAAAACAATGATGTAAAGTAGCGAGTTTTGTCATTTAGCTTCAAATCGCCGAGGAAAGCGCCATTGTACGTGACGTCACGGATTTCCAATGTTTTCCTTTGCTGAATCAATAATATGGCTCCATTCATATTTTTTTTGCAAAATGGCACTATCCGAAATAGGAACATAACGACAGACGAGAAGGCCGCAGTTGCTAGCTGTTTACTTAATTAGGACACAATAAATGGAGATTGGTGATAGAAATGAGTTGTTTAATTGAATCACTTCATCTTTTGAACTGCAAATCGCCAGGTTATTGCTGTGATATGGTGAAACCGGGGTGAACGAACGTTTGTCAGTGACCCAGAAAACACGTGAAAATTTGAGAAAATCATTGTTATATTGATAATTGTGCATTAGTTACCGTCAGAAGTTTATATTCATTTGATAGTAAATTATATTGGCTTTCAATATCCGAAATAATTACGAAATTATCATTAAAAGTGTAAGAGTTTAATTCATATTTGTACTTGTGGTACACGGATGTCCGTTCTGCCAGTTGGAACCCTTGTTAACTTATTACACAGTATATACAGTAAACCTCTCTAAACCGGACGTTAAAGTTGGTATAAATATTGGTCTTAACGACGGATGGTAGTTTAATACAGGGTGAAAGCCATGCAAAAAGCTCCTCTAGGAGCTTTCTGCATGACTTTCACCCTGCATTAAGCAGCCACCTGCCTCAACGTATCAATCTTATTCTCTTCTAGAATTCCGGTTAAGAGAGGTTTTACTGTATAAACTGTATAGACTACCATGATACGGTACATTCCCCTATAATGTATATACAAGTAAGGAATTATGTATGTATGTATGTATGTATGTATATTAATTAACTGAATATTTTAATGACACTTTGAAAGAGGAGTTTTTATCATGGCGGAAACTCCAGAATCAGATTTATATCATTTCATAATCAAACAGGAGACGCGGATCATATGTCTTATTACTCTGTTTGAAAGACCTGGAATTTGTAACGTAAACAGAAAAACAGATAAAGGTGAGTACTGAAATATTAAAATCGTCATTTCTCCACCAAACCCTATGGTATGACCATTCTTTAGAATCGTCTCTTCATCCTATGTTATGACCACTCTTTAGAATCGTCTCATCACCCTATGTTGTGACCACTCTTTAGAATCGTCTCTTCGAGACGATTCTAAAGAGTGATCACGCCATAGGGTTTAATGGAGAGATAAAGAAGTTGTTCTTGAAAATGTTTTAATTTACGCATCTTAACTGGACCTCTGGGTAAAGGGTTAAAAAAAATTTCTGGAACACAGTACCGTATGTCAATAGTAGCCGGCCTCTACCATTCCCTCATAGGCTATTTTCAACCTCTTTGAATAACTCTAAAGAAAAGGAGCATTTAAATATACCAGGAAATAAATTATTTGTTTTAGAATTGTGTAGTTTTAAAACCATTGTGACAAAATTTTAATAGAGCACTTGCTCCGATGGAGCATATTTATCACAGTGGTTTCAAAAAGTAACTCTTACAGAGGAGTCAAAAGGCGTGAGTATCAGGGAATGGGTTGATAAAACCACGAGCCTTTGTTCCAATATGTGTAATACAGCTAATTTTGATTTGCACAAACTATTAAAATATATAATGAGAATAATCATTAAAATCAGTCCGGATTTACACCAACATTGACCTATTTGTATCATTAACTGGTGGTAACGGTTATGTTTCACTCGATCAAACCAATGACTATATGGGGGAAATATGCTTAACCCTTTCACCACCGATGTCGCATAAATGCACCACGACAATAAGTGCAGTCCCAGATCAGACGCCGCTCTTTCAAGGCGGCATCTGATCAGGGACTTCACTTTTTGTCTCAAACTCTATTTCTATATCTGTGCTTTATTCCTTTGAAATTTGCATTTATTTATCTCATTTCTTTATTTTACCAAATGATTTAACAAAAGTGGTTTGCAGACGACAATTAGAAAATTGGCGCCAAAAGGGTTAACATCATTCTGCCATTTGCGGGACAGTTTATTGACATTTGATCACTCATTGCGTAAATGGAAAACATCATTGAACACAATGTAACAATGTATCAATATCAAATACGACTTGTACAATACAAAAATTACATTATATTTACCATGTTCTTTTTAGAAGTATATTAGATAACTGAAAAAAAGACATGATAGCAAATGCTTGAATCCCTTCGCATGGGCAATCGTTGTATGTATGATTTTACTTCATGGGAACACCTTCAGTAAAACCTCTCTATAACGACCACTAAAGTGTAATAATTAGGTGGTATTTAGGGCAGGTGACTGCTTAAAGCAAGGTAAAAGTGAAACAGAACGCTCCTATAGGAGCGTTCTGTTTTACTTTCACATTGCTTTAAGCAGTCACATGCCTTTAACACAAAATACTTGATGTAATTTAGCGGCCGTTATAGAAGAGGTTTTACTGTAATAATAATTCGTTTGACGCTCGGCGGCGTGTCAGTAGGGTCTAAAATACCCATTTTACAGTTGAACTTCGAAATCTCGATCTTCAAGGAAACTACAAATTTCTTGAAGATAATAGTAGTTCGAGTCATCCGATTTCTAATCTGGACAATTTCTCAAATTCACAGCTTAATGCAGGTCGAATGTGATGCTGAACGTAATGTTGGATAATTTTACAGCGGCGTTATATCACAGTATATGGCAGCATTATATTTGCTGCAAATAGACAAATATAATTGAACAAAAATTTGCTTGATGATAATTCAAACACTACAGTAAAACCTCTCTATAACGGTCAATAAATTATATAAGGTAGTTTGTGTTAAAGGCATGTGGCTGCTTAAAGCAAGGTGAAAGTAAAACAGAACGCTCCTATAGGAACGTTCTGTTTAACATTCTGCTTGCTTTAAGCAGCCACCTGCCCTATTTACCAACTAATTAACATAATTTAATTGTCGTAGTAGAGATGTTTTACTGTAACCATTTTTGACCATTTTTATATCCAGTCTTTATCCTCCCTTTGCTCTGATTTACAATTATTGTTTCATTGCTGGTGTACCGGGTTATGGTTATGTGTTGTGCAACTGATACATCGCTTCTAAGTTTGGTCGATGTTTTACACATTTTTTACTGCTCTATAAATATTCAATATCCTGTTCAAGTTTCAAAATGCTTTGCATAACTGTAATCCATTCCTGTGACCTAGGTTAGTTTTTCTTGACATGAAAAATAGAATTTGATTTGAGGGTCAATTACGACAATTAGACAATTTTTGTTTAGCCTGCTTCCTTGCAACAAATGCCATCAATTCCCAGAGGTGGATATTTTATCTTGGTTCGGCTTATCAAATTTCTATTTTGTTACAGTGATGTGGAATGCAATTCCATTACACTAAACGTATAAACTACTCTGTAAGGGAGCACCATATTTGTACAATATATTAGATCAGAAAGCTATTCATTATGAAGACAGCGTATTCCTCTAGGCTAAATGAACATGAACACACTAAAAACATACATCATCAAAACCGTATTCAGTAAAGTTTGTCAATTGAGACCACCCAAAATATGTCTTATTCTGGTTTTCAAGATAGGTGATAGCTTAATGCATGACGAACGTTATACAGAAAGCTCCTTTCGTTCTGCATCGAGCCTCCACCTGTTCGTATATTCATTATGTGGTTGCTAAATGCAGGGTTTACTGTAGCTAACAAGACGGATATTAGAGGTACACCTATTCTAATTACCAATGAAGAAAATATTCCAAAAAGGGAATCAACCCTTCTCTTGCTGAATTTTAAAATACATTTCTCCTTCTTTACCCATCCCCTGTTGTATAATTACATACATCTTCCTTGTGTACAAGTATTTCGCTGCGCGATCACTGCTGTGGAGTGCATTTGTTGCACAGTCAACTTGTAAATAGTGCAGACCCTGATGAGACAGCTCCTGCAGGAGCTGTCTCATCTGGGTCTTCACTATTTACAGGTATGTATATTGACGTGAATAGCAAGCGAAGGGTTAATATACAAATGAAATACACAAATACATAAATAGCTCTGATCTAATATTTCGACCACTAAGGGTCTTTTTCAAAGATTATCATATCAAAATACACGTCACATTTTTGTTACATGCATTCAGCCATAAAATCAAAGAGATAATCTTTGAAAAGGCCCTAAGTGGTCGAACTATTAGATCAGAGCTATTCAAGTATTTATGTATTCTAATTAGATCAGAGCTATTCAAGAATTTTTGTATACTAATTACATCCCACACCATTGATAATGATTTCTTATATCACATGATTAGAAGCATGAACATTATGGGTAACCGGATGTTATTGTTTGTATTGCAACAGCATAAGCCAAGATCAGCAGAAGCCGTTTGATCTGAGTTTACTCTGTTTGCCAATACGTAGAAAAGCGTATTTATGGAGTAAAGGATTGTTCAAGCGTTTGAGAATCTACTGACCAACTGTCGAATAGCGTTTGAGAAACTGTTTACCGAGTTTCAAACAGCTTGCAAATGCCAGTTACGTTGCAATCGGCAGGATAAGGATCAGGCCGTTTATATTCAATTAAAGTGCATTAAACAGACTGAATGTGAGAGTGTTATTGTACTGTGAACTTTGAATCTGAAGTCTTCTAAGGGTTGTTTGAAAACGGAACATCAAACGAGAGAATGGGCTGATACAGAACTTCTTTTCTCTTAAAAGCATCGTGAGTGACAATCATCAATACAACAACACAGAAAACTCGCAGCAAGGTGAATCATGGGGTGAGTGACTTGTGCAGTTATAGTCCTTTCACATGGTAACCAGTGAAGGTCTTCCTCCCTTTCCTCAACTCTTCGTACAGACGCCTTTTCACGCATTTGCAAACTAGAGTAGACCCAGATCAGATAGGAGCCGTCTGATCAGGGTCAGCTCCGTTTGCTTATGGTGTGATATAGATCTGATTTTACTGCTGTTTCTACCTATGAGATTTGAACCAGGAGAAACCTTTGTAGATGACAATTATATGATTTATCAGAGGCCTAGATAAGATGTGTAAATTAAACAATTTTCAAGAATAACTTCTTTATTTCTCCAGAGACGATTCTAAAGAGTGGTCACAACATAGGGTTTGGTGGAGAAATGATGAATTTAGTATTTGAGTACGCACCTTTATCAGCTGCTCTGTAAATATAGCCCGTTAATTATTGTTGAAAACAAACTCTTAAGCGGAAGCATATGCTGCTACAGGATGCAGACCATTTATTGTGATTGACAGTGACGTCATCATTCATGCGACTAAACATGAATATTACAGCAACGTTAATCGTGGGCTGGGTGGTATTTGCTTCGAGTATCTATTTTCATAGAAATACTCCGATAAATGCGTTCAGTTCATTAGAGCGCTGCAGACGTGTCCGCTATGTAGTGATTGAGAAATCCATAAATAGCAGCAATAAGACATTAATCTTAGGGCTGGATCACGACATTGTAGAACTACGTCAACAAATGAGTTTTGATAAGACAAACAAGGTCATTTTTATAGTCCGGTAGCATTTCACGTGATATATGTATCATTATAAAAACTTAAGTGAGGATTTCGAAGATTGTCAAAGAGAAGGTAACATTTTGATAGTCTTTTTAAGACCGAAAACAAACAATGTAATTGGGAGATTGTGTATCGCATGTTGAAAAAAAACAACTTGAAAATGTTGCATGTGAAATTGAGACAGGGTATCATGTCAGGATTTCAAAAGAAGTATAATTCTGGATTTTAGAACAGGTGATAGCTTAATATGATAAGTGATACAGAAAACTCGTATAAGAGCTTTCTGTTTATCATTTTGCCCTGCATTAAGCAATCACCTGTTTTAGAGTTTCCTATGTTAATAAATCATGTGGTTGCTTTAGCGAGACTCTGCTCTCTTTTTTTAAAAAAACAACAACAACACAGATGTACTGTGTACGCGACGTCAATCTCCGATACAAAACAAGGACACGTCGCCAATCGCAATTTCTTGGTCCAGAACAATTTTTTTTATTATTATTGCAATGTCGCGAACCCTTTACGGAACCAAATGGAACACTTTGGGCAACCAATTGGAACACAGCCGAGTAGTAACGATTGATTCGGAACTAAAACGAACACGACTTTTGTCTAAAACGCAGGCGAATAGCATCGACTATGTCGATACTTTTAACATCAAACTTTGCATTCATAAGTTTTGTTCCACACCCTATTACTACTTTATGCGAAACAAACTTAAAGTTTTATTCCATTTTTACCGACCTCGTTAACTCTTTCGGCGCCAAATTTCTAATTGTCGTCTGAAACCCAATTTTGTTAAATCATTCGGTAAAATTAGGAAATGAGGTAAATGAATACAGAGTTCAAAGGAATAAATTCTGAAGGGAGGTGATAAACCACATATCTGGAACTAGAGATTGAGACAAAAAGTGAAGTACCTGATCAGACACCGCCTTGAAAAGGCGGCGTCTGATCTGGGACTTCTCTATTTGTCGTGATGCATTTTTGCGACATTGGCGGTGAGAGGGTTAACACGCCACCTATTGACACAATTCTGTAACAGGATGTCATATCAGACTGTGAACTAATCATGTCAGTGGAAATCAAACGATTTATATTATATAATAGTGCTGACCCTGATTAGATGTATATAACATAGTATTAAACCTAAAGCAAACGCCCCACCCAAACTCATCAAGAGTAACGTATACGGCTACAGAGAAATTAAACAGCCTGCGGCCTTGCGATATTGATTTTCCAAATGTGTGAACAGAATGAATAAAGCAAAGAAAGTGAAATCCGAGACTTCAGTTCATTGGCAACCCACTTTAAATGTTCTGTTTAACCCTTTCCCTCATATAAACGCATTTCAGGCCTTTGCAAACAGCCCAGATCAAATGGCTACCCCCTATATGAGCCGTCTAATCAGTATCTGCTGTGTTAGCTAATGAACTTATGATAGACTTGACTAGAGTGTCTACAATCCTGTGTACATATGTCACTATAAATATTCATCTAATACATAGACATGAACATTCACTATGATTAATTTCAGGAGTGTCTCACTTAGCATGCTAGCTGCAAATGTGTCAAAACATATGCAAATATTTTGAATCCAAATGAGACGTCAACATCTAATCATGATCCAAACTGTTTGACACTCAGTATATTTAGTAACTGTGGAAGAAATGCTACATTTAAAAAGTGCAGCAGTTTTGGAAAACTATAATGAATACTTAGTCTGTAAAATATTGAGAGGTATCCAAATTCAAAACTAGAAATCGATCATTAACCTATTTGTTCCCACGATCCCATATATGGGACATAGGCATAATGCGGCGTCTGATCAGAGTCTACACTGTTTGCTGATAGGAATTTCATAATAAAACAAAACAAAATTGAAACTTTAGGCCAGGCATTCCTTAGATCAAACATAGACTAATCCAATATATAAACATCGAAGAATCCACTGAGAACAAATGGGTTAACACATCCAGTAGAACCGGCATACTGGGGATCCTTATTGTTTGTTATTGTTAACCATTCACTCCATAAATATGATTTTACTCTACGCCTTTGCAAGCAGAGTAGACCCAGACTAGATAGCTCCTATAGGAGCCGTCTGATCAGGGTCTGCTCTGTTTGCTTATAACATAAAACATATCTGATTCTACGCTTTCTGTCTTGGTTAAGTATTCTTATGATCATATGTTATTATAAAAATGCATATAATTAATTTGAATGATTTCATTATTTCTTACATGAATATTCATTATTACGGAGATGCTCATTGTGAGTGTTGTTTGACTAAATGTATTTGTTAATGTGAATAATATATATATATTTTTTAAAATAGATAGATAATGCTTAGTTTTCATGTACATGGAAAAAGGAAATATTGTTTAACGGCCAATGAACTGAACACATCTAACATATACTAAATACTTATTAATCTTCCTATAATTAGTGAAGTGAAAGTTACCTGAATAATTAAAGACAGTCCTACCAGGACAGTCACTTCTTATCAGTGAGCTGTACGTCGGGGGAAAAGACACAAATGCATTACAACAGAATAGAACCAGATTAACTAAACCGTAAACTAAACCTTTCATCACAGTCATTCAACAACATCAGAGACCCAGACTGTAAGCTGGAAATTGATATATTGTAGTAAACATTGTTTTCAAAAAATGATAAACTTGCAACAATAGTTAAATTTGAAATGTTTAAATGCGGGTCTCGAATTTAGACACAAACCTTATTGAATACGGGTCAAGGATGTAGTCTGATTTCCTGCCGACACCATCTACATTTCTATTCTACAACCACAGCAAGAACAACATGCAAATGCATTATATTGCACGGTCACGCGTTCATGTCCAGCAAATATTTAGGTTCATCGGTCGTCGTTAGAATGCTGCTGTTAATTTTTGTTTCCATTTAATCCTTCTGGCACCGAATTTCTAATTGTCGTCTGCAATCCAAGTTTGGTAACCATTCAGTAAAATAAGGAAATGAGATAAATAAATGCAAATTTCAAAGGAATAAAGCACATATATAGAAATAGAGATTGAGACAAATACTCGTAGTGAAATCCCTGATCAGACGCCGCTTTGAAAAGGCGGCGTCTGATCTGGGACTGCTGCACTATTTGCCGTGGTGCATTTATGCGACTGCGGCGGTGAAAGGGTTAACATAACCGGTTTTTTTTGTCACCGAATTATCTGACTGCAGCATGTGAATCGTTGTAGGATTTTAGTACTTTTCTTTAAAAGTTGTTATTCACTTTCCTGTAAATTTTAGTGAAATGAATGTTAATTGTTACGTTTTCTAGAAAAATATTGAGCAGTTGTTGAGCAGGAGGTATCGTAGACTGTAAAATGCGTCCTTGAGTAGCTGATATTGCTCACTGCAAAATACATTGTTGTTCAGTAACTTGTACTTATTTGACCCTTTCGGCGCCAAATTTCTAATTGTCGTCTACAAACCAACGTTTGTTAAATCATTTGGTAAAATAAGTAAATGAGATAAATATATTTCAATGGAATAAAACCTAGATATAGAAATAGAGATTTAGACAAAACGTGAAGTCCCTGGTCAGACACCGCATTAAAAAAGCGGCGTCTGATCTGGGACTACACTATTTGGCGTGGTGCATTTATGCGACATTGGCGGTGAAAGGGTTAATAGATGATGTTGCCGGCTGCAAAGGGCGTCGTTGATTAGAAGCAGGTATTGTTGGCTAAAAACGGCACCATTGTGTAGTAATGCTGTATCCTGAAAAAGGCATCGCTCTTTATTAGAATGTATTGTTGACTGGCATATGGGTCATTATTTAGAAGCAGGTAGTGTTGGTAGCAAACAAGTTGCACAATTATGGTGTTGTTGACTATAAAATGCGTCGTCGTTTAGGAGATATGTGGTGTTGTTGTTGCAAAATGCGTCGTTGCTTAGTAGCTGGTATTGTTGACTGAAGAAAGCGTCAATTTAAATATGATTGTTAAGTATCAGGTAGTGTTGGCTGCTAAGGGTGTCGTTATTTAGAAACAGATATTGTAGACTTAATTTACACTGTTTGTCTTTTAGGGTGGGGATGGAATAAGAGTGAGGTTGGGCGCCCATAAACCGGTTTAACCCCCCAGTGACTTTTGTCACTGACCGTTCCAAGGCGGTACTTCCATCTTCCTCCTAGTGTATGTTTGTTTTGTGTTTGTGCGTCTCTTGTTGTTTTTTCTACTTATGTACATTTGCTGTTTCTTTGTGTTGCTGTTCGGGCGAGTGTTTGTTCTGTATGTGGTGTTTCCTGCATGACTCATTTTTGTACTTTTAAAAGGCGTCGTTGTTCAGTAATTTTGATTCCAAAAGGCATTCTTGCTGAATAGTTGCGACGTAGATGTATTTGTGTTATTGCAGATATTCCTGGTTGAAAAGGGCGTAGTTATTCAGTAGCATGTATTATTGGTACCACAAGGTATTCTTGTTCAATAGATAGTACTGTATGTTGCGAAATGCGTCGTTATATTGTACCAGGTATTGATGTCTGCAAAATGCGTCCTTGTACTGTACCAGGTATTGATGGCTGCAAAAATGTGTCGTTGTTTATTAGTATGTATTGTGGTTGCAAAATGCGTTCTTGCTGAGTAGATCGAATTGTAGGTAGCGAAATGACAGGTACTAATGGTTGCAAAGGGCATCGTTGTTATTTAGTAGATATTTAGTTGTTATTTAGTAGGCTACAAATGACCTAAATTTGCAGATACAACTTTCTGCCATCTGCTACAGCAGGCGTCATGTTTAGTTAACCATTTCCCCCATATAAACGTATTTTCACGCATTTGTAAACAGAGTAGAAGCAGATCAGACGGCTCCTGTAGATCAGGGTCTGGTTTGTTTGCTAATAGAATTCGATAGTTCTGTTTCTTTACTTTCTTAAATGGCTACAATGTTCCTCCTTCCATATTTCATTATAACTATTTTGTTCATGAATATTCAGTAAGTATTGAAATTTGGAATAAATAAAGAACAGGGATAGAATTAACCTGTAGATAACATTTGTTACAGCAAACGTCTGTTCTTCGCTTGTAGATAACAGTTGTTACAGCAAACGTTTGTTCTTGGCTTGCAGATAACAGTTGTTGCATCAAACGTTTGTTCTTGGCCTGCAGATAACAGTTGTTACAGTAAACGTCTGTTCTTGGCTTGTAGGTAATATTTGTTGTAGCAGTCCTGGCTAGCTGATAGGATTGGTTGCAATCGTCATTTCTTGCTTGTAACAAAATATAACATTTTACGTCACGCGTGATTTTTAGCATTTGTTACAGCAATCGGCATACATGTATTTGACTTTTAGATGGTATTTGAACATCAGTCTTCAATGTTTGCTTGCAGATAGTATTTGTTGCAACAAGTGTCATTTTCGCTTGTATCTAGTATTTGTTACATTAGGCATCACTTTGGCTTGCGTATATGCGTATGCGCACGCGGTTCATTTGTGCTAATGGGGCTGCTGTGGATGTTCCCGTGGCATCCTGTCTGACTTCTGATCTATTTTAGCATATAATAGCGTAACAGAGTTTCCCCAGAGAATTGTATATCTATAAACTGAATTTAAAGACAACATTAAGTTTCTAGACCAGACTCCTCACCGACTAACTCAAAAAGCTAAATAATATTGATCAACATTACATGTATGGACATGTTACATAGCAGAGGAAAATGTCGTATATATTTTTCATTTTGAATTGCAGTAACGAATTACCAAGTTTAATTGTATGCCCGACCCTGCCACGCACATACACGTACGTACATACACATGTAGACACACGCATATGCACATACACGTACGCGCACACTTACATCCTTAAAACATACCATCATTTAAACAAGAGTTCCGTGTTGTCGGAGCATTATACGCCCGAAGTACATGTATGTGCAACCGTAACATGCACAATATTAATTTGAGTGGAAAGTCACCATGACCTTAACCCTTTACCTGATATTGACGACTTTTTACGACTCTCTAAATGTCACTTTGTGAAACCATTGTGATAAATAGAGCATTTACTCCTATAGGAGCAAATGCTCTATTTATCACAATGGTTTCAAACTACAAAATTCTAAATTTTTCCTTTTCACTAATTAATGCTCCTTTTCGGTAGATTAATTAAAAGAGGTTGTATCTAAAAATAGCCTATGAGGTAAAGGGTTAACCTCTGATCTCACTGACCTCAAAATTCAATAGGGATAATCTACTTGTCATGGCCAACCTTCCTACTAAGTTTGAAGACAGCACAACTAATAGTTATCAAAATTTTGACCAAAAACTTTTTTTGTTTTTTGGAGTGAAGTCACTGTGACGTTGACCTTAGAGCGACTGAACTCAAAATCAATAGGGGTTGTCTACTGACCATAACCAACCTCCCTTCTAAGTATGAAGACAGCACGCCTAATACTTATCAAGCTGTTGAGCAGACATGGTTTTTTTATTGGATGTCAGTGTGGCCTTGACCTTTGACCGACTGACCTTAAAATTTAAAGGGTTCATCTACTATGATCAACCTTTCTACTAAGTATGAAGACAGCACATCTAATACTTACAAGTTATTGAGCACAAAAAATGTTTCAGTTGAAGATCACTGTAGCCTTGGCCGACTGACCGACTGACCTCAAAATCAATATTGGTCATTTACTGTCCATTACCAGCCTTCTTACTAAGTATGAAGACAGCACACCTAATACGTCTAAAGTAATTGAGCAAACAATATTTTTGAGTTGAAAGTCCCTGTGACCTTGACCTTTGACCGACTGATATCAAAATCAATAGGGGTCATCTACTGGTCATTGCCAACCTTTCTACTAAGTATGAAGACAGCACACTTAATACTTATCAAGTTATTGAGCGGACAAGACTTTTGAGTTGAAGGTCACTGTGACCTTGACCTTTGACCGACTGACCTCAAAATCAATATGGGTCATCTACTAGCCATGATCACCTTCCGACTAAGTACGAAGACAGCACACCCAATAATTGTCAAGTTATTGAGCGGACAAACATGTGGCTAACGGACGGACAGACGGACGGACGGACAGACGGACGGACGGACGGAGATACAGACGGACAAGCGCCATACCATAATACGACCGAAGTTACCTTTGGGTGTATAAAAACTGAATGTACTGAAAAAAATAACATCCGATATATTTTTTAGGAAATATCTTTTTTTTTCAGCGGTCGTCTTTGATTTCTACCAGTGATCACTGTTAATAGTGATGCCATTGTTAGCATTTAGCCTACTGAGCAAATTATTTTTACATAAGTTTTTACCTACTACATTTCAGGCAATAATCAATGTGTCTACCAATCTGCAATAAGGATGTCAAACAGTTTGGATCCTGATGAGACGCCGAGTTACTCGGCGTCTCATCTGGATTCAAACTGCTTGCATAGGTATTCATTCGTCCGCCCATAGCAGGCTAATGGTTAATTAAACATCATAAGTAAATAGTTTTGTTTGAATAATCGTCGTTGTTTTAGTGAAAATATTTGCTGCAAAAATCAATGATTAGTGTACATCAAGGTTTGGAACAATTTCAGTTTGTATCAAATATATTCATATAATAGAGTTTTGTTTGATACTTTTTTTTTATACTTATTGCTGTTATAATAGAAGTCAGTGATTATACAAGCATACACCTTTCAACAACACAAAATAGTGTACTTAATTTTTTGCAATGGCCAGGTGGACACGGAAATCTCAATCTTGTAGATTGCAGGATTCTTTTTTATATTTGGAAGATTTTACGTAACACTAGATTCGATGTGATTACATTTGACATTTATCATCTGCATATCATCTGTCAAATCGTTACCATTCAGTATTTATGGTATACAGTACAGCCGCTATAAACCGGACGTTACATTTAGTATAAATATCGGTCTTGGAGACAGGTGGCAGCTTGATGCAGGGTGAAAGTCATGCAGGAAGCTCCTCTAGGAGCTTTCTGCATGACTTTCACCCTGCATTAAGCAGCCACCTGCCTTAGAGAATCTAAATTATTCTATACTAGAATTCCTGTTCTGAAGGGTTGTACTGTAGGTTATATGAAATACTTAAGACACGAATCGAAATTTAATCTCGATAAGTAGGAGATAGAGTTATCTATTGTATCTTTTGATGTAACCTAACTGTACCAAGGCTTATTTATTTTCTGGCTCGTGGTTATATGACTCGAATGGAGGGCAACGACACCAGATTGTCCCCAGTCATAAATACATGAATGCATGTCACGTGACAATTAGATACACTCGTAATGGATCTTGAATTGAGAATGCATGTCACATGACAATAAGATACACTCGTAATGGATCTTGAATAGAGAATGCATGTCACATGACAATTAGATACACTCGTAATGGATCTAGAATAGAGAATGCATGTCACATGATAATTAGATACACTCGTAATGGATCTTGAATAGAGAATACATGTCACATGACAATTAGATACACATGTAATGGATTTTCAGTAGAGAATACGTGTTAGATGACAATTAGATATAATTGTTATGAATCATAAATAGAGGATGCATGTCACATGGCAATTAGATACAATTGTAATTGAACATGATATACTTATGCCACTCTCTTGTCTATACATATCTCAAAATTCCACTCTCTTGTCTATGCATATATACCAATGCTACTCTCATGTCTAACGTATGATATCAATGCCACTCTCTTGTCTATACATATGTAACAATGTCACTCTCTTGTCTATACACATATAACAATGTCACTTTCTTGTCTATACATATAATGCAATGCCACTCTCTTTTCTATACATATATAAAAAGTCGCCCTCTTGGTCTATGTCACGCTCTTGTCTATACATAATTAGTTTATATAACTAAACAACGCTCTTGTTTATACATATATAACAATGCCACTCTCTTGCAGAGTAAGCATCAGTCTGCTCTTTACGAAGCAAGTCAAAGTTCTACTTATGGACAGTTGTACTCTCATTGCACTATGTTTCTGGTATCAATATCAAACAAGAATCAGAAAATTACATTATATTAACTATGTATTTATCAAAGTATTATTAAGTAATTTAGAAAAGAAATGATAGCTTCAAGGCCAGTCAATCGTTAACTATTCCATGCTTTGATCACGTTTCAAAATAGTTGGCATAATTGCAATCCATTCTTGTGACCTTTTATTGGTGTATAAGGCAAGCCTTTGATAAATCATATTTATCCATAAAGCGCTTATTTATCTTTATAGATGTTATTGTTGTTTTATTCTTTCAAAGCTGTTACCATGTAATCCGTATAGCTAAGCTGCTTATAATCTACTTTACATTAGCAGGTTATGTTTTGTACGATTTTTGCGTGGAAAAAAATATCGACCAAACAGTACACGGCCTGCTCAGACGTTGCCTTTATAATATGTTGACTGATCTAAATCAACACTGTTTGCGATTGCGGAATGCCTTATGTTGTAATACGGGTTCACTCAATACTATAAGCGAGCAAACAAATACATGTATTCGACTTTTAATCGTTCACTCCATAGATACGCCTTTAACCCTTTTACCGCCAATGTCGCAAAAAATGCACCACGACAAATAGTGCAGTCCCAGATCAGGGACTTCACTTTTTGTTTCAAACTCTATTTCTATTTCTGTGCTTTATTCCTTTGAAAGTTACATTTATTTATCTTATTTTCTCAATTAACCGAATGATTTAACAAAATTGGATTGCAGACGACAATCAGAAATTTGGCGCCGAAAGGATTAACGCCCTTGCAAACAAAGTAAACCCAGATAAGACGGTTCCTATAGCAACCGTCTGATCAGAGCCTCCTCTGTTGGCGTTTGGAATTACAGTAAATACTCGATACTATAAAATGTTAGTAATGAAGATTGTATGTCTTTGTATGTGAGATATAGCGTTTGGATTATAACGACACCATAACTTTTATTTCTCAAACCTAGAGATATGAGAAACTGGCAGCATTCTCCTCGAATGCTAAACCAAGACCCTTGGCCAGTCTCAGCCAGTCTCCTGTCGGTCTCCAGTCTGTCTCCCTTTAGGCTAGCTAGAATTTAGCCTTTATATTTATAAGTTAGTGAACCAGGAAATGTTAACCAAATTGTATAATCGACCTTTAACTTGTATATCAATCGCTACATATTAAATTCAAAAAGGCCATGTACTCTTAACCTGCTGCCAATCTCAATATTTACATGACAATATTAGGTGGCTGCTTAACACATTCCCCTATATTGACGACTTTTGACGATTCTGTAGAAGTCACTTTGTGAAACCATTGTGATAAATAGAGCATTTGCTTTAATGCTCAATTTATCACAATGTTTTCAAACTACAAAATTCTAAAAGTTTCCCTTTCACGTACTAATAATTACCCCACTTTCGATTTCGTATACATATACATGTACATGTATCTACAGTTGACTATTTGTTTGTTTTTTGTTTGTTTGTTGTTTGTTTTTTTGTTGTTTTTTGTTTGGGGGGGGGGGGACGTTGCAACGTGATCCAAAGAATGGAGCAGTCCTGTAGGAATGGACGAAAATCGGTTTTAATGTTTTGAAATGCCCTGCAATGAAATGCCCTGCAATGAGAGAGTAATAGATTAGTTTACATGTAGTTTGTTTACATTTACAAGTAATTTAATATCGCACTATTTCATTCCATAACAAAACTAAACCCTCCAAGATAAGACTTTCGGTCAATAAATGTTCTTCGGCCAATACTTCGATCCGTAATACTTTAAGTCTGATACTTAAGACAAAGAAGACAGACTATATAGTAAGAATACTGCTGCTCTTTGTCTTTGTCGATATGCATATTGTTGGTAGGTTTTCGCTCACTTCATTTTAAATTATTCTTGACTACCTACTGTACAGCTATTCCTCAATGTTTATACAGTAGAGCCTGTCTTAAGTGGCCATCAAATTAGTTTATATATTTGAGATAGGTGGCGGTGGTCTAGTGGTCATGCGCTTGACTATCAGTCCGGAGATCCGGGGTTCAAATCCCGGTCCCTCCCGGAAATTTAAGAGGCGCTTTTCCGTGTCTCCCTCCCGCACATCCTCTCCACCCAGGGGTTAAAATGGGCACCTGTGAGGGTCACTCACCGGTACTGCGGCTGCATGATTGCGCCATATGTTAGCAGTGCTCAATATTGTAGGCCAGTGACTCAATGACCAGGGGGGTAAATGTACAGTCGGCTGAGCGGTCATTCGGACTGAAAGTAGGCTGTAACTAGGTACATATGTACTTTACTTTTTTAGATACAAAAAAAACCTCTAAACCGGAATTCTAGTAGAGAAGAATTTAGACACTTTTAGGCAGGTGGCAGCATGATGCAGGACGAAAGGTAGTAGAGGTGCTCGTTATTGTTTGTAAACGAGAGTCATTTCTTACTGCAGTAGTTCCCCAGTCTAAGCGTAGTTTTAACCCTTTCCCTTTTCAATATTGATTTAAGAAATAATGACATCATGAATATGTACTAGCTGAATTTTCATAAAATAAACTTTTCAAGAAAACATTTTGCTTTGACAAAAACTGCAGAATCAGATCTATATCATGTCAAAAGCAATATAGAAGCCGTTTGATCTGGGTCTACTCTTTTATGTTACAGTGGTATTGACATCTCTAGATAGTGAATAGCATTCATGTATATGAAATAGGAATGAAGTCTCATCATTCTAACGGCTAATGAATTGGTGTTATCTAAAGCAATCATTATAAAACGCTATTAACAAACAAATCAATGAAAGATCTTCCAATATGTAGTGGAACTAAAGTGTTCTTCCAGCACCACTAAACCATTTGATTCAGCCGTGACAATGAAAAACGGACACACAGATTGCAGTAATCCTTATCATGCTAAGTGCGACCGTACTGGCTTATGCCAACAGCTTGGATCCAGATGAGACGCCGAGTAACTCGACGTCTCATCAGGATCCAAGCTGTTGACACTCGGTGAACAGTTTCTCAAACGTTTGTTCGAATCAGTGGTAAGTTACGGATGCAACAGCTCTGACATATTTTTCAGTATGCTAAGGGTTAAAAGGTTAGGTAAACAGATATGAACACAACTTTCGATCAGAGTCTTGAATCTAGACTATTTTCAAGCGCTAATATAGATTCTCCACAACCACGACAAATATAATTTATGTTGATGAAACATTGATATTTCTTGCAGTATCTGTGAAATCCTTTCACATAGAACAGTCAAATGATCATGTTCAAACAATAATTATTTGTGAAGAAGTGGTGTACATTTCGTCTCATCTGTCATTATTATGAAGTTGCTGTTGTTAATTATTGTGTTTGTCCATCCTCTCCATTTACGTGATAAAGTTACAGTATATTTTTTCATTATCAAGTCAATAATTCTCTTTTGTTCGTTATCGAATTATCTGTGTAACATGTAAGGTCTTGTGGAGTTTTAAGATTAATACTCATTTGGGAAAATGGTTATTCATTTTTATTATCTTTTTCTTGCTTCATTCGGAATTGAATGCCATTTCCGCTAAGATAAGTCCAGCAGGGTGCGTCGTTCCTGAATAGCATAAATCGGCGTCATAAAATGCTTCATTGCTGAGTAGCAGGTATCAAACGGCGTTGTCAATTACCAGCACATATAATAGACTGCAAAAGGCGTCATTATTGAGAAGCAGATATCAAACGGTGTTGTTATTGAACAGTACGTATCGTAGGCTGCAAAGTGCGTAATTGATGAGTAGTAAGTACCGAACAGCGTCGTTATTAACCCTTTCCATGTTCTATGTTATTCCACATTTCAATACCTAATGAATATTCATGGACGAGCTAGTTATAATGAAATGTGGTAGGTGGAACATTGTAGCCGTTTTAGAAACTAAAAAGTAAATGTACCAAATTCTACCAGCAAATAAAGGAGAGCCTGATCAGATGGCCGTCTTATCTGGGTCTACTCATTGTTGTCATTGTTGACTGGCAAATAGTATTAGTTATAGTAGGTGTCATTGTTGACTGGCAAATAGGATTAGTTATAGTAGGTGTCATTGTTGACTGGCAAATAGTATTTGTTATAGTAGGTGTCATTGTTGAATGACTGGCAAATAGTATTAGTTTTAGTAGGTGTCATTGTTGACTGGCACATATTATTTGTTATAGTAGGTGTCATTGTTGACTGGCAAATAGTAATAGTTATAGTAGGTGTTATTGTTGGATGACTGGAAAATAGTATTAGTTACAATAGATGCCAGTGTTGACTGGCAAATAGTATTAGTTATAGTAGGTGTCATTGTTGACTGGCAAATAGTACTAGTTATAGTAGGTGGCATTGTTGACTGGCAAATATTATTTGTTATTGTAGGTGTGATTGTTGACTGGTAAATAGTATTTGTTATAGAAGGTTTGATTGTTGACTGGTAAATAGTATTTGTTATAGTAGGTGTCATTGTTGACTGACAAATAGTATTTGCAGGTGTCATTTTGGTTGGCAAATAATGTTTATTAAAGCAGGTGTCAGTTTGGCTTGTAAATAGTACGTGTGACAGCAGGTATCATTTTGGCTTGCATATATCATTTGTTTACCCCAGGCCAGGCGATAATGTTTCATGACAGAGGTAGTCTGTTCCGAGAATCGCGAATGCTTTGAAGCAAACGTTTGAGTGGGTGCCATGGGATTTGCAGATACACGTATAACGTTTGCTGCAAAATACAAGTTTGTTTTACCAAACTCCATTTGTATTAACTTTATCATGTGCATATAAGTGTAGTTTGGATAAACAATATATTTTTTTGCCATTTTACACGCCACGGTTTACACAAGCACTCACTTTACATAAATACATGTTAAATCTTACTTACAATGTTTCTCAACGGCATTTTATCATGACTAGGTGGACACTGAAATCTCCATTGCAAAGTTTTGTATAATCACCGAAAGGATTTGCGTAAGATTTTATTGGATTCCTTTTTTGGTTTGCAAATCAGCATTTTGTTGCTACAAGTGTCCATGTTACTTGCAGATAGCATGTGTTGAAGCATGCGTCAGTTTTTTATTCACAGATAGCATGTGTTGAAGCGAGCATCAGTTTTTTATTCACAATCTAAATATCATTTATCAAATTAATCATGATAAAAACACATGAACTGAATTTTAATCATTAATTAGTATTCTAAGTGTTAATGCCCTGTTAGAGAGGAGTTAACTCTTGACATATGATAATAACGAAGATCTTAAAAATGAAGTTAATACATTAGTTGAAGCAGATTGACTGCTTTTATTTCGTAATTCTCCGCTTATGAGCAAATCCACCAGAATAGTGAAATACCATTTAACACAATCACATGTAGCACAAGCACATGTAGCACAAGCACGTGTAGCACAATCACATGTAGCACAAGCACATGTAGCACAAGCACATGTAGCACAAGCACATGTAGCACAAGCACGTGTAGCACAAGCACATGTAGCACAAGCACATGTAGCACAGGCACGCTGTATCTTTCCTTTAACTATTTGCACGCTAAGTATTCGTCTGCAACAATTGTCGTCTGCTTCAGTTCTCAAAATAAAATTTCTCTCACTTCTTTGCAAACATATAGTCAAAATGTCAAACAGGTTTGATCCAGATGAGGCGCCACATGATGAGGCGTCTAATCTGGATCCAAATTGTTTTCATAGGTAGTCACCGTTTCGCTGGTAGCCCGCAAAGAATAAATTGCTACGCCGATATTTGTGACGAATATGCAGATATGTTTGATCCTAACTGGACTCTCCGTAAATAGCATCCCTTTTAAAAGCGTAACTACTTTTACAGTCTGGGTGTAATTCCGGAAGAAATATCTTCTGTAAGATTTGAAGCACTTAGTGTTTTATGTTAAAGATGAAGTTTAAATATAGTTAATTTATGTCAGTAAAAAAGATATATATAGCATATCCCTTAACCCATTCCCTCATAGTCTATTTTTAGACCCAGCCTCTTTGAACAAATCTACCGAAAAGGAGATTTAACTAGCGAAAAGGAAAACATTAGAATTGTGTAGTTATGAAACCAGTGTGATAAATAGAGCATTTGCTCCACAGATTTTTATGCATTTGCAAACACTGAAGACCCAGATCAGAAGGCCCATACAGAAGTCGTCTGATCAGGTTTAGTTATGTTTGCTTATGCAACCAAAACGGCATTTGTTCATATGCCATAATGAACAAAATCAGCTAGTAGGTATCTTTGCTGTCATTATTTACTATCTGAATGTTCATTAGCTAAATGGATATACCCTGTGTCTAACCGGAACTCCGTCGAGACAGGTCATTTAACCCTTTTCCCCGTTTTCCGCGACCTCACTCGCAATTTCAAACAACTCGAATCCGAATGAGACGCCGAGTAAGTCGACGTTCCGTTAGGATCCACTGTTTGAAACTAGGTCAGAATCTGACTAATCAAATGCTTGAGAATGATCTCAGACTCGAGCGAATAGTTATATAACCTCGGGGCTAGATTCTAGAGTTTCTTCCAATATTATTTTCTTGTTTCACTGGCAATTTAACAAACATCAGCTAATAAATATTTATGATGTAATTATGTCTTACGTTAATATGCATCAGGTGAAAAGTTAAACATGTGATTAATCCTTCTCTTGCTGAATTTTAAAATATGTTTCTCCTTCTTTACTCATGTACTGTTGTATAATTCCGTATATCGTCACTCTCTACAAACATTTCTCTGTGCAATCACTGCTGTGGAGTGCACTAGTTGCATAACCAACTTGTAAATAATGCAGGCTCTGATGAGACAGCTCCTGCAGGAGCTGTCTCATCGGGGTTTTCACTATTTACAGGTAGGTATATAGACGTGAACAGCAAGAGAATGGTAAATTGTTTTACTGATCGATTAGATAATTAGGGAAATGAATGGTAGAATTTAGTTGACCCAGTACGCTTGATTCTGTTTACTTTCATGACAGCATAAAATAATCGTTTTTCTTATACAGTTATTGTTTTTGACCATCAGTTTATGCTTAGTATTTACACATTGCTTAAATCCAGATAATACGCCGAGTAGCTCGGCTTTGTCATATTCGGAGAAGTTCACACAAATGTTACCAATAATTTGTGTTGTGTCATGGTCAGGAATCAGACCAATATCTTCAAGGTCAAAATACCAAGTGTACGCCCTTTGTTTCCACTTTATCTTTATAATTCAATTAGTTTTCACTGTGGTTAACCGTAAACTGAAGATCTGTATGCAATCGATCAATAACTACAAGGTCAAGATCACTGTAGAGGAAACGCGTTTTCCTATTATTTCATTGCATTGTTGTTTGTTTTTGAATCCATAATCTGCCCATGTGTTGTTTATGGTGTAACTTGTTTGCATAATTGTAACTAATTCCTACAACCTCTGTTTTGTTCTTTGATTTACAATGCAGTACAGTGATTTGTAGGTCAGCTAGGCAATGCTCGAAAAACGGTAAGTTAACCAAATTCCTTAAAGAAAACAGCGCGGTAAATCCATTTCCTATGAATGACACTTTCGAGAATAAAAGTAAATTAAATTCCAATTAAAATCCGAAACGTATTTTCACTTTCCTCGTGCTATTGAGTGGACATGGCTAAGTCCCAGGAAGTACTGCAAATAGCAGAAATTCCTCGGGACTTTCCATGTGAATCTACCAACTAAAATAATACTTAAACAAACATATGCTGTTCTCTTCCTTTCGAAATTATTAGATAAAACTGAAGTCATCAGGTTAAGAAATTAAATGAATCATCTTATTTGTTATATTATAAAAGATGTACCTGGCTTAAATGTTGAATGTGTATGAGGGAAAGTTCTAATGTGTTTTGTACATAAATGCAAGCTGAGAAAATAAAGAGTATTTGAATTGAATTGAATTGAACTAAATATTATAATGGCACGTACAATCCGCGTGATTATTTAACCATATACACCATAAATATGCTTGTAAGAAATAAGGATTCTGTGAATATTAATTGACCTGCTGATTTTATAATGACATCATAAACAGGGGGATATTTCACATAGGAAGAAATCAAATCCATATCGATTAATAAGCAAATAATGCAGACCTTGGTCAGACGGTTCCTATAGGAGCCGTCTAATTTAAGTCTACTCTGTTTGAAAAGGCGTCAAGCGGTTTATCTATGAGGTAAATGATTAACCCTTTCCCTCATATTGACGCCTTTTGACGCCTCTGCAAAAATCACCTATTGAAACCATTGTGATAAATAAAGCATTTGCTCCTATAGGAGCAAATGCTCTATTTATCACAATGGTTTCAAACTACAAAATTCTAAAATTTTCCTTTTCTCTAGTTAATGCTCCTTTTCGGTAGATTTATTCAAAGTGGTTGGATCTAAAATTAGCCTATGAGGTTAAATGATTAACTGTGTGAAGCAAGTTCCTATGATACAGGCGCAGGTTGAACCGACGTGTGTAACTCGTGTTCAGTCTGTATTACACACTACTGTAGAGTCCCTCTAAACCGGAATTCAAGTAGAGAGAAGAATTTGAATACTTTTAGGCAGATGGCTGTTTAATGCAGGGTGAAAGTAATGCAGAAAGCTCCTAGACATCTGCATCACTTTCACTCTGACAAGGGCGGAGCCAGCAATATATAAACACGTGCGTAACATCAGTCAGAAAGGTGAAAACATTAGTGTGGCCAAAATGGAACACAAATCGAAAGCTAAGATGGTATACTTTGATAAACGTTCTGTCTTGCCATGTAAACTTTGACTAATTCCCTCATATTGACGGCTTTGATGCCTTTGTGATAATCACCCTTTGAAACCATTGTGATAAATAGAGCATATGAGATAAATACATGCAAATTTCAAAGGAATAAAGCACATATGTAGAAATAGAGTGTGAGACAAATAGTGAAGTCCCTGATCAGACGGCGGCGTCTGATCTGGGACTGCACTATTTGTCGTGGTGCATTTATGCGACTGCGGCGGTGAAAGGGTTAAGACAGGTTCTACTGTAGTTTTGTCGTACGATCTTAAATAATCATTCGTTGCTCATCAGTCTTCAGTTTTCAGGGCTGCTTGTATATCGTGGTACGGCTCATTGAGTTTGTCACACCGATGTCAACTGTAATTATATACAGTAACAACCCCCACCACCAACACCACCACTTATAAGCCGGGCTTTTAGAAAATAATTATTAAGATACAGTCAAATCTCGATTATTCGAACACTGAAATTCGTATTATTATCGATCTTTAAGACAGGTGACAGCTTAATGTTTGGTGAAAAACATGCAGAAAGCTCCTCTAGGAGCGTTCTGTATGTTTTTCACTATGCATTCAGCAGTCACCTGCCTTAAAGGGTCTAAAATCTTCTTGGCGCTATATGACCTATTTAGTGTCGCGGTGCCGTAAAACCCAACTCACTCACTCTATAGAGAAAAAATTCGAATAATCGAGACTTTACTGTATGTTAAGGCACGTGGTTGCTTAACACATAATCATTGTGAAAAATCCATGCAGAAAGCTCCTTTGGGGTCGTTCAGCACGACGTTCAGGGTTTACTCTGCTAGCTTTCTGCTAGTTTTCTGCATGACTTTCACACTGCATTAAGTTGCCACCTGTCTCCAATATTCATACTAAATTTAACGTCCGGTTTAGAGAGGTTTTACTGTACTTTACTCTCCTCATGTTAACTCTTTCGGCGCCAAATTTATAACAGTCGTCTGCTATGAAATTTTGGTTAAGTCACTTGGTAAAATAAGGAAATGAGATAAATAAATGCAATTTTCAAAGGAATAAAGCGCAGATATAGATGAAGTCCCTGAAGTCCCCTGAAAAGGCGGCTTCTGATCTTGGACTGCACTATTTGTCGTGGTGCATTTATGCGACATAGGCGGTGAAAGGGTTAAGTCCACCTTGGCTGTCAAGTGCAAACAGTCTGGATCCAGATGAGATGCCGAGTGACTCGGCGTCTCATCGGGATCCATTCTGTTTGCTCCCCGGCCAAAAGTCTCTCATAAAAATTAAGCCAATTGAATAACTTTTCAATTGACTGCAATGAAAATTCAGGTGACATAATTTTTGTTCATGATTACGGTTAACCTTTACCCCACTATGGAAAAATAATGTCTGCTCAAATTTGTATCTGTTCAATTTTGACTACTTCTGGTTTGATCAAGCTTTTGAGAAACTTTTGACTGAGTGTCAAATGGCTTTGATCCTAGTGAGACGCCAAGTTACCTTTTGCTACCTTTGTTAACTTATTACCTCCTACTGACGCCTTTTGACGCCTCTGTAAAATCACTTTGGAAACCATTGTGATAAATAGAGCATTTGCTCCATTTATCACAATGGTTTCAAAACTACGCAATTCTAAAATTGTCCTTTTCTTTAGTAAGTGCTCCTTTTCGGTTGTTTTATTCAAAGAGGTTGGGTCTAAAAATAGTCTATGGGTGAGAATAGGTTATATGTTTGGACTCAGATACACACACGTATCATCAATATCTACACCGTTTGACACTCTGCGTATGTTTTTGAAACACAAACCGGGACAGTTCAACAATGAAAATTGAAATTGTCAAATCTTGCAAACCCCGATATTTGATTAGCGTGCAAAGAGTTAACCCCGATCCCGCCCATCAGGACACGAATCCTACTTGCTAATAATGTGTATCCAGGTGTCACGCCGAGTAACTGGTTGTCTTATCAGGATCCAAGCTGTTTGGTAATCGGGTCATTAGTATCTCAAAATAATGATCGAATCGGAGGAAGGCAACACTTGCACCAGATCCTAAACACGTGGGTTTTTTTCAGCGGGGTAAGAGTTAATTATTTCCTCCATAAGCTATTTTTAGATTTAATCTCTCTGAATGAATAAATCTACCGAAAGGAAGCATTAATTAGAGAAAGGGATTTTTTTTTAGAATTTTGTAGTTTGAAACCATTGTGATAAATAGAGCATTTGCTCCTATAGGAGCAAATGCTCTATTTATCACAATGGTTTCAACAGGTGACTTTTACAGAGGCGTAGAAAGGCGTATTTATGGAGGAAAGGGTTAATGAAACAGCCTCGTCGAAATTAATTAGCCGTCTGTCAAACAAGAGGCCTGCTTCATTACCGCTGTGTTATGGATAGGTTTATGACGTGAGCGGAATCCAGTAAGCTGTGGACAATATCGGCATATACAGTAAACGCTCGCTTACCTGAATGCTCGTATAAGTATCATCATCGGTCTTTAACACTTTACTCCATGAGCATTTATGTAAGAAATAATGACGTCATGAATATTAATTAGATTATTATTTATAATGGCATATGATAACAGAAAAGTTTGGTCATGGCAGAAACTTGAGATTCAGATTTGTATGCATAGTTCGCCAGTGGGTCAGGTTCCGAAGTCTGGTGGCGACTGGCGACTGATAACATACCTTTCATACCCATGCGGCACAAGGATCAGTGATGGCTTAGAGGCTCAATTCTGTTCCGTACGTTACATGTCCTTTGACATAGTTACAGAAATGATTTACACCCTTGGTCGTTCCGCCCTAATTATAAATCGACATACTGCCAGTTAAAAAAATCCTTTGTTCGGTATAAGGTAGATGGTAACTTTTCTCCCTATGGGTCTAAGCCAAAGTACATTTTTACATGGGACATTTTCATTTTTTTGGAGTGGTTAATAAGTAAAAAGCAGGAATGCCATCGTTGGCTCATCTCCTTGACTTTTTAATGGCAGGTCAAAATGTCGCTGGGGTGTGTCAACATTAGTGGGTACTATACAAATGAGGAAACATGCAAAGAGCTGGGTATTCCTGTAGCAAATGAGAAGTTTATTGACTCTTCCACGGTTATGATATTCTTAGGCTTAGATATTTATACTGATGGTATGTTGGTCCGAAGCCATAGACACAGGATTGGTGAGTTGATATAATTGGCTGAGGTATTTGTAGAAGGAATGTATCTTTGCGCGAGCTTCAGTCCCTGGTAGGGAAATTAACCTTTTTTGGCCAGGCGGTACGGTCAAGTAGAGCTTTTCTGTGCCACTTCAGACTTTTGGTACAAGAAGCAGAGCAAGATCCGTTGGCAATCCCAAACAGTTGTCTAGCATCTAGCGGCTAGGTGTCTAGAATCTAGAGGTTGGGCGACCGCTAAATTCTTCAATATCCTCGAATACAAGGAGAGCATACAAAACAAGGTTGTCTAATTTGCAGGTATTCCGGCGCCTTTTCTGCAAATAATCTAACAGAATGTGTAGCATATATATGTTCTGCGCATTATTGGAATACGGACAATTCTAGAATTGCATTGCGCGTTTTAGGAATTCCAATAATGGCGGACCATTCCAGAATTGCCCTGCGCGATTCTAGAATCGCGCAAAGCAAAATTACAGTAGGCTCTATGATTAGCATTGTTGTTATGATCTACTGTTGTTCGGCGCGAAAGAAGAGAATTTGACACGGGTACACTTATGTCTTTGTTTTTCTAAAACTGGTTTGTTTTGTGGTCATTATTGTCTTATTATTTATGGTATTTATTGTTTTAATATACTAACAATCATTGTTTTTATCAATTTCATGGATTTTTGTGTGACGAGTTTACATCAGGCTTTCAGTATTCTACTGGAATCTGTCTGAGAGTCGTACAGTACAATTCATATAGGTAATGAATAAATTATGATTGAAAATCTATAAATGTATGTAAATGGAGAATTCCAACTTTGTCCACTATTCCAAAAAAGCGCACGGGCCATTCTAGAATCGCCCTGCGCGTTTTAGGAATTCCAGTACTGTCCGCCATTATTGGAATTCCTAACACGCGCAGGGCAATTCTAGAATTGTCCATATTCTAATAATGCGCAGAACATATATATCCCTTCACCAATTTAGCTACAAAACAACATACATGTATTTGTACATGGTAGCCATTAGCTTTCATTGTAACTGTTACGCCCTGTCGGACACAACAAAACTATTCGTGGTCTCGAAAGCCATGGAACGTTTTAAGCGTATTTCCAAACCAAAGTGGGTCCGTCTATCTATAACTTTAGATTTGCTAAATGGCATTCTGACCAAGCTTTCTGCAGTTTGCTATTATACTTATGAGGTCACGATGCTCTCACGTGCATTCATATTTGCATTATTCGGTTTCTTCCGCATAAGTGAAATAACGGTTGATAAGGCGGTGAGTTGGCCACCAAACAGCCATTGATATAAGTAATATTACTTAGTCTAGCAACAGATACGCATAAGCAATACATATCAGGTATTCAAAAGTAGACCAGATAGGGAAAGGGATGACTGTTACATTGTTTAAGACTGGTCAGTGGTCAACCGTTTCTATGTCCACTCCTGTCTTTGTGGCCATACATGACAGTAAGACCGGCCACTCTGGGGCCTCTATTCAGTCATCACAGCGAACTTTCAGTTCTCAGCTGTGTTGCATAAGGCCCTTTTATTAGTTTGGTCCTTAACACAATTCGTAAACGTCTTATAGTTCTCGAACGGGTGCCGCTTCATCGGCGGCCAAGTGGGGTTGGTCAGTTAATAGATAAAAAGCAAATCGGATAGTTGGTCATCCGATGACTACAAGCTTTATATACAATCAATATAGACAGGTACTTTGCCTATTTTGACGCAGTGATCCATTTATAATCACTTTCAAGGGTGATGAGCGAAGTTAAATATTGCACACTCTACAGGGAAACCGTTTCTACAACTGGTTCAATTGATTTTCAGCAGTGCGCAAATGCAAATTTTGTTAGTTAATTTCAATTTTGATTCTAGTCAACATTGTTGAGCAGTAAACCCAAAGACAGTTTGCAGGAGTTTGTTAATATATTTTTTCATTTCGCTCGTTCGTTAGAGAACAACAGCGTCGCTAACTATTGTCAAAGTTTTTTGCAGGAATGTCTATATAGTGTGGATGGCAGGGTAATCGCTCGTAAAACTGGCATCTCCAGTGGCAAGACGACATTCTGAGGGCAGCAGCCTGGGAGTACCCGGTCAGCTTTGGTATCAACGTTATGGCGCCGCGGGCTTTCATTAAGGTAAACTCAAACAAAAACTGGTAACTCTTGCGGGTACAGGAACCCCCAGGTTTCCTCCTGTTACATGTTTGTGGAAATGACCTACAACGTATCCATTTGAAGGCTATCAAAGACATATTAGTGGAACTTGTCTCATTTATACACATTAGTAAGCCTCATGTTAAGAATCATATGGTCAGAAATTAATTCTCCCTCGTTATTTGAGGAAATATAGCAGGGTCATTTTTGCAGCCAGAAAACGTCTAAACGCTTTTGTGGTTAAATTTAACTAAAACATATGGAGGGTACTACCTTAGGCATTTGAATTTGCTGCAAGTGGTGGACAATGCAAATTTCCTACCAAACGGTATCCATTGTCTTCCGAGGGTAACAACTTGTTCATTAAAAATATTTGTTGGTGCCTGAAGCATTTCATCAAAGGCGAGCAAACTTGGTTCTGTTGATTTTGCTACCATTACACAATCACACATCAATAGGCGGGGCGTGAACCCTAATTGTGTTCCTGTTCTGTTCTTAAAGGTCTTGCTGCTGTTCAGTTGAGCGGTGGGAGTTGTGTGGTCGTACATTTCCTTCATGCACGTCAATTTGGACCATACCGCTCCCATACGGCCATCAGCTGCGGCAAAGCTATCTTTAGGGTGTTATCAGACATTAAAGTCTAGCTTCTTAGTAGTTTCGTGCCAATATGTGCATTTTTTGCTGCACCACGTTTAACAAGGGATGGGATACCAAGTTTTCGGGTCCCACTTATTTGTTTTTGCAATTTGCTATTAGATGTCTTATGACTATTTTGCGGCGCTATATAAATTCTTAACTAGGAATTACATGTACTAGAATTTTGCTGATTTGCTGACTTTGCGAAGAAGTTTACAGTGCTATTTACAGTGTGTTAAGTATTTTGCTGATTTTGCGAACAAAATACCAGTGCTATTTGCAGTGTGCTATACATTATTTCATTTGCTTCATTCTTGGACAATCAAGGACTAATGTTTTTATTTGCTATAATCTGTGTTGTGATTTGCTACACTTTGTTATGCAGCAAAATACAGTGCAAAAATGGTTCATGCCCAATATTCGCCAAAACTTAATTAGGTAACAAAGGCAAAATAGAAAAGATAAAATGAGTACAACCTTGTCCTAGATTTCCATACACCCATTTAATTTAAGGGTATATTGATTTGATTGGAATATGTCTATACTGTTTGGCTTGATAATGGCTTACACCAGGATTTCACCAGGGACGAGTAGTAAACTCTCCCTTTGCTCGAAGGGAAGAGGGTCGAAAATAGGATGTATTGTGGGCGTGCTTAATGAATACGCCTCATTGTTCGACTCTTTTCCATTTCGGTTATTCAGCCTTTCAAACAAGGGGTACTATCTATTAAGAGATAGCGACTTTTCGTTTGAAGGCAGTCGCGATATTAAGTAAATGATCGGCCGCTAGTATGGGGGGGGGGAATCTTACAGTGGCGCAAATGAACGTTGCACCGCCTCTTCCTATTCCCACCAAGTGGGAAAATGTAACCTTTTTGGTAGGAACGTAACTTGGAAAAAACAGGGTATGCCAAGGGAGTCAGGGATGCGTTTGCTGCTTTTTATTTGTATTTTCAGAAATAAGGTCCCCCAGTTCGGAAGATGCTTTATGATGGAGACAGAGACTACACCATAACATAGACAGATCACTCTCAGTGTGACCCTTCATTGATATCTGTAAGCAGAGACCAACCTACTTTTTTGGGATATTGGACATTCAATTCCAGCTGCTTTGTAAAGTGCACTGACATCAGCTGCGGCCAACCTATCTTTAGGACGTTATCGGACATTTAAGTCTAGCTGCTTTGTAGTTTCGCGCCAACAGGTGCATATGTGTTGTTTTGCTGCACCACGTTTAACAAGAAATTGGATACCAAGTTTTCGGCTCCCACTTGTCTAGTATTTGTTTTTTGCAATTTGCTATTAGGTGCCATATGGCTATTTTGCGGCACCATTTACATTCTTAACTAGGAATTACATGTATTGGAATTTTGCTAATTTGCTGATTTTGCGAACAAGTTAACAGCGTGCTAAGTATTTTGCTGATGTGCTGACTTAGCGAACAAAATACCAATGCTATTTGAAGTGTGCCATACATTATTTCATTTGCTTCATTTATGGACAATCAAGGACAAATGTTTTGATTCTCTATAATCTGTGTTGTGCTTTGCTACACTTTGTTATGCAGTAAATTTCAGTGCAAAAAGGGTTCATGCCCAATATTCGCCAAAACTTAATTACCTAACATAGACAAAATAAAAAAGATAAAATAAGTACAACATTGTCCTAGATTTACATACACTCTTTTAATTCAATGGTATATTGATTTGAATGGAATAGGTCTATACTGTTTGGCTTGATAGGGCTTACACCAGGGGCGAGTGTTTAACTCTCCCTTTACACGAAGGGAAGAGGGTCGGAAATAGGATGTATAGTGGGCGTGCTGAATGATACGCCTCATGGTCAGACTCTCTTTCCTTTGGGTTATTCTGTTGTTCAAACAAATTACTTTTATGTATTTTTTTGTATCTAATCGAGACATTTTATCTCATCAGTTTCTCAGATAGAGCCTCTTAATTTAGATACGGTTTTCACACCTTTGATAGGCGATAACTCGATCAATTTCGCACCCATTTCAGATTTGAAACCAGTTTAAATAACTCGTCTCGATTAGTCTTTTCCGTCGATATATGATATGCCTTGGTTGTAAAAAAAATCGTCCAAACTTTCAGTAAGGGGTTAACCTGGCAAAACTGGCCGAATTCTCAAAAAAATATTTTCCCGCAATCTTGACATATATTATAGATAAATTACTTTTATGCAATATTTATCTTATCGTGACATTTTATCTGATCCGTTTCTTAGATAGAGCCTCTCTATTTAGATACGGGTTTCACACCTTTGACAGATGATAACTGGATCAATTTCGCACCTATTTCAGATTTGACACCAGTTTTGAACTCGTCAAGATGAGACCTTTCCAACGATATATAATATGCCTTGGTTGAAAACCGTTTTATCGTCCTAAATATCGGTAAGGGGTTAACCTGGCAAAACTGGCCGAATTCTCAAAAAAATATGTTCCCGCCATCTTGACATATATTATAGATAAATTAATTTTATGTAATATTTTATCTAATCGTGACATTTTATCTGATCCGTTTATTAGATAGAGCCTCTCTATTTATAGATACGGATTTAGATACGGGTTTCACACATTTGATAGGTGATAACTCGATCAATTTCGCACCTATTTCAGATTTGACACCAGTTTTGAACTCGTCTCGATGAGACCTTTCCGTCGATATATGATATGCCTTGGTTGAAAAAAAGTTTTTTCGTCCAAAATTTCGGTAAGGGGTTAACCTGGCAAAACTGGCCGAATTCTCAAAAAATATTTTCCCGCCATCTTGACATATATTAGAGATAAATTACTTTTATGTAATTTTTTATCTAATCGTGACATTTTATCTGATCCGTTTCTTAGATAGAGCCTCTCTATTTAGAACTGGATTTAGATACGGGTTTCACACCTTTGATAGGTGATAACTCGATCAATTTCGCACCTATTTCAGATTTTGAACTCGTTTCGATGAGACCTTTCCAACGATTTATGATATGCCTTGGTTGAAAAAAAGTTTTTTCGTCCATATTTTATGTATTTATTTTATCTAATCGAGTTTTTTTTTTTATCTCATCCGTTTCTCAGACAGAGCCTCTCTATTTAGATACGGTTTTCACACCTTTGATAGGTGATAATTCAATCAATTTCGCACCTATTTTAGATTTGACACCATTTTTGAACTCGTCTCGATGAGACCTTTCCAACGATATATAATACGCTTTGGTTGAAGAAAAAAGTTTTTTCGTCCAAAATTTCGATAAGGGACCTGGCAAAACTGACCGAATTTTCAAAAAAAATTGTTTCCTGCCATGTTGACATATATATCAGATAAATTGCTCTTATGTAATTTCTTATGTAATCGAGACAGTTGATCTCATCCGTTTTTCAGATAGAGCGTCTGAATATAGATACCGGTTTTGAACTCGTCTCGATGAAACCTTTCCAACGATATATAATATGCTTTGGTTGAGGAAAAAGGATTTTCCGTCTAAAAATTCGATAAGGGGTTAACCTGGCAAAACTGGCCGAATTCTCAAAAAAATATTTTCCCGCCAACTTGACATATATTAGAGATAAACTACTTTTATGTATTTTTTATCTAATCGAGACAATTTTTCTCACCCATTTCTCAGATAGAGCCTCTCAATTTAGATACGGTTTTCACATTTCTTTTGATAGGTGATAATTCGATCAATTTCGCACCAATTTCAAATTTGACACCAGTTTTTAAATCGTCCCGATGAGACCTTTCCAACGATATATAAGTCAAGTCAAGTCAAAGTATTTAATTTCTCAGTTTGCATATAACAGGCAAAAACATGAGAACTATTCTAATTAACATCTAAATTATAAACAAATACAGTAACGTAGTATAATATGAAAAAGAATCAATATTTTATAAGTTATCTTACATTGAGAACAACACACTCACACACATGCATACTTTTGCTACCGGGGATGTCTGTTTCGGTCGACGGAAAGTCCCGGGGCCGAGGCGCACCGTAATGCATGAATTGCACGCTTTTCTAACCATGTGCTTACAGTGATGGATTATTACGGTGACTCTGTGTTCAAAATGGGATAAATGATCTGTAAAACTGGATATAAAACACTGGATTTAACCGTTATGAACTATAGGTATACAAAAAGCATATATTACTGTAAATGTTTCCTATTGTTTTGTTGTCTGTTTGCTGTTGTTTTTTCCGGGTGTTTGGTGTCCAGTTGCGATGGGATCGAGTTTCGTCCCAAGCCGTTTTCGTTCCTATTTCGTATCCTGGTCGTGTATTATCTATGCATTACCCGTACACTACATTTGATAATTCTTTCTCTCTCTCCTCTCTCTTTCTCTATATATACATTTCAAATATCTCCCAACCGTTCTCTCTCTCTCTTTCTCTCTCTCTCTCTCTATATATATCTATCTATCTATCTATCTATCTATCTCTCTAATTACAATAAATGTTAAGTGAGCTACTACAGCGTGCTCATTTACAGGTCGCTCTGGTCAGAGTCTACATTGTCAGAATTTATTTTGGGGGAATCCCGCATTTTCTTTTCAATCAAATATTTGGTTCCCTTTATCACTATAAATATATCTTAATTCATACTGCATTATGAGATTAAAAAATCAAATCTTATTAATGAAATAAGCTCTTTAGTTGACATAACTGTCTTAATTAAACGATGACTTACCGTGGTGTAAACCCAGATTTGTGAATCAATAAGTTTCTCTGATCTGGGTCTGCATTATCAGTACCTATTTGTTCGGAATATAAGCAATTTTAAACCCGAGATTTCTTTCACTTCTATAGAAATATCCCAAATATACACTTACACACACATTCAAACACAAATTCAAAAATAAATAAATAAATTACACGTCTAATTATTATATAGCATACGCAGTTTGGTAACACAACCAATATGCATATTATTATACACTCACAATACTAGTTAACATTTATGTACCTACGCTTTTCCAAGTTGCCTGCAAAAAATTCAAACTTGCATATTGGTGTACACAAAATAGGTACAACTATAAATCTAAAATCCTAGGAGTGAATCGACTGTAATACTGTCCTATTGTATGCAATAAGGATCCTGATCAATGTGTACTCATTGATCCGAGCTCATACTGTATACGACACAGTATTGTATACAGTAAGGAATCAAATCAGTGAGCGCAAACCACTGCTTTTATACAGGACCGAGTACTTTAGTGGATACCAGCCTTGTTACTCCTAAACGTGTACATATTAACTGGTGAGTATTCAAAATTATGAGTAGTACAATTACCAATCACTCAGCTGTGCATGTAACTCAAACCACTTTGTGCGAAATTTTACACATATATAAACCGAAATAATTTGTATACTAATTTTTACATGTATACATGTAAACATTGCCTTAAATTTCTTATAGATGATACTCGAAATTTATTTAGCGTATAAGATGCACCCGCTTAACTTTCTAACGAAATGAAACAAAGAAGAGTTATTAAGGTACATGTATTATACTTTTGCGTCAAGTAACATATAGGACACAACACTGTACACAACACTGTACATCTGTGTACACTGTATCCACATGTTTACATACACATTCCTTTTAAAAAAGACGAATCACAAGAATAGTATTTTACTATTTCACTTGGTAATGTAAAATTAGCAAAATAGTAATATTTAATGAATTATAGTAATAATAACAATATTAACGGTAAAAGTGATAATAATAGTAATAATGTGATTATGATGTGTTTATATCCCATGTTATATTTTATATAAATGATTAATTATCTGTGTTTACACTTGTTATAATTACACTTAGAAATTTACTTAAGTTGATCAGTTCTTTAATATTTTGGCTGTTGAACAATTTTCCAAATTTTATAGTGTTGGGGTTTGTGTAGTAATATTTTTTAATGAATTTTTTCCTGGCATCTTTAAAGTATGAGCACTTTAGGACATAATGAATCATATTCATCTCCAAGGTCATTCTGATAACATATCTGGCACTTTCTTTCTTGTTTCGGTATACCTCTCCACCTGCCAATTTCTATTGACATTTTATGATTTCTTGTTCTAAAAGCTGTGATTATTTTGCAATGGTGGTTCGATTAAATGTGAAAATATTTATTCAGCTCAAAGTCATTTTTAAACAGTTTATAGTTTAGGCTACCAGATGATTTTTCTATTGTACTGTTCCAAGATTGCAAATATTTGTCTTTAAATTTCTGTTTAAATACCAATGGGAACCATTTCCTATTGAAGTATTGTTGATTTTCCCATATATTTCTAAAACCATTTTTTGATATTGTGTTTTCTACATAAGTTAGCCACTTTGAATTCATTTTTCCCTCCTCCTGCATGGAATGTATGACTGAATATATGTTACCAGATAATTTCCTTCCTTCTGGTTCACTAATTTTGCATCAAAAAGATATCATTCTTGTCTGAATTTCAATTTCTAGAGGCATTATTCCGACTTCTCCATAAACCATATGTGACGGGGTTGACTTTTTTAGGTTTAATATTAATTTTATGAATTTTAGTTGTACTCTCTCGAGCATATCGAGTTTTCCCACTCCCCATATTTCACTTCCATAGAGTAATATTGGTTTTATTGTTTTATTAAAGAGATATAATTGAAGTTCAATTGGTAAATTTAGTAGTCTTGTTTTCTTTAATAGTGAGAACATGGCTTTATTGGCTTGTTCGGCAATATGTGTTTTTGTTTTTGTATAACTTCCAGACCTATTTAAAAATATCCCTAAGTATTTATAATCGTTTACCGTTTCCAAGGTTTTGTCTTCATACCGAAACTTATCCCCATATGTTTAACATCTACTGCCAAATATAACAACCTTTGTTTTATCAATATTTACCGTTAGTTTCCAAGTTTTGCAGTAATCATGAAATATATCTAGGCTTCCTTGAAGGTCTTTTGCATTATTACTTTGAATAACAGTATCGTCTGCATATAAAATGATAAAAAGTTGAAGGTATATATATATATATATATATATCATCATTGTTAACATTATATTTTATTCTATTTGCACCATTTTCTATTAAATAGTGTTCCAAATCATTCAGAAATAGCGAGAATAGTATGGGCGATAAATTCTCACCCTGTCTAACACCCTTTGTACAAGGGAAAAATAAGGATGACCCTTCATGCGTTTTTATACGCCCGAAGGGTCGTATTATGTTATGGTCTCCATCGTCTGGCCGTCTGGCTGGGTGTCCGTCCGTCCGTCCGTCCGTTAGCAAATTCGTGTCCTGGCTATAACTTACTCATTTTTTCTCCGATTTTCAAAATTCTTTCACACAAATGTTCAGTATCACTTGAAGGTGTGTCGCGTACAAAACCCAATTGTGAACTTTCAAGGTCAAGGTCACAAATAGGGCGTTAGCAATTTTCGTGTCCTTGCTAAAACTTACTCATCTTTTCACCAATTTTCAAAATTCTTTCACACGTATGTTCAGTATCACTTGAAGGTGTGTCGCGTACAAAACCCAATGGTGAACTTTCAAGGTCAAGGTCACAAATAGGGCGTTAGCAATTCTGTCCGTCCGTCCGTTAGCAAATTCGTGTCCTGGCTATAACTTACTCATTTTTTCTCCGATTTTCAAAATTCTTTCACACAAATGTTCAGTATCACTTGAAGGTGTGTCGCGTACAAAACCCAATTGTGAACTTTCAAGGTCAAGGTCACAAATAGGGCGTTAGCAATTTTCGTGTCCTTGGTAAAACTTACTCATCTTTTCACCAATTTTCAAAATTCTTTCACACATATGTTCAGTATCACTTGAAGGTGTGTCGCGTACAAAACCCAATGGTGAACTTTCAAGGTCAAGGTCACAAATAGGGCGTTAGCAATTCTGTCCGTCCGTTAGCAAATTCGTGTCCTGGCTATAACTTACTCATTTTTTCTCCGATTTTCAAAATTCTTTCACACATATGTTCAGTATCACTTGAAGGTGTGTCGCGTACAAAACCCAATTGTGAACTTTCAAGGTCAAGGTCACAAATAGGGCTTCAGTATCACTTGAAGGTGTGTTGCATACAAAACCCAATTGTGAACTTTCAAGGTCAAGGTCACAAATAGAGCGTTAGCAAATTTTGTGTCCTGGCTGTAGCTAACTAGACCTACATCATTACCTTTAAGGTCAGTCATATTTGAAGGTGAAAGGTTAAACGCACTTATGTCACGTTCGGTTTAAACTTTCTCGACTTTTTTTCCAAAGTTCAAAAAAGTCTGAAAGTCTGAAAATGATTGCTATGTACACTGTTCTTACCATGCTCATATCTTGGATATTTTTCATTCTGGAGTTATTGCCCTTTGATAGTTTCGGGTAGCAATTTCTTGTGCAACTAACTGCTCCTTTATTTTTCAACATAATTTTATAGAACAGCATTCGGGCGTATATTGCCCCGTCTTGCGGTGCTCTTGTTATTCTTGATTTTATATCATTGTACATGCTTTTTATAAGAGTATGACATTTTCCATTTATATTATGTTTTGATAATTTCGTCCGTAGCCCCTGTCGCCATACTGTATCAAACGCTTGTTTAAAATCGACAAATGCGCAGAATAACTTTTTCTTCTGGGATTTCAGTAGTTCAATTAAGCTTTGGATGACAAACAGGTTATCAGTGGTTGAGTGGTCTTTTCTAAATCCTGCTTGGCAGTTTTGAACGATATAATTATATTCAGTAAATTTATTTAGCCTATTGCTGATTATCGGTGTAAATAATTTTCCAAGGCAGCTAAGCAACGCGATAGGTCTATAATTTTCAGGTAATATAGGACTTCCTTTGTTTTTGTATATTGGTAATATATTACCTTCTGTCCATTTTGTAGGAATAATACCCTCATCAAATACTATATTGAAGAGTTTTACATATAATGGCAGCATGGTATCTCTTGTTGTTTCGATGTGTTCATTTAATATGTTATCAGTTCCAGAGCTTTTGTTATTCTTAAGATCTTTGATGGCTTTTAATATTTCTTCTTCTGTTATCCTACACTTAAGTTCTCCATTTTCAATTTCAGTTTCATATTCATGATCGCTTTCTACGTTACTATTGTCTTCTTCGTCAATTTTGCTTGTTGTTTTAAAGAATTCATATAAGTCATTAAGACTGGCTTGTGTGTATTTACTTTCTTTGTCAATGGAGTTAATAATTTTCCAGAATGCTTTTGGGTCATTATTTCGAAGGCTTTTTAGATTTTCAATCTTGGCGTTTCTGTATCTGTTTGCAGCTGTTGACACGGTACTTTTGTATTCTTTGCTGACTGTCTTAAGGTAATAGTGTGTGGCCATATTGGCTAGTGTAGCCAACCATAAAGAGAAATGCTACTCATACTTTACAGAGATAAGGCCAAACAAATACAAAGAGTCTAATTCAAAACATGTGCACATGTTCTATGATAGACCGAAAAAATGCTGATAAAAATTGCCTCGGTAATTATTTAGAAGCATTAAACAAATGAAAAGTTTGAGCAAGTAGACGATACTGTTCACCAAATATTTCAACATCAAAACTATGACAAATTGTTACCCAGTTCTTAATTGAGAATACAGGAATGCTATTCTCGAGCAAGTCTTACTGAATAGGTATTTTGAATAAATTTACCACGTGTAGTGACACAAAATCCATCGCCATTTTGGAAACCAAACACGACATGTAGACTGAAAAGTTGCACGAGTATTCCTGATCTAAAACTCTATTCCTGCGTTGATCATACTCTTTTTCAAGCTTTCCTACATGGCAAGCAATTATACTACATCGTGCACTTTTCTATCTATCTATCTATCTATCTATAATGCCGGACTCCACTTGTCGTGTATTATCGGCATGAGGGGTTTGTGTGTCGTGCAGATTAAAAGCAAATAAAAGTTGTGAAAGGAAGACTTCAAAAGAAGGATAGAGAGGAGAAATAAAGTGAGACAGGTGTAAGAATAGGTGAAAACAAAGAAGCTAAAAACACTGATCCCAGGCCTCAGGGGCGGTTTGAGATGAGGGAGGGGGTTAAGATGTTACGGAACCCCTCGAGATCAGGCTGAAGAACTGCGTCCGCTGGTAGGCTGTTCAAAATCACCACCATGTAAGGGTAAAAAGAATATTTGAAGTAGTTGGCCGTGGTATGTACCTGTCGGAAAGATAAAGGGTGCATGTGGCGGGTCATTCTCGTAGGCCTTTCTAGATAAGACGGCAAGGGCATAGCTACCAACCCATACACAATTTTATAAAATATAAGGAACCGTCCTAGGTCACGTCTGTCTTGCAGAGTCTGCCAACCCAGGCCCTCCCGGAGTGCTGTTACACTGTTATAGTATGAATAGTTATGTGTTGTCCATCTCACAGCTCTTTTTTTGGACCTTTTCTATTCTATTAATATATACCTGAGTGCTGGATGACCATACACTTGATGAATATTCCAATTGAGGTCTTACCAAAGTCTTGTATGCAAATTCCCGAATTTTCTGATTTTTTGTCTTGATGTTCCTGGAAAGAAAGCTAAGAGTTTTATTTGCTGTAGAGGTTATATTTTCAATATGTTTATTCCAGGAAAGGTCCTCCGATAGAGTTACTCCAAGCTATTTGGCATAATCTACATGTTCTAGAATTTGGTCATGAAGTCTATAATTATAGAGGGACTTTTTCTTACTTTTGGTGATGGACATAACTACACACTTACTGGGATTGAATTCCATGTCCCATGTCCGTTCCCATTTTGTGAGATTGTCAAGGTCCTTTTCTGATGTCAAATTAATATTAATTTTACCTCTTTTCTCTATTCTGAAAAACGGCTTCGTTTATGTTTACATATTGGCAAAAAGATGGGACCGAATCACGCTTTTTTTTAAAAAATATTCTTACGCTCTGAAACTATTTTCGTGATAACATCGTATTTTTTGGAGGGGGATGTTCTTCATTGGAGGAAAGTATGGGAACTATTGGAGTTCCTTCTGTGAATCAGAAACAGTATTCTAAGTTGGAAAATGTGATTGGTGACTGGTGGGACCATGTTTTGGAAGAAGACTTTAAAAAGACATGCCATTGCTACAGGAAGCTATTTTCAAGGAATTCCTGCTGTAACTGTCATTTGTGATGGTGGCTGGGCTAAACGCTCTCATAAGCATACATACAATGCAATGGCCGGTGCTGGTGTTATTTTTGGCCAATACAGTTATTACACATGGGTTTCGAAATCGTTTGTGTTATATTTGCTCTGCTGCAGAAAAGAAAAAGACAGATCCTCCAGCACACCGCTGTTTCCAAAATTGGACTGAGAGCACACAGGCAATGGAGAGTGACATGATTGTTGAAGGTTTCCAGCAGTGTGAAGCAAAGTATGGAATTAGATATATGAAAGTTATAGCAGATGGTGACAGTTCCGTATATGCCAACATCCAACAGCAAGTACCAGCGTGGGGCAGCTGTGTAAAAAAGTGGAGTGTGCCAATCATTCTTGTAAATGTCTCAGAGTTCATCTTGAGAGACTACATTGTAGTGGATGATAAACCCCAATATAAGGGTAAAGGCGGATTAACCAAAGGGAACATACAAAGGATTGTCACTGGAGTGCGTTGTGCAATTAAGATGAGAAGCTCTTGACAATATGGTACAGATTTAGTCAAGAACCTGAAACAAGACATTAGGAATGCTGGTCGACACGTACTGGGATTGCATGATATGTGCTCAAAAGACTTTTGCAAACATTCATCATCAGAGGAAGAAGTATCAAAGGACAATGTAGATGAAGAGGAGATGGATGAAGATGCAATATATGATCAGTGCAACTATTGGCAACACACTCTTAATGACCCAGATAGTGAGGAGATGTTAGCCATACAGAAAGGGGGACCAAAGTTGGGCAAGCCAGTAAACGAGTCTCTGTTGAAAGATCTGTATTACATACTGAACAGGACAGCAGAAAAATCAGATAGATTGGTAGGAAACTTCACCAGTAATCTGGCAGAATCCTGGATGCACATCAGATGTAAATTTGATGGGGGGAAGATGACTAACATATGCTTCCGAGGATCCTTCTTGGCAAGATGTTTTGGCGGAAGCTTGAGAGCTATGAAAGGGCCAGCATGGTCTCCGATGGTGTACAGCCAGGTTACAGGGAAAAGAGCAGATGATGTCTTTCTAGAAACCTACAGAAAAAGAGCCAAGAGATATGTAGATACCAAAAAGAGCCAGGCGACACCTACATTCAAAAACCAAAGAAATTGACAGCAACCAAATTTTCAACCAGCAAAAAAGCAAAGAAAGATTATGGCCCTAAAGTTCTGGATGATAAACAGGATATAAGTGCAAAAATGTTGGATAAAGTGTCAAGAGCATATTATGAGAAAGAAGTGAAACTCACAAAGGAAGGAACACAAACCATAGAATTACAAACCAGAGGACAAAATGACAATGTTAAATGGAAAAATGAAAGAAAAAAAAGGTTGACAAGTTCAGTGTTTCGTGAAGTAATGGCTCGGGGATGTAAAAACAATTCTGTTGCACTTACAAGAAGACTCCTCTATACCAATTTTCAAGGCAATAGATTCACCCGTAAGGGTCTGATAGAGGAAGAAAACACAAGAAAAGAATATTCAAATATGAAAAACAAAGAAGGAGAAGAAACTTCTAAAATTGACGTTCCAGGGCTTGTAATTTCAAAAGAGTTTTCACATATGGCTGCATCATCAGATGACATTGTTACATTCAGAAATGGCACAACAGGTTTGATTGAAATTAAAACCCTTCTTCAGACATCAGATCAAACAATTAAAGAGGCAGCTGTACACCAAAAACAATTTTGTTTGAAAACACATGGAAACATGCTCCAGCTGAAGAGGAATCATAAATATTTCTATCAGATACAAGGACAACTAAATATTTTACAACAGCCCTGGTGTAATCTCATTGTTCGGCGTACAAACCCCTATGACATCTTCATCGAAAGAATATTAAGGGATGAACAGCTTTGGAATGAGGAAATGGTACCAAAGCTATCAGCATTCTACTTTACCCATCTCCTGCCAGAACTGGCAGCTCCTCGCATGGGCACCACAACTGGAATACGCCAAGCTACAGTGCCATGGGTAAGTCAAATTTTCGCCGTCAAAATTAGATATTTAATCAACATCAAACTTTGCATTATATACAGGGCTTTTTTCTCTATATAACAGATACCCGCGATTTTCTTTAAACTCATGCAGTTTTCCCCTTAAATTGAGTTTACCTCAGGAGTTTTATTTCCCCTATTGGCAAACTGCGCATGATTGATTCCCCTAATTAACCACTTTTACTACGGTATATAAAAATGAGTAGCAAAATTTCACCATTCAAGTGAAAAAAGGCCTGACTATTTATATATGCAAGGGTAACTTCTTATTTAAAATTTAAGATGACATGATTGGAGACATATGGCAATATTCAATATGCTTTCCACTTTTTTCAGTTTGAACCGAAATTGACAGCTACCAGTACACATTCAGCCACACCTGAAACGAAATTGAAAGCTACCAGTATACACTGTCAGCCACACCTGTACCACCAGATCCTTTTCCAACAGTGACAGCTGCCAGTCGTAGCAGGTTTGTATTCAAATTTATCTTACAATGTTCCTTGTATTCACCTAATATAGCCGTCCCATATTTCTCGATATTGGACATGTCAAATATAAGCTGTGATATCATGCATCACTTATTGCTGCGGCACTGTTTTGGCCAGCAAAAAGCAATACATGTAACATGGCCAACTTCTCAAAATGTGGATTTTTAAGCGGCGATTAGTTAACGTTATAAAAGAATATGATGCTCTCAGTCACTTGGTATAAAGTTTAGTAAACTAATCTTGAAAATGTTACTAAGCTCGCTTAACAACATTTTCAAGACTGGTTTGATATAAATTTACATTGAGTGACTCTCAAAACATATATACTATATATACATGTCTGTAATTTGATGGTTAACATTTTAGTGCTGACTGTGACAGGTTATGCAGCGCAGCCGATGACTGTTCAGTAAATATTTTCTGCGTGAGTTCCTTTAATCTCAACTGAGAACCATGTTGTGACCATTTATTATATCCTTGCCACAAGTTGTGGCGGGTATATAGGAATCCCCCTGTATTTATTTGTGTACGTATGTACGTACATATGTATGTTCATTCATATGTAAGTATTCAAAATGATGTCATCGCTCTACAGTTTTTATTTCTTGTCCAATTTTCAGGAAACTTTGATTGAAATTAAAAACCTTCTTCAGACATCAGATCAAACAATTAAAGAGGCTCACAAACACCACTTCCTATCCAAGTTTGCATGTTGACCCTCTGTAGTGCAAAACTAGGTCAATGTTAATATAAATATAACTTTAATGAATCAAGTGATTTGGACTGTTTGTATTTTAAAAATAACTTGGCGAGGGTATTCGTATCATCTGTGATGCCTTGTTAAACTTATTCACTGACCGTTCCAAGGCGGTACTTCCATCTTCCTCCTATTGTATGTTTGTTTTGTCTTTGTGCATCTCTTGTTGTTTTTTCTACCTATGTACATTTGCTGTTTCCTTGTGTTGCTGTTCGGGCGAGTGTTTGTTCTGTATGTGGTGTTTCCTGCATGACTCATTTTTGTACTTTTATATCAATGAGACGATCTAACAAATGGTCACAATATTTGAATTAAAAGAGAAATAACGCACTTGTATAGAAAAGAATATCTGTAGCACTAAGTACAGAATATTATTGAGAAATCTGATGTTATACACCCGTTGCAAATGCGGGTGCATATTGGCATCGCTCTGTTCATCCACCCGTTTGTAGATCAGCATTTAGTTTTTCCACAGCATTTTTAGGAAAGTACTGAACACATTTTATTGAATCTTTAAATTTTATACAATTGTTTCTTGAGACAATTTCTTGAGACCATTTGAATTTCAAGGTCATGGTGTGCAAATGAAGGTCACCATTACTAGTTTCAGCTCACCTGAGCATGAAATCCTCATGGTGAGCTATTGTGATCTTGCTGTCTCCGACAACGGCGTCCGCGGTCTGTAAAATTTGGCTTGCAAACACACATGAGGTCACAGTTTTGGGTCAATCTTCTTCAAACTTGTTCCAAATATTGCACTTGACAAAATCTAGTTTAAGTTTCAAAATGTATCATATGGGGTCTAAAAGTAGGTCACTAGGTCAAAATAGACAAAAACCTTGTAAACACAATAGAGGCCACTTATTGGAGCAAATATTCATCAAACTTGCTCCAAATGTTGTTCAAGACAAAATCTATGCTAGTTGAAACATGGGTCATGTGGGTACAAAATGTAGGTCAATAGATCAGACCCTAGAAAAACCATGTGAACACACTAAAGGTCGCAGTATTTACATTTCAGTGTCTACAAGTTTCAATGGATTTCAGTGAATCTTACTTAGGTTAAAACTATTTAGTTCAATCTACTCAGGTTTACTTGTCTTGTCCGCAGCTGACTGAGAACAGTAATGAATGAAGTTTTATGAAACTTCACAAGTTGTTCCAAGCAACTAGTTCTTGAGACGTGTCACTTTTCAACATAATTGAATGCAAATATAGGTCACAATTACTATTTTGATCAATATTATATAACGTTGCTTGTCCGTAGCTTTATGAGAACAGTAATAAATGAACTTTGATGAAACTTTGGAACAACTTTTTGACATGCTATTTAACATCCATTTCAGGACTAGACAGCCAACGTTGAAACTGGTTGGCAGGAGAATTCTTCATAAGTGGGAGGAAGCAGATGGAACCCAAAAGTGGTACACCGCAACAGTCACAGGGGTGAAATCAGGGAAGGATGGCGATACCACAACAGTGTACCATGTCTACTATGAGGAGGAGGATGAAACATATGACATAGAAGGCCTTGTTGGTGATTATAAGGAGGGATCTCTCAAGTGTTGTGATTTATAGTTTCAGTACAAAATTTAGATAAAGAGCACTGAGAACAATTGTGATCCAGATTCAGTGGAATAATAATACTGTTACAGTGTGCATAGCAGATACTTTACAGACAGTGTTAAGGACAGAGACCTTTTTGTATACTGACTCTGTGTGTACCAGTTGCTGAGAGAGACCTATAAACTCCAGCACAGCATTGTGGATACAGATCAAGGTATGCTTTTATATTTATATATTTTGTTGCTTTGTTACACTCTGTACCCATTGATCTACCAGAACTGATTGGCATATATACAAGTCCATTGCGTCCATACACCTGGATTGGGTGAGACGTTTTCACTAACTTACAATATTATGTTGAAACCCATAATGGTAATTCTAGGTATGTTGTAGATATGTACAGACAGTAAATCAACTCTATTACAACCTCTAAAACAAATGCTAATTGATTGTGAGAAAAACAGGCGGCAGCTTAAAGCAAAGAGAAAGTAATTACAGATATTAAACACCAAATAATAGAGAGGTTTTATTGTACCATTCATTTGATGTTTTTGCTTTGACTCTTTTTGGCCACCATACTTTTCAAAGGACTAATTTCACTTACATGTGTAAACATGTGTAAGACTATATGCGGAAATTAAAACACTTTGTGTATATGGGTATACTGTTGGACTATATAGTTTCAATTGGACATTCTAAAGAGAAAAAGGGATTCCTTGCACCTCAGGAATAGTTTGAAAAGTATTGTGTCATAGATAAGTTTAGGATTAGTAGGCCACAGATGTTGGTAGAATTGCCCAAAGTTTTGTGATTTTGGAGGTAATGTTTTTTCACTATAAAAGATTTTTATTAATTTCTATAAATGCAAATGAAAATAGGGATATATTTCTCAGTTGTATATAGTGAAGTTTTTAGTGGTGGAGAAATGTCTTTGCTGTTTTCACCATAAATGTACTGCCACTACTTATTGTGGTGGCCATCTCGATTTGCACTGCACTATTACCTTAAGCGCTCTTTTGTTGGCTTCTGTTTTATTTTTACTATATATTTTACGTGTTAGATGATATTTATTTCTCATTTTCTTACAATCATAGTTAAACCATGGTTTACAGTTCCTGTTTGTTTCATCTTTGTTAACCTGGGTATAATTACCGAACGTCTTTTCACAGCTATCTGAAAATATTTTGTTTATTTCTTTCACTATTGCATCTACGTCCTCTTGGCTCATTTGTTTCTGTGCAGTGACATCATCTAAATCAGACATAATACTGTTAAATAATTCCATATCGAAATTATCTACTAATTTATTTTTCTTGTCCTCATTCCATTTTCTCGTCAGAATTTCGGGGTTAGTAGTTTCTTTGGCATTGTGTTTATTTACCTTATGTTGCATTTCTAAAGTTATCACGACTGGGTTATGAATGTCTGAGTATAGGTGGTCAAATTCATAAATTTCAAAATTCCAAACTAGTTCGGCAGTATTGACAGAACTTATGAAGTAATCAATTGTGCTTATACATTTACATGTCGTTCCTGCTGAGTTTTCTTGTGATCCAATTCTTCCGTTTAAAATAAAAAGATCATTATTGGCACAAAACTCTAACAGCATTCCACCATATTCATTTATAGTTTTGTCGTCAGAGTTTCTGTTAAGAGGAATTTGTAATTGTGTTAGTTTATTCAGGACATTTCTGTTTTCCTCTGCAATGTTATCATTTCCTACAATATGACTTCTATGTTGTGGGTAAGTCCAGCGGGGATACCTTTATTTACAATATTTGTAAAGCTAGGGTGACTTTGAGAGAAGTGTGAGGTTAGGACGTCCGTAAACCGGTTTAAACCCCCCAGTGGTGTTTTTGCTACTGACCGTGCCAAGGCGGTACTCTCTTTGTCACCCTTCCTTTTGTTTGCCTTGCGTCTTTGTGCTTGTGATTTGTTCATGTGTGGAACGTTTGTCCCTGGTTCTTGTGTGTCTTTTGGTGTTTTCTGTGTTCATTTCGTGTGTGTGTGTGTGTGTGTGTGTGTGCGTTTGGGTGTGTGGTTGTGTGTGTGTGTGTCATGCAGTCTATCGGTGTTTTGGTGGTGGTTGCGTCTTGCATGTGGCTTTGCCTGCTTGACTTTACTATTTTTCCATTTATAAAATCATCACTTTCTACATAATATTTCCTTATTCCAACTCTTGAGTTAAAGTCTCCAAACAGAAGTACTAGTTCCGTATTTATCAATTTCGTTTTGTATTTCGAGGTATGGGCCAGTATTTGCATATTGGGTTCTAATTGGCAGTGTATATACAATTCCACGCACGATACATTGGCCTGGCTTATTTGGGTTGGTAAATAATTTAAACCATTGTACCAGCTTACTCGTTCTTTCTAGCATTTGTATCTTATCTACTAAGTTATCCTTAACAATAAGTGCTATTCCACCTGATCTGTGATTAGAAATGTTTTTCCTGTTATGAACAAAAATGTGGTACCCATCAATATCTACCTTGTCTAAATCATCAAGTTTACTGTCTTGTACTCCCAAAATGGCATGTCTTTCTATAAATGAGTTAAATTCTGGGAAATTCAATTTTGATTTCAGGCTACATACATTTATAGAACATATTTTGATATATTGTAACTTTTCTAAGTTCTGTTCTGTGCTGTTCTCCGCGTTGTCCTATTTAGAGGCAATTTGTACCTCTTCTGTCTGTTGCCCTTGTTCTCCGTCTGGTCTGCCTGTTTGAACGTCATTACATTGCACTTCATTGCCGTGGTGTGGATTCTGAAAGTTCAGTGTTTTCTTGGTTTCATTGTCTTGCGTATTTTGATACTTTCCTATTGTTTCTTCTTTTGATTTCGTGTTTACCGGGTCTATGTGTAAAACATGCTCTTCAATGTCACTGAGCTCTTCCTCTCTTTAAGTGTACTCCCTGTGCTTTTTTGACTGTATGTCTTTGTCTAAAGGGGAATTTGCACCTCTTTTGCCTTCCCGTCGATCTGTCCTTTCAGTGTCAGTTCGACGTCCAGGAATTTTGGGAGTTTCGAGTGAATGTCTGCGTATTCCGTAGTTCACCACTGGTCCTGTTTCTTGCATAAAATGTTCTTCTTCTTGTTTCCGTGTAAGGAGTCCTTTGCTTCGAATTCTTGTCTTGGTTTCTCCTTGTCTCGGTTTGATTTTTACTGTTTCCAGGTTCATAAAACCGGTCTTCTATGTACAGTTTGTCTTTTATGAGTTTTACCCTTTTGCCTTCAGATTTAGCATTTTTCATTACTTGGTACAAGGATTTCCTCCTTTCCTCTATTTCTTTCGGAAATTGTTCTTTTATGCCAAAATGTGTGTCTTTCAGTTTATCCGGTGCTGCATATCTGATATTTTCTTTGTCTTTGTAATTTACAAACTTTGCTATGACAGGTGTAGGTCTTTCTTGGCCCCATCTCCTCCTTCCTAATCTGTGCACTCTGTGGAATTCTATCTTCCTTTCTTCGTGCATATATTCTCTCAGGAACTCGTCAAGTTTCTGTTCCGTGTCCTCGTACCCGCCATCGTCATTTGGGGCTTGTTCCTCGATTCCAAAGAATATTAGATTGTCTCTCATGCTCCTACACTGTAGATCGAGCATAAATTCTTCCTGTCTTTCTTGTCTAAACTTAAATTCTCTGTTTTCCTTTGTTAGATTCTCCATTTCGTGTTTCATGTTTTCCAGTATTTTGCTATTTTCTTCTTGATCTCTTTTCGCTTCATCGTAAAAGTAGCTTACCGAATCGGCGCTTGCCTCGCACTCTTGCACTATCCTACTATTTTCACTTACTGTTTCAACAATATTCTGAAAATGGGTGATCCATCGAAAGCAAAAGTAGAAATGCAAAAAGAGAAAATTGCAGACTCGGTTTTATTGAGTCTGTTCATGAGTAGTAATTAAAAGTGCAACACTACTCACGCCCCCTAGCACCGGCTTAAGCAGTATTCAATTTTCAAAACTAATAACATGAAAACTAATGATCCCGAAGGACCAGAAAATATAACAACACTGAGAATGAAGTACGGGGAGACTTTTTACGGCCGCCACACAAGCACTTAACACCTGCTGTTGTGAAGTACATATATTCTGAAAATGGGTGATCCATCGAAAGCAAAAGTAGAAATGCAAAAAGAGAAAATTGCAGACTCGGTTTTATTGAGTCTGTTCATGAGTAGTAATTAAAAGACTTTTATCTGTAGGTGCGACATCGACTTGTCTATGCTGTTTATTTGCGGAATCTGGGTTTCTATGGCACTTATTCCACTGTTCTGATCTTTAAGTGTTGTTTCTATGTTCTTCCACGATTGGTTTTGAGTGTGTATGTCAGTTTCTATATTTAAATCTTCATTCTATGTTTATAAGTCTGTTTTCAAGCCGTACCTCTAAGCCTTGCAATATGTGCAAGACGCTTGCTGTCTGGGTTTGCTGTTGATGGTTATTTGGGGTGAATGGAGGGTAGTTAGGTACTTGGGGTTTCCTCCGTTACATTCTAGGGTGTTTTGATCCTGTATATTTTCTTCACTATCAGGTTTCTGCAGATAAGTCTGAGCCATCGGGCCAAGGGGTGGGTAAAGAATGTCTCTGGACGTTCTTAAATGATTCACCGTTGATGTGTGAGTGTCATTATACGGTTGCACTGATTGGCTGTAAACATTGTCATTATAGCCGTTATAGCCGTTCGATATAACACTTTGTGGATGTCTATTAACTATTTGGCTTGTTCCATTGTTTTGCTGAGTTTTGTTGATAGTTCATATTTGGTCCATATATCTTAGTTACGTCATGATGATTGTTTAAGCCAGTGTGCTCGTTCGAGTTCTGTGCTGGATATGCCTCGGCTTTGTCTACAGTGATTTTGGTGGGTGGGGTTTGTTTACCTTTTTCAGCTGGTTCTGTTTTGTTCGGTGTCTTTTTTTTTCTCGTCATTGCCTGGTAATGTTCATCTCTGGTATATGTTTAATCTTTTGTGCTACAATACACATTCGTTACCTTCATAAAAATGATTTTCTTGTGGGTTTGACTGATTTTCGTTTGTCCGTAAAATTTCTACCACATTTCTTCTCACGTGACTTCTCTTAACCCCCGAATTTTCAAATAAATATACTTAACAACTTTTCTAACTCCACACTTACATTTCGGTCCATAACTCGACAATTTTCCACATAAAATGAAGCAACAGAAGGGAAATTGTCGACTCATCATTTAATTTCATTAGAAATTTCATACAACAACAAGATCACTTAAATTGCAATGGATTGATGACGTCTGTAATAATATCACCCCCATTATCAAAATTCGCAAAATGCTGGTTTCAATAATGGGTATGCCCGCCTTGCGCTTCACGTAGAGCCACTCACATTGAACGCATAAAAGTAAAAAGTAAATTATAAAAGTGACAATAAATAGCCGTGGAATAGCATGACATGCGTTAATCTGAGCAAGTTCCGGTTACCAAAGTGTCCTTGGCGGGCGGAAAAGCTGTTGGATTCTATACTCCAGCTCGCCCCACAAGTGCTCGATGGGATAAAGGTCGGGGGTTTAGCACACCATGGTATATTTATGATGTTGTTAGTTTCAAGTAGAATTTTGAACGTAGAAAACACTTAAACACTTACTTGTCGGTAGGATTGTCTGCTTTCAAGCATCCCACTCACTTAATAATGGTTATTCTACGAATATTTTAGAACTCAAAAGTAGGTCCCTATGTTTTTCCGATATGTCAGATGTTCTTGTCTGGCATTGGGTCGGTTTCATTGCAACTGGGTAGACACGTGTATAAAATCGCAAAAAACACGAAATACACGTGCATCTCGAATTCAATACTTCTTGTCGGAATCGAGTGATTCTTTGTCAACACATGTATAGGTGAGTGGGTGCATTTATAGCAGACGGAATTTCATTTATATGTCTTTTGATAGTAAAAAGTTATTTAACAACAAAAATGTGGAGTTAGAAAAGTTGCTAAGTGTAGTTTCTTGCTATCTTGACATACGAGTATATTACAGATGAATTACTTTCATGATTTTTTTTATGTAATCGAGACAGTTTATCTCATCCATTTCTCAGATAGAGTCTCTCAATTTAGATACGGTTTTCACACTTCTTTTGATAGGTGAAAATTCGATCAATTTTGCACCTATAGATTTCAAATTTGACACCAGTTTTGAACTCGTCTCGATTAAACCTTTCCAATGATATATAATATGCTTTAATTGAAGAAAAAAGTGTTATCGTCCAAAATTTCGATATGGGGTTAACCTGGCAAAACTGGCCGAATTCTCAAAAAAAGAGTTTCCTGCCATCTTGACATATATTAGAGATAAATTACTTTTATGTAATTTTTTATCTAATCGAGACAATTTAGATAGAGCCTCTCAATTTAGATACGGTTTTCACACCTTTGATAGGCGATAATTCGACCAATTTCGCATCTACATGTATTTCAAATTTGACACCAGTTTTGAACTCGTCTCGGTATGACCTTTCCAAGGATATGTAATATGCTTTGGTTGAAGAAAGTTTTTTTCGTCAAAGATTGCGATAAGGGGTTAACGTAGCAACACTTCGTTAACCTGGTAAAACTGGCCGAATTCTCAAAAAAATATTTTCCCGCCATGTCTCGACTTTCAGTTAAATCCTCCCATAAAGGCTATCCATATAACATTACTTACCCTTGACAGTTACTGACACAAAGCACGATTCACATGTACCTAAGAGATATAGAGGATCTGTTGCGAGTTGTCTTTTAAGATCACATGTTCCTAAACGAGCCTTAGAAAATGTCATTAAGCGAGCCTTGGCGAGCTTAATAACATTTTCTTGGTGAGTTTAGGAACATGTGATCTTAAAAGACAACGAGTATCAGATTCTTTTTCTCACATATCAAAAAAGTGTATTTTCGCCGTTTAAATGACATATAAACATAGGTTTCCATGGCTTGACGTCATATATGACGTCATACGTTCTAAAGTGATCTTACACGTGTTACAGATAAGGAAATCTTAACCTGTTGTTCTAACTCGGAGATAAGGGAAGGTATGTGAGAAAAAAATATCCTAGATATTTATTAGCTGATTTTTTATAATGGAATATGAACATATGATCTTTTTTGCTTTTTGCACACGATGTAGACTCAGATCTAAATAATTAATCCCACAAGCAAGCAGAGAATCCCTGATTAGACGGCTCCTTCAGGGGTCTTCTGGTCTGGGTCTACTCTGTTTGCAAAAGCGTGAAGATTAAAATGGTTAAGGGATTATTTCTCAAAAGACTTTCTATTTTTTACCACTTACTCTTGGCACATACTGACTATCGACAATTACTGATGTCAAGCACGATTCGCGGGCCATTATCAATATATCATTACGCTGTTAAACTTCTAAAACAGCACAGCCGTATGTTATGAACATGTCATCATTCCAAATACGTAGCAATTGAAAACATGATCCATCATTTCGATGATCGCCAGTGGGTTATATAAACGAACGTCTTAACCCTTTCCTTCATATAAACGCCTTTTCACACATTTGCAAAAAGAGTAGATCCAGATCTGACGGCTCCTATAGCAGTCGTCTAATCAGTGTCTGCTCTGACAGACTGTTTGTTTATGGAATGTTATAGATCTAATTATACATTCTATGTTATTATCAAAACTCCCTTTGTTAATAATGCTTCAAATGCTCATACATATGCATGATTCTATTATGTCTTACATGAATATTGAACAGGAAAGGATTAATCTGAGTTTTAGTATGTTATGTTTGATCAATTTCTGTAACCCTTTCCCTGTTCTATATTTATTTCAAATTTCAATACCTACTGAATATTCATGGACAGAAAGTTCAAATGAAATATGGAAAGTGGAACATTGTAGCCATTTTTAGAAAGTAAAGAAACAGATCTTTTATATCCCACTAGCAAACAGAGCAGACCCTGATCAGATGGCTCCTATAGGAGCCGTCTGATCTGGGTCTACTCTGTTTGCCAATGCGTGAAAACACGTTTATATAAATATGAGGGAAAGGGTTAAACATCACGATCGAACTCGCGTTTACATACAACTTGGATCAAGATGAGACACCGAGTAACTTGGCGCCCCACCAGGATCTAAGTTGTTTGACACTCTGTCAATAGTTTTTAAGCTGTTTGACACTCTGTCAATAGTTTTTTGGAAGTAGTCGAAATTTCACTACATGTACATGTACATTCAAATTTAAGCAGCCATTATTTTTCGCATTGGCGTAAGTGTTCCTTCGGGCAGACAAAATGACAGACCGAACAATGTTATTGAAGCAGAGGAAACCTAGAGGTCCTCGCGTTTTGCGAGAATTAGTGGATACTGAGTGTTGTCGAGGCAGCTTAGAAATTTAAAAATAACATTGTCAGTACAGTGTCTTCCACTTGTATTCAAATATCGCCATAATGTGTTAACCCTTTCCTTAATGTAAATATGCTTTTTCACGTATTTGCAAACAGAATACCCAGATGAGATGGATCCTGTCGGAGCAATCTGACCCGGATCTTCTCTGTTTGCTTATGGAATTTTATAAAAGTGAATTTGTATTACTTCTGAGTATTAATTAGGTGATATCATTTTGAATACATGTAAAACAGGAAAAGGGTAAAACAGTTAGTGAAATGAATTACTTTTTCCACTGTGCTATCTAGAATATTCACTTTTAACAATTGTCTGCTCAAATTTGGAATCTAGCGCTATTTTGATTGCTTTCGATTCGTTCAAGTTTTTGAGAGACTATTGGCCGAGCGTTAAACAGCTTGGACCCTGATGAGACGCCGAGTTACTCGGCGTCTCATCTGGATCCACGCTGTTTGCAATGGAAAGCCAAAATTTTAACACAGGTAACATCTTAATGATGGGTGAAAGTCATGCAGAAAGCTCCTCTAGGAGCTTTCTGCATGACTTTCACCTTGCATTAAGCAGCGACCTGCCTACAAAGACATAAATTCCTCGTTACAAACATTTCGTAGTATCGGATATTTACTGTAGTTTCATTTGTTTTCGCCCGTTTTACATCATTATAGCTGAAAGGCCAGAGCAGATTGTTAGTTATTACCTATACAGTTCAGTAGAGTTGTCTAGCAACGTTAGATGTCATATAACGCTGTACCCCATACAGACGCCTTTTTTGACGCATTCGCAAACAGAGTAGACCCAGATCAGACAGCTCCTTTAGGAGCCGTCTGATCAGGATCTACTCTGTTTGCTTATGTATGGACTTTAATAGATCTGATTCTACAGTTTTTGCCAAAGCCATAAAAATCATGCGTTCAAATAGATCTACTGTTATAAAACAGTTAATTGATAGTAATGATGTTATCATTGTTGACATTACTATTCACCAGTTAAATGGATACATAACTGATATTTGATATGTATAGTTGTAATATATTGCTCTAGACATTTTGTGTCCGTTTTTCTACATAAATCAACTTACTACAGTACCACCGCCCTAAAGTGACCACTTTAACCCTTTCGCTGCCAAACTCTGTCGTCTGCTAACTTTGTCGTCTGCTATAAATTTCCAATTTTTTTAGTTTCTTCATTTTTGTTTCAAAAACATAGTAACAGTAACAAACAGTTTGGATCTTGATGAGACGCCGAGTTACTCGGCGTCTCATCTGGATCCAAACTGTTTGCATAGGTAATCACAGATCCGGCATTGGCAGCGAAAGGGTTAACAATAAACATATATATCTTTGAAAAGCAGGTGGTTGCTTAATGCAGGGCGAAAGTTATGCAGAAAGCTCCCACAGGAGCTTTCTGCAGTACTTTCGTCCTGTATTAAGCAACCACCTATCATTAAGATTCAGAGTTAGACCTTTTTGGTGGTCACGTGGGAGAGGTTTTTACTGTATTTTATAGATTTTCAGCAACAATAGCTACTGATGAGACCATAAAAGGCTTCATGTGGCATCTCTCAATATATCAAGAGACCACATGATCTTACAGCATGTCAGAAAGCAGAGAGCAAGAATTGTAACTACCATATATCACGTGCATAATCCGAACATGTAACTGGTAACAGTTTAACCTTTAACCCTTTCGCTGCCAACTTTTGTCGTCTGCAAACTTTGTCGTCTGCTACAATTTTCAATTTTCAACTTTTCTTCTTTTTATTCATAAAATAGTAACAGTAACAAACAGTTTGGATCCTGATGAGACGCCGAGTTATTCGGCGTCTCATCTGGATCCAAACTGTTTGCTTAGGTATTGACAGATGCGATATTGGCAGCGAAAGGGTTAACCATATATCTCATGAATATTCATATAAGAAAAAAAATGACAATATTTTTTTATAAATACAGTGGGACCTCGATTTCACGTATTACTTCGAGATAAAGGCAGTTCGATTCAGCCTATTACTAACTTTGAACATTTCTTGATATGACAGCTTAATGCAGATCGGAAGTAATGCTGAAAGCTCCAGTAAGAAATTTCAGCATTACTTGCGACCAGCGTCAATATCTCACATGTCTTTATAGACATGTACAGAGGTGGGTTTTAGAACATCTCTGTATTATAAATTTTAGAAGGGATCGAAAAAAATTATCCCGAGTTTATCGAAGTTCGAATTATCCGAGTTCGAGATATCGAAGTTGCTCTGTATCCAGTAGATGGATTTTTATAATGATATAAGTAAAACCTCTCTATAACGGCCACTAAATTGTGTTATTTAATTGGTATTTAGGACAGGTGGCTGCTTTGCTTAAAGCAAGGTGAAAGTAAAACAGAACGCTACTATAGGAACGTTCTGTTTTACTTTCACCTTGCTTTAAGCAGCCACCTGCCTTTAACACAAATACTTTATGTAATTTAGTGGTCGTTATAGAGAGGGTTTAATGTATAACACAGAATTTGTTTTTGCCATGGCAGATCTGATCTGGATCTACTCAGTGTGTAAATACGTCTTTTTGAGGAATATAGTACACGTTATGTGTATGAATTTGTGATAGTAAACAAATTGGACCCAGACTTCACAATAACAAGCATTTTGATTAGGATCCAAACTGTTTCAGTCCGTGGTAGTGATTTTGATAAAAAATGAAAACTGAAATAGACATTTTCAACGGACAAAGTCTTGTTAATGAAGCTACATGTAAACAAATTCAATCGTCTTTACAGAAGAACCTGTCTTAAGCGGACACCAGAAAGAGGTCTAATTATGGGCATGTAAGACAGGTGGTAGTTTAATACAGGTCAAAAGTAATGCGAAAACCCTCTATAGGAGTTTTGCATTATTTTGTCCTGTATTAAACGACCGCCTGCCGTGTAAGAGTCCTATGTTCAATAAATGAATGACCGCTTAAGACAGGCTCTATTGTATACATCGGTAATCGTCAAACAGGTGTTCTGTGTCTGAAATCATTCAAAATTTATTGTCCATGTAAATGAGACATGAATTGAGCAACGTTCTACGTGTCATTGAGTCGTGTGGTTAATGTTTATTGCTCCGTTAAAATTATTGCAAAACTGAAACTTGTCATTTCGGCAAGTTTTCAGTTGTCATTTAGTAGTGTGGGGTAATTATTCTTGTATCTGTACACTAGAGCCTGTCTTAAGCGTTCATTCATTTTATTGAACGTAGGAATGTTAAAAGCAGGTGGTTGCTTAATGCATGGCAAAATTAATGCAGAAAGCTCCTATATGAGCTTTCTGCATTACGTTAACTTGCATTAAGCTACCATCTGCCTTGCAAACACATAAATAGACTTCTTTGTGATGTCCGCTTGAGACAGGTTATACTCTGTATCTACAGTGGCAAAAAGTACAGTAGAACCCCTCTAACGCGACCACATAATGAATAAGTCTCTTTATAAGCAGGTGGGTGCTTGACGCAGGACAAAAGTAATGCAGAAAGCTCCTCTATGTTTATCTACAGTGGCACAAAGTACAGTAGATCTCTTTATAAGCAAGTGATTGCTTACTGCAGGAGCTTTCTGCATTACTTTTGTCCAGCATTAAGCTACCACCTGCATCTAGCACTCAGAATTATACCTCATTTAGGTGGTCGCATTAGCGGGGTTTTGCTGATGAACGAACCATTGTTCAACCTTTTACCTCTTAGATACGCCTTTGGGTGCCTTTTAAAACAGAGTAGATCCATATCAGATGGCTCCTGTAGGAGCCGTCTAACCAGGGCCTGCCTTGTTCGCTTTTGGGGTTATCCCATTCCCTCATGGGCTACTTTAGATCCAACCCTTTTTAGCTCGCCTGTTCGTAGAACAGTAGAGCTTATGCTATACCCCCGGCGTGAGCGTGAGCGTGAGCGTGAGCGTGAGCGTGAGCGTGAGCGTGGGCGTGAGCGTGGCCAAGGTTAAAGTTTTTTGGACGGGTTGTTTTAAAGCTTAATATTTGTACTAGGATGCTGACATTTTGTATGGAAGTTCATTTGAGGTTAAATATTGCTGTTATGAAGTTAAACATTAAAAATATTTTTCAATTTTATCAATTTTTGACATGTTTTGGACTTAGTCCTTTTGGCCACAAATCACCAGGTTAAAGTTTTTTGGACGGGTTGTTTTAAAGCTTAATATTTGTACTAGGATGCTGAAATTTTGTATGGAGGTCAAATATTGCTGCTATGAAGTTAAACATTAAAAATATTTTTCGTTTTATCAATTTTTGATATGTTTTGGACTTGATATGTTTTGGACTTAGTTTTTTGTGGGGCCAAAAATCACCAGGTTAAAGTTTTTTGGACGGGTTGGTATAAAGCTTAATATTTGTGCTATGATGCTGAAATTTGGTGAGAAGGTTCATATTGTCGTGACCCTTCCGACCATGCCAATATTTTTGCCCTTCTGACCTTGACCTTTGACCTACTTTTGCAAAAATCTTTAAATACCTATATTATTGGAGCCATTTGGCCTATGGCTTCCATACTTGGTATGACCATGCCAATATTTTTGCCCTTCTGACCTTGATCTTGACCTTTGACCTACTTTTTCAAAAATCTTTAAATGCCTATAGTATTTGAACCAATAGACCTAGGGCTTCCATACTTGGTATGCAACTTTCTTGTGTTAAGATTTTTGCAACAATATTATTGTTTGCCCTTCTGACATTGACCGTGACCTTTGACCTACTTTTGAAAAAATCTTTAAATGCCTATATTATTGGAACCAATAGGCTTAGGACTTCAATACTTGGTATGATCATGCCCACTTTTTTGCCTTTTGCCCTCCTGACCTTGACCTTTGACCTACTTTTGCAAAAATCTTTAAATGCCTATAGTATTTGAACCAATGGACATAGGGCTTCCATATTTGGTATGATCATGTCAACTTTTTTGCCCTCCTGACCTTGGCATTTGACCTACTTTTGCAAAAATCTTTAAATGCCTATAACATCCAACAATATTGTTGTTTTGCCTTCTGACCTTGACCTTCGACCTACTTTTGAAAAAATCTTTAAATGCCTATATTATTGGAACCAATAGGCCTAGGACTTCCATATTTGGTATGATCATGCCAACTTTTTTGCCCTCCTGACCTTGACCTTTGACCTACTTTTGCAAAAATCTTTAAATGCCTATAACATTTGAACCAATGGGCCAAAGGCTTCCATACCTGGTATGCAACTTTCTTGTGTTAAGACCTTTCCAACAATATTGTTTTTGCCATGTTACTTTGACCTTTGACCTACTTTTGCAAACTTCTTTAAATGCCTATAAAATTTGAACTGGTAGGCCAAGGGCTTCCATACTTGGTATGCAACTTTTTTGTCTTAAGACTTTTCCAACCATACCATTGTTTTTACCATGTGACCTTGACCTTTGACTTACGTTTGCAAAAGTATTTAAATGCCTATAGCATTGCAACAAATAGGCCTAGGGCTTCCATACCTGGTATGACCATGCCAACATGTTTGCCTTTCTGACCTTGACCTTTGACCTACTTTTGCAAAAGTTTTTAAATGCATATACTTCCATACTTGATTTGTATCTTTTCTGTCTGAAGACTTTTTCAAACACACCAATGTTTTTTTACCATATGACCTTGATATTTCACCTATTTTTGCAAAAATCTGTAAATGCCTATAACTTGGAACCAGTATACCTAGGACTTCCATACTTGGTATGACCATGCAAACATATTTGCCCTTCTGACATTGACCTTAACATTTGACCTACTTTTGCAAAAGTCTTTAAATGCATATAACATTGGAACCAATAGACCTAGGGCTTCCATACTTTGGATGTATATTTCCTGTCTTAAGACTTTCCAACCATACCAATGTTTTTTACCATGTGACCTTGACTTTGACCTTTGACCTTCTTTTGCAAAAATCTTTAAATGCCTATGCTATTGGATGCGATGGACATAGGACTTATATACTTGGTATGACCATGCTTATATACTTGGTATGACCATGCCAACATTTTTACCCTTCTGTCCTTCACCTTTGACCTACTTTTGCAAAAATCTTTAACTGCCTATTACATTGGAACCTGAATAGACCTAGGGCTTCCATATTTGGTATGTATCTTTTTATGCCCCCAACGGTGGGCATATAGTAGTCGCATTGTCCGTCTTTCCGTCTGTCCGTCCTTCCGTCTGTCCATCTGTCCGTCTGTCCGTCCGTCTGTCCTTCCTTCCGTCCCAAATTCGTGTCCGGTCTGTAACTTCTTCATCAATCAATCGATTTCAATATAACTTGCCACAAATGTTCACCAGACAGAGACGATGTGTCGCGTTCAACTCCCTGGTCCATGGGTCAAAGGTCAAGGTCACAGGGTACAATTACTTTGTCACAAATTTCGTGTCCGGTCTGTAACTTCTTCATCTATCAATGGATTTCAATATAACTTCACACAAATGTTCACCAGACAGAGACGATGTGTCGCGTTCAACTCCCAGGTCCATTGGTCAAAGGTCAAGGTCACAGGGTACAATTACTTTGTTACAAATTTCGTGTCCGGTCTGTAACTTCTTCATCTATCGATGGATTTCAATATAACTTGACACAAATGTTCAACACACAGAGACAATGTGTCACGTTCCACTCCCGGGTCCATGGGTCAAAGGTCAAGGTCACAGGGTACAATTACTTTGTTACAAATTTGGTGTCCGGTCTGTAACTTCTTCATCTATCGATGGATTTCAATATAACTTGCCACAAATGTTCAACACACAGAGTCGATGTGTCGCGTTCCACTCCCAGGTCCATGGGTCAAAGGTCAAGGTCACAGGGTACAATTACTTTGTCACAAATTTCGTGTCCAGTCTGTAACTTCTTTATATATCAATGGATTTCAATATGATTTGGCACAAATGTTCACCAGACAAAGATGATGTGTCGCTTTCAACTCCTTGGTCCATGGGTCAAAGGTCAAGGTCACAGGGTACAATTACTTTGTCACAAATTTGGTGTCCGGTCTGTAACATCTTTATCTATCAATGGATTTCAATATAACTTGGCACAGAGTTTCACCAGACAAAGACGATGTGTCACGTTCAGCTCCCCGGTCCATATGTCAAAGGTCAAGGTCTCAGGGTACAATTACTTGTTTATCTGTGAATGGATTTCAAAGGAACCTGGCACAAATGTTCACCACACAAAGACGATGTGTCAACTCCCTGGTCCATGGGTCAAAGGTCAAGGTCACAGGGTACAATTTTTGGGGGCATTTGTCACATGACTGTGACATCTCTTGTTTGTTTAATAATCTTCTTAAATTTATGAAAACTGGTATTTGGTTGCCTTTAGTTGTGATATTGATGCAGTTCAGTTTAAATTGAAAATTGATTTTTTTTGTATTCAATATGACACGTTTTAGACTTAACTTTTAAACAGGCGAGCATCAGGTGGCTTTGACATCATTTCTGGTTTTTTATAAATCTACTGAAAAGGAGCATTAACTAGAGAAAAGGATTTTTTTTTAGAATTTTGTAGTTTGAAACCATTGTGATAAATAGGGCATTTGCTCCTATATGAGCAAATGCTCTATTTATCACAATGGTCTCAACAGGTGACTATTGCAGAGACGTCAAAAGGCGTCAATAAGAGGGAATGGGTAAAATAGACTTGATTCTACACTACTTATTAAAAAATAATTATGGACAAAACTTCCATTGTTCGTCAACCATAATAACATGCTGCTAATGATTATGGTCATAAAGTAATGATTTCTCGTGTAAATATGTATGAGGTAAGTGGGCAGGTTCAATGCCTCCTACCCCCCCCCCCCCCCCCCCTCCTTTTGCGTTTATTCAAATAAATATACACGATGCCTGCTATATGCAGGCAGCATCAGCGACAAAACCATGACACTACACGGACAACATTGATCAATGCCTTTACTCTGTCCTATAAACAACAACAGCAGAAAAAAACAGGATGATTTAAATAAGTGCAATTATATTAAAAGCCATTCAGAGATTGAACGGAATACATACAAGTGAGTTCACTATGCATCACTGAGAACTCACTAGGCGAATTATAATGAGACCGAAGGTGATTTGACGTGACAGTCTCCAAATGAGATGAAGCACGTGGTGATTAGTACAGCCAGCAGTTCTTGCGTACAGTCTTACTCTCTTTTCTAATGCCTATAGCATATATATGTAACTCAACAGAAGTAATCCTCTATTACTCTATGAATACGTCTTTGCAAACAGAGCAGACCTAGATCAGCCGGCTCTGTTTGCTTATGAAATAATTTACAGTTTCTGCTTTGGTGAAAAATTCCTGTGTTCAGCCATCAATTAATTAATGTTCATAATGTCATTTCTTACATGAGCTACCACCATAGGAACAAATGCTCTATTTATCATATTGATTTAAAACTATAAAATTCTTAAAATTTCCGTTTTTCTAGTAAATGCTCCTTTTCGGTAGATTTATTCACAGAGGTTGGGCCTAAAAGAAGTCTAAAAGGGAATGGGTTAAGGGCGGGAAAAATTGTCAAGAAACTAGCCCATGACCTTATATAGTCAGTTGTGAGTTTGCCTGAAGATTTTCCCTAGTTCGAATTTAAGGCGGAGATAAAAATTCTTCAGGTGGACATCGATGTGTATATTGATACAAAACCATACATTTTATAACATAAATATTGTTGCAATACAATAGAACCTGTCCTAAGCGGCCATTCATTTACTGAACATAGGAATCTTAAAAAGCAGATGGTTGCCTAAGGCTGGACAAAAGTAATGCAGAAAGCTCCTATTGGAGCTTTTAACATTACTTTTGACCTGCATTAAGCTACCACCTGCATTACAGACACATAATAAGACCTCTTTTTAATGGTAGCTTAAGACAAGTTCTAAGGTAATACATGTACTATTTAAGACTGCTTCTAAAGATGGCTCCTGGCCATATTTTGGCGGTTTCAATCAATTGGCATTAGTTGGCATTTGGTCAAAATAGGTTTTAATTGGTGATTCTGAAAAAATCTGATCGGGGTCTGCTCTGTTTGCAGGTTGAATTAGCATACATCTGACTCTACTGTTTCTACCAATACCAAACAATCCTGTGTACATATACCAATATAACATTTCAGCTAATAACTATTCATGGTGGCATTATTTCTTACATGAATATTCAACAGGGAACTTGTTTGAAGGTCTCCTGTGGTTACTTTTAACTGATCGCTGTATAGAGGTTGTATTTGCTGTATTAACCCTTTCCTCCATAAATATGCCTTTCTACGCCTTTGTAAAATTCATCTGTAGAAACCATTGTGATAAATAGAGCATTTGCTCCTATAGGAGCAAAATTTTTAATGCTCTATTTATCACAATGGTTTCAAATTACAAAATTCTAAAATTTTCTTTTTCTCTTGTTAATGCTCCCTTTCGGTAGATTTATTCAAAGAGGTTGGATCTAAAATAGTCTATGGAGGAAAGGGTTAAAGTCATGGTAGCCCTTGTACAGACAGACAACCTCAATTGAACCATCATAATGCTAAAATCGTCGAAGACTGCATGGTAAAACTCTTATCTGAAGAAAGTTTAACTTATTTCTCTGATTCTTTCAAACTTACTCGGCATGGCATCAGGATCAAAACTGTCTGATACTCGGTCAATAGTTTTTCAAAATCTTGAACGAATCGAAAGTAGGCCAAATTTGCACCAGCTCAGACTTTAATCCATTCCCTCATAGGCTATTTTAGATATAACCTCTTTGAATAAACCTACCGAAAAGGAGCATTAACTAGAGAAAAAGAAAATTTCAGAATTGTGTAGTATTGAAACCATTGTGATAGGAGCAAATGCTCTATTTTTCACAATGGTTTCAAGAAGTGACTATTACAGATGCGTAGAAAGGCCTATTTATGGAGGAAAGGGTTAAACAGACATTTATTGTTACAGCAGTATAAGGATTAATAGCTCCTAATTGAGATATTTTGTTTTGGAGAATATTTCTGGCAAATATCATCCCTTTTAACAAATCGAAGACCGAGCAAATTTAATTTGAACGTTCTCTGCAAATAATCGAGCCTCCTTCAATGGCTCTTGCCAATTTTAATCAAATTAAAGGGTGTTTTAAATCTATTCATGAGCGAAATCATACAATCAGATTTCTCGTAAATTGTGTTAATGCTCGGTGGAAAATTTAACGCAATCTTGATTTATTCCTCACATTTACCAATCCGTAAAAACTACTGAACCGTGATGAACTCATTTATCTAATCCCACACGAACATTCATCAATTCATATCCGGTGCAATACGGCTTTGTTGAGCCGCAAATGTCACGGAATTGTATTCGTCTCACGTGTGATTTTTTCCACGTTTGCTACGTACGGAATTCTTCACTTTATTGTCATTTGCATCGCACTAAAAACGGACGGGTCCTCCAGGGGAACCGACAACTTCGCACGGAGGTAACTCCGTACTTAAATAATGTTGAAAACAAACAAGGAAGTCGGGCTACTTTTTATGTAATTAACCCTTTCCCTTATGTAAGCGCATTTTGACGCATCTGCAAACAGAGTAGACCCAGATCAGGAGTTTGCTTATGGTGTAATATACATTTAATTCTACAGCTTCTGCCTGAGCCAAAATGTCATATGTTCATATACCATTATAAAAAATTTAATATTCATGAATTCATTATATCCTACATGAATTTTCACCAGGAAAAGGGTTAAATAACCACTAATTACATCGTACTTAAAGCTATTTTGTCACTAATAAATTGACTTGGTGTTTTACTTGGCGAACGGTGGTCAAACCATTTTGGGTAGAAATTAATCTCGTGGCAAATCAAAGTTAAAACCTATACGTTAATTTATTTGTAGAGTCAACAACTGCAATAAGCAACCACCTGCTTTTTTAAACTCCTACGTTCATTAAATGAATAGCCACTTAAGACAGGTTATATTGTACGTCGTGGACTGGCTGTCAAGGTTCGTAGTGTGTGCATGTCCGTCCGTTTTCAACGCAGTTCATTCGCAATTCACAAGCTGAATATCATGGCTATTAACCCTTTCCCTCATATTACCGCATTTCCACGTATGTGCAAACAGAGTAGACCTAGATCAGACGGCTCCTATAGGAGACCTGACTCTAATAATAGACCTGACTCTACAGTTTCTACCAATACCAAATTACCCTATGTACATATAAAAATTCAGTTAATAAATATTCATGATGTCATTATTTCTTGCATGAATATTTAACAGAGAAAGGGTTGAATTATTATAGGTTGTGTCACTATTTACACAAAGCTGTCATTGATCATAGCAAAACAATGTACACTTAGATCATCTGTAGGGCTGAAAATGCGGAATCTGGTCATGATTTGGGTCAGCACTGCTTGTAAACTTAACAATTTGCTTTCTTCTCGATAACTTTTTCGTTCATTAACCCTTTCCTTCATATAAATATGTTTTCACGTCTTTGCAAACAGAGTAGACCCAGATCACACGGATCCTGTATGGGCCATCTGAACAGGGTCTGCTCTGTTCGCTAATGGCTTTTGTGTGCTTCGTTGGGTTCCAAAATGGCTATGTACAATGTTCCACCTTCCATATTTCATTATTACTATTTTGTTCATGACTATTCAGTAGGTATTGAAATTTTGAATAAGTATAGAACAGGAAAAGATTAATTGAAAACCTATTCATAAATGTTTATAACCTTTCCTCGCTAGAAAACCACAATGTTTGTTTATCACTACCAAAGCTGAATCATGACAACTCGTACAATTTGGAGGAAAAATAAACAATTGTACATTGTAAGCACAACCTTTTAATTTCATGAAAACAAAAGAATTTGTATTTGTAAAACATGATGATGCATATTTATTAAAATAAATTTTAGTGACACATGCTCAAAGACGTTTTAGGCTCTTGCCAAAAACTGAATTAGGTTTCATAAGCAAACAGAGCAGACCCAGATCAGACTGTTCCTACATGAGCTGTCTGAACTGGGTCTACTCTATTCGCTAAGGCGAACATATATGTATGGCAATTGCGTATGGCAAAGCCGAACATATGTGTATGTCTTCAGTATTGGGTTAGTCATTACTATTACAGTAAAAACACTCTAATGCGACCACCAAAAAGGGGTATAATTCACAGTGGCAAAGGCAGGGGGTAGCTTAATGCAGGACGAAAGTTATGCAGAAAGCTCCTACAAGAGCTTTCTGCATAACTTTCGTCCTTCATTAAGCAACCATCCGCTTATGAAGACAGCTATGTGTGCTCTTTAAGTGGTCGCACTAGAGGGGGTTTACTATATATTATCTACCAACATAATATTTCGTCGCCACGAAATCCCGACTGGATCAATGCTGACTGGTTGTAAGATCTCTCGTTCGTTGATCATATATTTTTTCATCACTGCAATACAGACGTGTGTCATATGATCCGCTGGTATTGGAGTATTACAATCAGCCAACCAACATTATTGTTTATACCCGATGAATGCAGGAAATAATGACACCATGGATATAAATTAGATTTTTTGCTATGGCATAAACACACATGGTGATATTTTTGCCATGGCAGAAACATTAGAATCAGATTTATCTTGTTTCACAAGCAAACAGGCAGGCCCTACGTCAGACGGTCCCTACATGGGCTGTCTGAGCTGGGTCTATTCTGTTTGCAAAGGTGGGAAGAAGCATATATATGGAGCAAATGGTAAACATTAATTAATCTCTACCAAAAGAATACTTCTCGCCACGAACTCCCGATTGGATCACGAATGTCCGAATACGGTGAAATCCTTCTAAACCTGAATTCTAGTAGGGAACATTTTAGATACTACAGGCAGGTGGCTGCTTAATGCAAGGTGAATGTCATACAGAAAGCTCCTCCAGGAGCTTTCTGTATGACTTTTGCCCTGCATTAAGCTGCCACTTGTCTTCAAGACCGATATTTATGCTAAATTGGACATCCAGTTTAGTGGGCTTACATTGTATAAGATGTAACTCTCACTAATCACAGTTTCTCTCCACCACAACAGTACATTATTATGATTCAATTGCATTACGGCATTACAACCAATCAACTTACAGTAGTATTCTTGTATTCACTTTCTCGTACACATTGCATCTTTATTGGCATTCGCAAACAGCTTGGATCCAGATGAGACGCCGAGTAACTCGGCGTCTCATCAGGATCCAAGCTGTTTGACACCGGGTCAAACGTTTTCCAAAAGATTGAACAAATAGTAAGTCGAAGAAAAGTTGAAAAATAAGAGTTTGAGCAAACATTTGTTTTGTTCAGTGCGAGAAGTGTTAATATAAGGAAATATCAACAATAATTCGCCCTTAACCTTTTCCCTTATATAAATGTAAGCGCATTTTGACGCATCTGCAAACAGAGTAGACCCAGATCAGACGGCTCCTATAGGAGTGGTGTAATATAGATCTAATTCTATGAGCTTGTGCCTGAGCCGAAATATTTTGTGTTTATATGCCATTATAAAAAATAATCTTATTTATATTCATGACGTCATTATTTCCTGCATGAATATTCATCAGGGAAAGGGTTAAGCCTTTCAACCCTGAAGCTTTAAATGGACTATTCCAAAATTCAAACAGGCCAAGCTTACCATGTATATTCGGGATTTTTTAAAGAAAAAAATGTACATGTAATATGACAGGCAGTGTAGATCCTGATGAGAGGGCTCCTCTAGACACCCTTTTATCCGGATCTACACTGTGTACATGCAACATTAATGACTCGTTTTACGCACTAAAAGTATTCACCTTTACCCCACTATAAAACAAATAATTTGTTCTTTAATTTGGATCTTGTGTACGTTCGACTACTTCCGGGTTTACCCTTTCCCTCATATAAACCGCATGTTCACGCATTCTCAAACTGAGTAGACCCAGATCAGACGGCTCCTAAAGGAGCCGTCTGATCAGGGTCTACTCTGTTTGCTTTTGATATGATATAGATCAGATTCTACAATTTTTTGTCAAAGCAAAAACTCTCTTTGTTTACATTATGAAAATATACATGATGTCATTGTTTCTTACATGAATATTAAACAGGGAAGGGGTTAAACAAGCTTTTTGGAAACTAATGATCCAGTGTCAAACAGCATAAATCCTAATAAGAGGCCGGTTCTCATCTGGATCCAATCTGTTTGCAAATGAGATTCTGGCTGCGGTTAGCAAGAGTAGCAAGAGTACGGTTTATTCAATTTAATAAATCTCTTCATTTTGGATAGATAAAACGTCTACTTTAATTTTCAGCGTTTAGTAATTTTCATTTTTCTTTGTAAAACAAAAAGCAAAGCAACGAACAGTTTTGATAATTATGACGTGACCATCGGTGTCTCATCTGGATCTAAACTGTTTTAAAAGGTGGTCTTAGATTCGTCATTAGCAGTGAAAAAGCTAGCTCGCAAAAGAAACGTGTATGCATTAAATAAATATGGTTAAACCCTTCTCCTGTTAACCGCGTCCAGACTCGCATTTGCAAACAGCTTGGATCCAGATGAGACGCCAAGTTCCTCGGAGTTTGATCAGGATCCAAAAACTTGATCGAATCGAAGTAATCACCCGATCCTTTGTTACAGCACGATAAGGGTGGGGTTTGATGTTGACTACGGTAAATTGTACGGATCCACTGGGTATCGAGCTTGAACGTACATGTAGCTCGAGATCCCATTGTACAGTAAAACTTATCTAAATAGGACTTTCAATTTAGTATAAACATCGCTCTTAGACAAAGATGGAAGCTTAATGCAGGATCAAAGTCAATCTACATTCTTCTCAACTAGAATTCCCATTTAGTTTTACTGTATATAAATGCAGGTGTACGAACGAAATATCTGGCTACGTTTTGATTATGTACGAACAGAAATAATATTGAGTTAGATTTTGAATGACGACAAGCAGGTTTGTCTAGCTAAGCATGTGACATTTTGTTGTATACAGACAAATCAGATTTCGAGCAGGAATGTTAAGCTTGACATTCGATTAAGTAAAGAATATTAATGTCTGGCTAGAAATTAATTCTTGTCACTTATATTCCCTGTATAAAATAGAATATTTAGACAAATGTTCTGGTTCATTGGTTATGTAAGGAGACATGGAATGTCGCGCACGTACATGTTACGTATTTTGAATTTGAGCTAACCTTTTCAGTACGGGGCACATGTCATTAATGTCCCTTTGCAAACAGTGTAAACCCAGATAAGGGTGATTTTAGTGGGGCCGCCTCATCAGAATCAGCACTCTTAGTCATCTTACACTAACAGTTTTTCTCAACCCATTCCTCCATAGGCTATTTTTCCTCCATAGGCTATTCAAAGTCATAGAGACCTAAAACAACTGTGCGTGACACTCTGCCATCCAAAGATGTACTCACACACCAAAGTTGGCATTCTACCTCAGGTAATACAGGATATACGCTTTGGACAATGTTTTTCTATAACTGAGGTCAGCGGTCAAGGTAACATATACCTGAAAAACCTGTAGGTGATACTTTGCCATTTCAAAATGTACTCACACACCAAATTTTGCATTCCTACCTCTAGTATTATAGGAGATACGCACCGGACAAGTTTTACTATACCTGAGGTACACTATATCTGAGGTAAGCGGTCAAGGTCACAGATACCTGAAATCTAGCATTTCTGCCTCAAGTAATAATTATAGGAGATACGCTCCGGACAATGGGTTAAATAGGTTTTTCTATAGCTCAGGTAAGCATCAAGATAAAGGTCACGTGGAACTGAAATGCTATGCGACACTCTGTCATCCCAAGATGTATTCACACACCAAATTTGGCTTTCCTACCTCAAGTAATACAGGAGATATGCTCCGGACAACGTTTTTCTATACCTGAGGTCAGTTGCCATGGTCAATGTCACAGAGGCCTGAAAATGGTACGCAACACTCCGTTGTTCCAAGATGTACTCACACACCAATTTTGACATTCCTCAAGTAATATAGGAGATACGCTCGAGACAATGTTTTCTATAACTGAGGTCAATGTCAAGTTCACAGAGACTTGAAAGTAGTACACGATACTCCGCCATCCTAAGATGTACTCACACACCAAATTCGACATCCCTACCTCAGGCAATATAGGAGATAATACTCTTGAAAGGCAACACACGCGTGCACACGGATACACAGGTACATGGACACACACACGAACAGTTCGATTACTATACATGAAAATTGTCGGAGCAAATTGACCCTCTTTTGCATAACTTCATATTAACGTTGTTCTCTCCGGACAGACGTACGGACGAACTGATGGACAAGAGGAAGATTATATACCTCCCACATTGCCCTGTGTGTGTGTGTGTGTGTGTGTGTGTGGGGGGGGGGGGGTAATAAGTTAACCCTTTCAACGCTAATTGTTCTGAGTGGAATATCGCATCAGTGATTAACGATATAGTCTATTCAGTATGAAAGGCTTTAACTTGCTTGACGACAGTGCAGACTCTGGTCTGAGGACCCCTCTGATTCGGGTCAACACTGTTTGTAAATGCCAACACAAGCACGTGCAGTATTCAAAGTGTTAACCCATCCATTCCTACTGACGCATTTTGACGCCTCTGTAAAAGTCACTTTTTGAAACAAATTGTGATAAATAGGGCATTTGCTCCATAGGAGCAAATGCTCTATTTATCACAATCGTTTCAAAACTACACAATTCTTAACGTTTGCTTTTTCTCTTGTAAATGCTCCTTTTTGGCAGATTTATTAAAAGAGGTTGGGTCTAAAATAGCCTAAGAGGGAATGAGTTAATATAGCATTCGATAGAAACCGTGAAGGCATACACTATGTCGGGCAGACATACGCCTTCCCAAGTTTTACTAATGTAGACATTAGATTTTATAGAAGGAAAGGAAATGACGGGTGTAATTTATAGCTTGAGTTATTTTTTATTCTATATATGGAATATGAAAAACGAGCAGGATTGTCTGGGATGACATAAAAAATAAATACACGTACCGAGGAAGGATATTTAGTAAAACAATTGATTTTACAGCGAAACCTCTCTAAACGAAAATTCTAGCATAGAAGAATTTAGATACGTTTAAGTAGGTGGCTGCTTAATGCAGGGTGGGTGAAGGTCCTGCAGACATTTTCTAGAGGAGCTTTCTGCATGTTTTTCACCCTGCATTAAGCTACCATCTGTCTTCAAGACCGATATGGATATTAAATTGAACGTCCGGTTTAGAAGAATTTTACTGTATATAAGAAAAATGTAATACATAAATACTTGAATTGCTCTGATCTATTATTTCGACCACTGTGGGCCTTTTTCAAAGATTTTGGAATATTTCCTTCATTAAGAAAAATGGACGAACAGAAATATCTGGCGTAATTCTTTACCTAAAACAAGACAACTTTCTACACCTTTTCAAACAGAGTTGACCCAGATCAGTCCGTTCGTTTAGGCGTTTGCTTGAGTCTCAAACCATTCTCAAGCATAAGACCAATCAGATACTTGAGAATAAAACCAGACTCAGAAGACCCAATTGTTGATGAATATGGACCCGAGGTTATAAAACTTGCTTGAGTCTGAGATCATTCTGAAGCATCTGATTGGTCAGATTCTGAGTTTGATCAGAATTTGACAAATTGGGTACTTGAAAATGATCTCAGACTCAGACTCAGGCTCACAAGTTTTTTAACCTTTGGTCATGGCCCTGGGTCCATGCTTATAAAACTTTTAGTTGAGTCTGAGTACGTTCTCAAGCTTTTGATTGGTCAGATTTGAACCTCTGGCTCAAATCTGACCAATCAAAAGCTTGAGAACTCAAATCTGACCAATCAAAAGCTTGAGAACTCAAATCTGACCAATCAAAAGCTTTCAAACTACAGCTTCTCAGCAATTACTTTTTCCCTAGACCGACACTCACGCCAATAGTGGAAGTATGGATCTGTGGTGTCTACATAACTTGTCTGATATATTTCTTGACGACAACATTACCCAGATGCCATATTCTGTCTGTCTTTTACATTTCCCTACAACATCACAATAATAAATCAGACAATGTCCAGGGAATCTTAATTCTATTGAAAATACTGCTATATACATGTGACATGTTTTTTCGTAACCAGCAGATTTTTTAAAAGATATGTTGTTGTCTATGCAGCTAACTATATTACAGTAAAACCTCTCTTAACCGGAATTCTAGTAGAGAAGAATTTAGGTATTTTAGACAGGTGACAGCTTAATGCAGGGTAGAAGTCATGCAGTAAGCTCCTCTAGGAGCTTTCTGCATGACTTCCACCCTGCATTAAGCTGTCACCTGTCCCCAAGACCGATATTTATACTAAATTTAATGTCCGGTTAAGAGAGGTTTTACTGTAATATTCTTTAGAGATTACATAGGACAGAGCTACAGTCATAACACGCAGACGGTTCGTATTTCTATTCGACCCTTATCCTACCAATCGCAACCTACCATCATTTGCAAACAGCTTGGATCCAGATGAGACGCCGAGTAACTCGGCGTCTCATCAGGATCCAAGCTGTTTGACACTCGGTTGCTAGTTTCGCAATAGCTTGAACGAATCGCAGAGGAATAAGCATTGCTTCATATCAGAGTTTGAGCAAACAATTTTGACAGAATAAGAGTTAGTTTAATTTTCAGCTGAAGTCCCGATTTTAATTTCCGGGTGTTTCGTTTCTTAGGAGATTGAAGCGGTTTTATGTTATTTGACTGTTGCGATTACTTTTCTCGGTCAGCATTTAACACTTTCCTGTTCAATATTCATGTAAGAAATAATAACATCATGAATATTTATTAGATGATTTTGTTTATAATGTTAATTTTTTCAAATGAATGTTTTGCTGGGACAAAAACTTTAGAATCATGTAATGTCGTTTGGAAACAGTTTGGATCCAGATGAGACGCCGAGTTTGATATTCTGAACGCAAATATCGGGAAAAGAATATTGTATTTAAAAATGGTATAGCATTGCTGCAGACGACAATTTACATATAAATATATGTGAGTGTTGAGAGTTAACCAAGTGTATGTACATTTGTCGTCTGCATCAAAGTAAACTAAAATCCGGAGACGGAAGGAGAACGTCGGATCCTTGTGCTATCTCCATTTTGTCGTACCCTTTATTAGTTTTCTACAGTTAATCATGATTGCAGCTCAAACGTTGAGTACACTAGGTTAGCGATAGGCGGATCCAGTTTGTTTCGCTACTACAGTTAAATCGCTCTAAACCTGAGTTATAGTAGAGACGAGTTTAGATACAATTAGGCAGGTGGCTGCTTAATGCAGCGGGAATATCATGCAGAAAGCTCCTTGATGAGCTTTCTGCGTGACTTTCACCCCCCATTAAGCAGCCACCTGTCTCTAAGACCGATATTTATACTAAATTGAAAATTCGGTTTAGAGAGGTCTTACTGTACACGTCTTTTCGTTTTACATGCAGTTTTGTACTGTATTTGCCATCGCGGTTGTTGTTGATGATATGCTTATTTAAACTGTTTGTCTTTTAGGGTGGGGATGGAACAAGTGTCAGGATGGGTGTCCAAATCCGGTTTAAACCTAAAGTGACCCTTGTCACTGATCGTTCCAAGGCGGTACTTCCTTCTTCCCTCTAATTATTGTTTGTTTTGTCTCTGTGGGTCTCTTTTCTCTTTTGACATGCATGTACATTCATTTGCTGATATTTTTGTCATGTTGCTGTTCGGGCGACTGTGTGTTTTGTATGTGGTGTTTCATGCATGACTCATATATTTACTTTCCTATTCAAATTACAGTAAACCCTCTCTTAACCGGGAGTTACATTTAGTATAAATATCTGTCTTTGGGACAGGTGACAGCTTAATACAGGGTGGAAGTCATGCAGAAAGCTCCTAGAGGAGCTTTCTGCATGACCTTCACCCTGCATTAAGCAGTCACCTTCTCTACTAGAATTCCGGTTAAGAGAGGTTTTACTGTAGAAACGTTATCAAAGTGTCAAACAGTTTGGATCCTGATGAGACGCTATGTCAAATATTTCGGCCTCCCATCTAGCTACTGAATCTGCAAGGGTTTTCACTAAATAACCCGTAGTATGAATAGAGTAAGCATTCAGTATACAATGAACGCTCAAAATTTCGAACTCTGATAACTCGAACTGTGGGATAACTCGAAGTAAAAGTTCGGTCCTTCCCAAATTTACAATACAGAATTGTTATACAACGTATCATCACGCATATCTAGAAACCCATGTGGCAGCTTAATGCATGACGAAAGTAATACTGGGGAGCTTCCAGCATTACTTTATACCTGCATTAAGCTGTGAACCTAAGAAATTGTATAGATTAGAAATCGGATGACTCGAACATCTGTTATCTCGTAGTAATTTGTATTGTCCCTTGAAGTATCGAGGTATCGAGGTTCAACTGTAGCAAGGAGGACCTGGTCTGCATTTTCAAACAGTTTTGATCCAGATGAGACGCCGTGTAATTCGGCGTCTCATCAGGATACAGAATTCGGATGATGAAAGTTAAACTGTGTGGTAGTCTGTGTGGATACAGCATGTTTTATACACAGGTACCAGGCGCATGACCAGTGCATACAATTTAATACTACTGACAAACAACTTCAAATATACTATTAAACATCATACTTTGACAGAAAAAAAAGTTTTTATTTTTTTAGTCGTATAGTATAATAAATACTATGTATATTCATAGTATTATACTATACGAAAAAAATCAAATCTTTTAATTGAAGATGTTTATCAGTAGTATTTCTTTATGTTTTATGCGCCTGGCACCTGTGGTTTTGCAGTATATTCCAAGCTGTTCAACAGTAATTTATCAAACATTCTTAATCGAATCGGACGCAACTACATCACGCAAGAGATTTGAAGTTGAGCTGACATCCTTTTTACAGTAGAATGATGGTTAACCACGGGCACCAGCCACGGCTGATAGCACGTTCTTCTGGTTCCCTTCTTACTAAAGATCATACGACCAAAATTATTGCCAGTCTTTACGACCATCTCTAATACTCGGATATGTGAGATTATCGCACATTCTAGTGTTCTGCAACCTTTTCTTTCATATAAACGCTTTTTCACACATTTATAAACAGAGTAGACCCAGATCAGACGGCTCCTGTGGGAGCCGTCTGATCAGGGTCTGCTCTGTTTGCTTATGGCATGATATAGGTCTGATTCTACAACTATTGTTTTGTAATGTCATATTATGAATGAACAGTTTTGCCATGAAAATCCTTAAAAAACCATAAGCAAACAGAGCAGACTCTAATCAGACGGCGCCTACAGAAACTGTCTGATATGGGTCTACTCTGTTTGCAAATGCATAACCAATTACCTCATAAGCTACTTTTAGACCCACCTTATTTGAATAAATCTGCCGAAAAGGGTCATTTACTAGCAAAAATGTAAAATTTTAAAATTTCGTCGTTTTGAAACCACTAGGATAAAAAGAGCTCTATTTATCACAATGGTTTCAAAAGCCGACTTTTACAGAGGCGTCAAAAGGCGTCAATATGAGGGAATTGGTTAAGATGGGTCTACTCTATTTGCAAGTGGGTCATCATAGCTGTCTATGATGTATAGGGTAAAAATATATTTGTCTGCTGATATGTAATGAACGATCACATTTTCTCAGAGTTTCTCATCCAAATTAATTTCAAATGTTGTCGGTCTTTACCATTTGCGTGCTTTGGCTTAACCCTTTCCCTGCCAATAGGAACTTTGAGATCACTAATGCAAACAGCTTAGATCCAGATGAGATCCCAGTTCATAAATGACGTTTCATCAGGGTCCCAACTTTTTGATACCGTGATAATTATTATGCGTTTGAAAACATAACAATAGAACATAAGTGAAAGATACAAAAATCCAGCGGGTGACAGATTATGCGGACGGCAATTATTGGCAGTCAGTTAATCAGAATTTCATTCCCATTTGTGCGATGTTTTCCATCAAATGAAAAGATAAAAAAAGAAATATTGAACGATTTGTTGCAGACGAAAGCAGACACAACTAGGATCTATTGCTACTTTCTATTTTCACCCTTGATTCTGATATATGTCTACATCACGTGCTGATAGACGTTTGGCTATTACAGTGAAACTTCTCAAAAGCGACTACTAAAACAATGTCTATATCTGAGTCTTAACTCTGTTGTCCCTAAATGATGTGTCAAACATTTTTTGATCGTGATCAGAAGCCGCGTTTCTCGGCGTCTCATCTGGATCCAAACTGTTTGCAAATTCGCCCATTGGAGCAACATCTTTGGGTCGCTTTCCGGCAACTTCGACGGCGAAAGAGTTAACTCATTCCCTCATATTGACGCCTTTCGACGCCTTTGTCAAAATCTCTATCTGAAACCATTGTGATAAATAAAGCATTTGCTCCATATGAGCAAATGCTCTGCTTCCCTCATATAAACGTGTTTTTACGCATCTGCAAACAGAGTAGACCCAAATGAGATGGCTCCAATTGGGAGCCGTCTGATCAGGGTCTGCTCTGGTTGCTAATGGAATTTGAAAGATGTTTCTTTACTTTACAAAATGGCAATAATGTTGCACACCTTCCATATTTCATTATAATTATGTTATCATGAATATTCAGTAGTAACTGAAATTTGAAATAAACATACCAGGGAATTGTAAAGCAACCACTAGCTTGTAAAGACAAGTGCGATTATTCACAAAGTGGTTGCTATAGAAGGGTGTTACTGTATCTATTAGATAATTTAAAATCAAGTTCACTCGGTCGCTGAAAAGCATTGTTGTCTGCAAAACGTGTCGTCTACTTTAAATATATTTTGAATGGTAAAACAACCCATGGCATATAATCAAAACAGCAAACAGTTTGAATCCTGATGAGACGCCGAGTTACTTTGCGTCTCATCTGGACCCAAACTGATTGCATAGGTGGTCACATATATTTGCGATTGGCATTAAAAGAGTTAAGAAAGACGGTAGATTTCCTAACCTTGAGATAGTTTATTTGTTCATGAATTAGATTTAAATCAGCTGAAAATCTTTCGAATAATCGCTAATAATCTAATTTCATAAAGCAAGAGCCGCCTACGGCGCTAACGCTCGTCTTATTTGGTGCTAGTCCACCATACACTTCTCCTCAAAGAGATCTACCAACCTATGAAGCTTCATGTTGATACCTCTTATACTTTTTGATCAATCAGCTACATTAAAGTTTTTGCACGCCGCCGATGACGACGCCAACGCCAACGCCTACGACCCTGGCATCACAATAGCTCGACGTTTCTTCGAAACAGACGAGCTGATATTCGCTAATAATTTAATTTGATAAAATAATCGCCAATAATTCAATTAGCGAATTCAGCATGATTCGTCTTTCAAGTCGCTAATACTATTTTGAATTCAGCGTAATATTGATTATCAATGCCAGTCTTTAAGACAGGTGGCAGCTTAATGCAGGGTAAAAGTCAGGCAGAAAGCTATTCGTGACTCATCTTGCATTAAGCAGCCACCTGTCTAAAGACCTACATTTTTTATAAAAAAAAAATCTGTTTAGAGGGAGTTTACTGTACATCTTTCAAACAATCGCTAATATTATTTTGAATTCAGCGTAATACATCTTAATTTCTGAAGTGGGCGATCAATTGATTTACATGACAACGGCTGGTAATTAAGTTAATTGTGAAATAGCGTAACCCGTTGAATGCGGAAAATGAATGATTAGTCTTTGTGCAAACAGCGTAGACCCGAATCAGAGGACTCCTAGAGGAGTCCTCTGATCAGGGTCTACACTAATTGTCATTCAAAATCCTCAAGCACAATTAACCTTTAGCCTGCTATGGGTGGAAAAGTGAATACCTATGCAAACAGTTTGGATCCAGATGAGACGCCGAGTAACTCGGAGTCTCATCAGGATTCAAACTGTTTGACACCCTGATTGCATTTTGGTAGACACATTGAATATAGCTTGAAAATTGGAAATGTAGTAGGTAAAAACTTTTGTAAGAATAATTTGCCCAGCAGGCTAAAGGTTAAGCATTTCACAGTCGAATCGTATCGAATATTCAACGCATACAGTAAAACCTCTCTATAACGGCCACTAAATTACATTAAGTATTTTGTGTTAAAGACAGGTGGCTGCTTAAAGCAATGTGAAAGTAAAACAAAACGCTCCTATATGAGCGTTTTGTTTTACTTTCACATTGCTTTAAGCAGTTACCTGCACTAAAAACCAACTAATTTACACAATTTAGTGGCCGTTATAGAGAGGTTTTACTGTATAAGGGTCACGTGGTACCTGTCACTTTCAATCTTTGATAATACTTCTATTATTGTTAAGTGTAACCCTTTACCTGATAAGAGACGCATAGCGACGCATTAGAACACAATGTAGATCCAAATTAGATTGCCCCTGTAGGCTACGGGACGTTTCGCTCCAAAACCAGTTCATCCCGGGACGTTTCGTCCCACTATTGAAAATTTACTAGGACGTTTCGCCCCACTATTGTAGTATCATTACAAGACAAACTAAAAGGTGAACAGTATTTTCTGCAGGGGCCATCTGAACTTGGTCTACTCTGTTTGCAAATGAGTAAAGGGTTAAACCTTTCCCTGTTTTTTGTTTATTCCAAATTTCAATACCTAGTGAATATTCATTAAAAATAGATATGAAGAAGTATGGAAGGTGAAACAATGTAGACATTTTAGAAAGTTAAGAAACAGAATTATCAAATTCTATTAGCAAACAGAGCAGACCCTGGCTCCTCTAGGAGCCGTCTGATCTGGGTCTACTCTGTTTGCAAATGCGTGAAACACGTTTATATGAGGGAAAGGGTTAAGCTATTAATAATTAAGTAGGCCCCTGTATAGGTTGTCTGATCACGATCTGCTCATTTTACTTATGGGACGAAACAGACTTGGTTCTACAGATTATTTTGCTTATGATATTATCAACATATGATTCTACAGTTTCTGCCATGACCAAACTTTCCTGTATTCATGTGGTATTATAGCAAATTAATGTAAGTAATTCATGATGTCATTATATATTACATGAATATTCAATGAGGAAAGAGTTAAAAGGTACATATTGTACGAATACTTTTTGTTATTAAAAAATGATGACAATATTTGAAGTACGTTTAGTCGAATTGAAAATGTGTGTGGCAATTGACAATCAAACATGTTTTAAACCAACGAATCGTTCCTGCAAGGGAAATAACTTGTAAATAGCATGTTGATCCGTTAGTAATGATTTATTTCCCTTGTATGTAACTAGAAAATGTAAAAATTAACCCTTAGCTTGCTAAGAGCGACCTAACTGAATTTACAAACAGCTAGGATCCAGATGAGACGCCGAGTTACTCGGCCTCTCATCAGGATCCAAGCTGTTTGACACTCTGCCAATAGTATCTCAAAGGCTTGAACAAATTAGAAGTAAGGGACAACGGCAACATATTGGAGCTTAACTATTTCGGCGCCTATGTCGCCTGTTGGCACCATTGAAAACAGTGCATACCCAGGTCAGATGCCGCCTTTTCACGGCGGCATCTGACCTTGGACTTCACTGTTTTCTGTATTATTTAGCCCAAGCATACAGGTTTTTAAAAACAAATGTTTTACTAATATACATGTACCTTCATTATTCAGTTTAGAATTATATTTAATATGAAATTATCATTGCAGACGACACTTTTAAATTTGGCGCCAAAAGAGTTAAGCAGACCTCATTTATATAGCAGGCTAAGGGTTTGTGATGTTAGAATTATGTCTGCTTAACGTTGATCTGTAGTAGGTTTTACTCAGGTCCGATTTCGAAAAGACTTCGCGAACCTACTGGTCGGGTTTCAGACAGCTTGGATCCTGACGTGACTCCGAGCTTTTCGGCATCTCATCTGGATATAAGCTGTTTGTGAAAGACAGACATGTCGCGCTTAACCCATTTCCTGTTGTATATCCATGTAAGAAATAATGACGTCATGAATATTAATTAGATAATTTTTTATAATGACATATGCACACAGGACATTTTGTCTCAGGCAGAAGCTGTAGAATCAGATTTATATTACACCATAAGCAAACAGAGCAGACCCTGATCAGACGGCTCCTATAGGAGCCGTCTGATCTGGGTCTGCTCTGTTTGCAGATGCGTAAAAATGCGCTTACATGAGGGAAATGGTTAATAGAACAGTTAACAATGTAGACTACCAAGTTCACTTGCCGGTTTTCAAACGCATCGTCTAGTCAGGGTCTACACTATTTGTATCCATAGTGCGCATCACAATGCAGCAGCACGTGAGTGACAAGTCGTGTACGACAATCTGTATGACTATTTTCGATAAGCATTCATATCATTCCAAGCACTTCAGGAGTATGGCTCTTCAATTTAACCATTTTCCCTCTCGGGTATTCATGAGAGAAATAATGAATGTACATTTATGAATATTAATAAGATGAATTTTATAATTGCATATTGAGCATGGGAAGGTTTTACCATGGCAGAAACTGTAGAATTAGGTCTACAATAGAACCTGACCTAACCGGTCATTCATTTTTGAACATAGAAGCGTTAAAAAGCAGGTGGTGGCTTAACGCATTCCCTCATATTGACTATTTTTTACGATTCTGTAAAAGTCATTTTGTAAAACCATTGTCATAAATAGAGCAATTGCTCCTATAGGATCAAATGCTCTATTTATCACAATAGTTTCGAACTACAAAATTCTAAAATTTTCGTTTTCTCTAGTTAATGCTCCTATTCAAAGAGGTTGTATCTAAAAATAGCCTATGATGTAATGGGTTAATGCATGGCATAAGTAATGCAGAAAGTTCATATAGGAGCTTCTTGCATTACCTTTCACCTGCATTAAGCTACCACCTGTCTTACAGACCCATAATTAGACTTCTTTTTGATGGCCACTTAAGACAGGTTCTACTGTTTATAAGGAAACAAATCAGACACTGATCACAGGTTCTTACAGAACCGTCTGATATGGGTCTTAGGTTAATAATAGCTGTCTCTCTGAGGGAAAGGGTTAACCCATTCCCTCATATTGACGCCTTTAGACGCCTCTACAAAAGTCACCTGTTGAAACCATTGTGATAAATAAAACATTTGCTCCTATAGGAGCAAATGCTCTATTTATCACAATGGTTTCAAAACTTCAACATTCTAAAACAATCATTTTCTCTAGTAAATGCTCCTTTTCGGTAGATTTATTCAAAGAGGTTGGATCTAAAAATAGCCGATGAGAGAAAGGGTTAAAAGAGGTGGGCTTGGAATGCAGCAGACATTTTTGCAAGCGATCGTGACGGAAAGAGTAAACATGTTATAGTCTCTCATGGGGGAAATCTATAATAGGGTGAAAATTGATTTTCACTAGAAACATATTCCAATGTCCTGTGATAGTACCTGGGATTGGTACATGAAATATCATACGTTTTAGAAGGACTATACTATAAAATTGTGGTTGAAAGCAGGAATTAATTCTTTTGGCACCAAATATTTTTCGTATGTAAACCATTTCGTCTGTAATAAGTTTCATGTGGACTTTCCTTCAATTTCATCTCTAAAACGTAAGTGGTATGTCAAACAGTTTGGATCTTGATGAGATGCTGAGTTACTCAGCGTCTCATCTGGATCCACACAGTTTACGATTGTAATCACAGATTTGCCCGTTACAGCTGACCCCGTTAGTCGCATTGCGGCATCTGCGGCGGTGAAATGGCTACAATAACAGCTTCAGTAAAATTTACGATCCCAATATACAGTAAAACCTCTCTATAACGGCCACTAAATTACATTAAGTATTTTGTTTTATAGACAGGTGGCGGCCTAAAGCAAGGTGAAAATAAAACAGAACGCTCAGAGTCTTCTCTGTTTGCTTATGGAATTATATAAAGTTTCTGCCATGAACAAATTATCATGTGTTCATGTGCCATTTTAAAGATATCTACTAACTTTCATTTTGTTACTGGAATATTCGTCAGGTAAAGGATCAAACAGAGGACAAACTTGGCAATTACTTCAATAAGCTACAGAAAGTAACACAGTAAAACCTCTCTAAAACGGTCACTAAATTGTGTTAATTAGTTGGTATTGAGGGCAGATGGCGGCTTAAAGCAAGGTGAAAGTAAAACAGAACGCTCCTATAGGAGCGTTCTGTTTTACTTTCACCTTGCTTTAAGCAGCCACCTGTCTTTAACACAAAATACTTGATGAAATTTAGTGGTCGTTATAGAGAGGTTTTACTGTACACTTCTTTTGAATCAGGTCTTTTATATAACATCTTCGCAACGTCAATTGAGGTCAAGATGTCATTTCTCGGAGCGGCGGTTCTTTTCTTCGCCGTGTGGACCGTGTGCATGGGAGCATTGCCGTCGGAATATCAAAGACTTTACACGGACATATTCAGCGGCTACAACAAAAAGCTGTTGCCCGTTATTTATGTTGGTAACATCACCCAAATAGAACTTTTAATGCAGCTCATAAGCATAAATGATTTCAACGGAATTAGTGGAAAGCTTTCTCTTACAGTTGTGTTGGAATTATTTTGGCAGGAGGAAAGAATTACATGGAGTCCACCCGATTACAACAATGTGACGTCAATGTTGATTTCCCCTCAAGATATGTGGCATCCACAAATATTCTTACGCCAATCAGCTGACCACATGATTGAACTTTGTGATACATCCTTGAAAATGATACTTTACTCCGATGGCCTGGTGGAATGGACACCTGGAGCCGTCATTAAAACTAAATGTTCGATGGACGTTACATATTTTCCGTTTGATAGACAATTGTGCATATTGTCGCTCAGTGGTTTCTCTTATTTTGTTAACGAAACGGTCCTCTACGTCTATAAAGACACATTGGGAACCGACTACTTTTTCCCTAACAGCCAATGGGAACTTGTGTCTAGTACAGTTCAAACTTTCGAGTTGATAGAGTTTTCGTATGTAGAGATTATAATTTCGTTGAAGAGAAGGAGTGAATTCTTTGTGGTTTATATCATAATACCAATTGTTTCACTTGGCGTGCTAAACACCGTCGTCTTCGCGATGCCGGCTACTTCCGGAGAACGGAATTCGGTTGCTGTTACGACATTGCTGTCTTTTGTCGTGTATCTTGAACTTATCAACAGCATCGTACCAGAAAATTCAGAACCGATGGCGTTAATATTTTATTATGTTCTGTTTCTTTTGATGTACAGTTCCTCCGTCATGTTGTTCTGCATCATTTCCCTAAGAATATACGAAATACAAGGAGATGTGCCAATTACCGTTCGACGTGTTATTTTTCGTCTTACTTTCCGATGTTTTAGGAAACAAGACTCTTCAGGCGATAAAGCCATACCAGGCCCTGGATTTGAAGAAGCGACTACGCGAGAATCCAGAGCTGACATCCAGAACAAAGAAGAGGAAGAAGGAAATGTAATTAAAGGGAAAGATGATGAATATGTCAATACAAACATGGACGATATAACATGGAGAACTGTTGGTAAAACGTTCGACAGGTATTGTTTCTTGCTTTTAAATGTGACGTTTGTGTCATTCACAATAGCGATATTGACGAAACTGGAAGGGAACATCACTAGCCTTATATAGCGCATTTTATTTCTTCACTCCATAACCATTCATGTAAGAAACAATGACATCATGAATATTGATTAGATTAATGATTATTATGGCACATCAGTAAATGAAGTTTTGTCATGGCAGCAATGGTTATCATTACATACGCAAAAAGAGCAGACCCTTGTCGGACGGCTCCTAAATGTCGGGGCATAATTCACAGTGACAAAGGCAGGTGGTAGCTTAATACAGGACGAAAGTTGGGCTGCATAACTTTTGTCCTGCATGAAGCAACCACCTGCTTATAAAGACAGCCATGTTTACTCACTAAGTGGTCGCATTAGAGGGCTTTTACTGTATATGTTTTTATTCTAAATCTCCAAAGATACGCCCTCCAACGCCTTTGCAAACAGAGTAGACCCAGATCAAATGGCACCTGTGTGGGTCATGATATCAGGGTCTGTTCTGTTTGCTGATGGACTTACTTGAGGCCAACCTTTTCCTGTTCATATGTCATTATATATACAGTGCTCCCTTCCTACAACAGTCCTCTCAATAACGAATCCCTCCTTACAACAACGCATATCACTGTTTCCGAAACAACATTGCTCCAGAAACAACTTTTTTCCATCGTATTTTCTTTATGCCTCCATCAAACCCTATGTTGTGACCACTCTTTAGAATCGTCACTTTGTGACGATTCTAAAGAGTGGTCACAACATAGGGTTTGATTGAGGCATAACGGTTTTAGTTCTCGAAATACACCTTATCTGGGGATCTGCAAACAAGCTAATTATGTTTGATTTTCCCTCTCTATATCAACTCCCTCTGAACAACACATACACTTTTCGTATCCCAAAGGGTGTCATTGTAGAGAGGGAGCACTGTATTAAACTAATTAATATTCATGCATACATTCTTTTTTACATGAATATTTATAGAGTAAAGGATTAAAGGTGAAGGTCACAAAACAACTGGATAGGGTTTCAATTGGCATACATTTTTTTGCTGGATTTAATAAGGATTGGTTGGTTGGTTGTGTCCTATAGGAGCCGTCTGATCAGGGTCTGCTCTGTTTGCTAGTGGAATTTGAAAGATCCGTTTCTTTACTTTCTAGAATGACAACAATTTTCCAACTTCCATATTTCATCATAACTATTTTGTCCAGGAATATTCAGTTGTGATAAATATAGAACAGGAAAAGGGTTAACCAATTTTTATACGCCCGTTTGAAAAAACGGGACGTATTATGGAATAGCGCTGTCTGGTTGTCTGGTTGTCTGGTTGTCTGTACGTCTGTAACATCTCTAACTCAAGTTCCGCTTGGTGGATCCTTCTCAAATTTTAACACAATGTTTATCTAGACATTCTACAGTTGCCTGCCAAGTCCCGGTTTGTTTATCGAAGGTCAAGGTCACACAATTGGACTTAGAATTTTCGTTTAGCAAAAAATTTAACCGGTCTGTCTGTCTGTAACATCTCAAACTCAAGTTCCGCTTGGTGGATCCTTCCCAAATTTAATAATAATGTTTATCTAGACATGCTACAGTAGCCTGCCAAGTCTCGGCTCGTTTATCCAAGGTCAAGGTCGCTTAATTGGACTTAGAATTTGCGTTTAGCATTTGCGTTAAGCAAAAATGTTAACCTCAATTTATGTGGAACAAGTCCACTTATCTACATAACACTTTGAGATAAAGCTTTGAAACTTGGAACACTTGTTCACCGTCACAACCTTCTCCTGTAGGCAAGAGTAAATAACTCTGTCAAGCATTTTGACCGAATTATGCCCCTTTTCAACTTAGAATTTTTGGTTAAGGCTTTGTTAAAGTCCATTTATTTACATAACCCTTTCAGATAAAGGTTTTAAACTTGGAACACTTGTTCACCGTCACAACCTTCACCTGTAGGCAAGAGAAAATAACTCTGTCAAGCATTTTGACAGAATTATACCCCTTTTTAACTTGGAATTTTTTGTTACGGTTTTGGTCAAAGTCCACTTATTTACATAACCCTTTGAGATAAAGCTTTTAAACTTGGAGCACTTGTTCACCATCACAAGCTTCACCTGTAGGCAAGAGTACATAACTCTGTCTAACATTTTGACATGATTATGACGCGTTTTAGCTTGGAATTTTTGGTTAAGGTTTTGGTTAAAGTCCACTTATTAACATAACCCTTTCAGATAAAGCTTTTAAACTTGAAACATTTGTTCACCATCAGAAGCTTCATCTGTAGGCAAGAGTAAATACAATGCAACTCTGTCAAGCATTTAGACACAATTATGGCACGTTTCAATTTAGAATTTTTGGTTAAGGTTTTTTGTTAAAGTATGCCTATTTACAACCTTGAAACTTGGTCGCAAAATTGGGCTTAGAATTTGAGTTCAGCAAATACGTTAACCCCAGTTAATGTTGAACAAGACCCCCGACGGGCGTATATTGTGTCCACTAGCACTCTTGTTTACAGTTGTGATATACATCAGGTTGTTGACTACATTGTGATGTAATGTAGCACTATATGAGAAAGGTGTATTAATACACTGCAAATAGCAATTGTGAAACAAATGTAATATTATACTTTATGATCTGTTTTAGCAGTCTGAGGGTAATATATTGCAAAACAAATTGTGAAACATGTGTAATATTGTTGTATTGCACTTTTTCCATCGAACTGTAATGTATTGTACAATAAAACCTCTTTGTAACGGCCACTAAATTGTGTTAATTAGTTGGTATTTAGGGCAGGTGGATGCTCCTATAGGAGTGTTCTGTTTTACTTTCACATTGTTTTAAACAGCCACGTTCCTTTACATGTAACACAAAATACTTAATGTAATTTAGTGACCGTTATAGAGAGGTTTTACTGTAGTGTTTGAATAGTGCTTTTACATTGCTTTAAATAGTCACCTGCCTTTAACACAGAATACTTGATGTAATTTAGTGACCGTTATTGAGAGGGTTTGCTGTATTACATTCTCACTTAACTCATACTATGCTTGACTGACATTAAGCATTACAATTTTAAGATGGGCGAATGATTATTTCGAACTTTTGATGTTTGTACTATTTCTTTCAAACAACGATTTGCATTTGATACCAAATAATACGAATGACTTAATATGACTGTAACGACGACAACAGACATTTAATCCAAAAGAATATTGACCTCACCTTTTCGCTGCCAATGTCGCATCCGCATACAAACAGATTGGATAAAGATGAGAAGCCGAATAACTGGGCGTCTCATCAGGATCCAAACTGTGTGTTACTATGATATGTTTTAATGAAAAGGGGGGCAATTTAAACAAACGTAGATATATCTGTTGCAGACGACAATATATTGCAGAAGATAACATATTGCAACGAAAAAAGTTAATGTGTTTAATAATTCTTGGTCGGTACATACATGAGCCATTCCATTCACAAACAGTGTATTCGCCAGACCATTCGCCGCCTTAACGATGTAAAGTACCTAGTTATAGTCTACTTTCAGTCCGAATGACCGCTCAGCCGACTGTACATTTGCTCCCCTGGTCATTGAGTCATTGGCCTACAATATTGAGCACTGCTAACATATGGCGCAATCATGCAGCCGCAGTACCGGGGAGTGACCCTCACAGGTATAGATGTGATATCTGATAAGGATTTGCATGTTTGAAACTATTTATATAAATAAATTCTGAAAGTGGGAGATCCTTCGAAAGCAAAAGTAGCAATATGAAGGAGAAAATTGCAGACTCAGTTTTATTTGCGTCTGTTCTGTAAGTAGTGAGTAGTAATTAAAAGTACAACACTCTGACGACCTAGCACCGGTTTAAGCAATATACAATTGCTCCCGAAGGACCAGAAAATATAACACTGAAATGAAGTACGGGGGACTTACAGCCGCCTCACGAGTACTTAACCCTTTCCCTATGTAAGCGCATTTTGACGCATCTGCACACAGAGTAGACCCATATCAGACGGCTCATATAGGAGCCGCCTGATCAGGGTCTGCACTGTTTGCTTATGGTGTAATATAGATCTGATTCGACAGCTTCTTCCTGTGTCAGAATGCAATGTGTTCATAAGCCATTATAAAAATAATCTTATTATTATTCATGACGTCATTATTTCATATATAAATATACATCAGGGAAAGGGTTAACACTGTTGTTGTGAAGTACATAAATTCTGAAAGTGGGAGTTTGCTTTTGCCGTGAACGATGTACACCTTATTCAAACGAAGTAATCTCGAAATGGTGGTTGTTCACGTTGTTCACTGTTTGAAAATCGCGACGAACAGTGTTCTCGTGGTGTGCGTCGTGTATTAAAGGATTACTAAGTTGGTCAACAAGGATAAACCTTGATTCAGGATCGAACTCATAACCCGTACAGTGTCATAACATGTCGTTACTTCTGAACCTGTGGTCGGATCATGTATTTGTCAGGTGTGTAATCATCATGTTCCCACAAGGCCTGTGTCACGTTTGTTAACAAATTTGATCCAGATGAGACGCCGAGTAAACCGACGTCTCATTAGGATTCAAGCTGTTTGGCACGTGATTAATAGTTTCTTAAAACCTTGTGGCATGACACTTGGTCAACATTTTCTCAAACATTTCATCGAATCGGAAGTAGTCAGTTGCACCCGATCCCAATTTAAGTAGACATTTTATTATTGCTTTCGAAGAATGCAATATAGCAGTCGGACGCTTTTCTTTTTACGGCAAAGGTTTCACTATTTCTTGTAAACATGCGCAAGACAAAATAGTTCTCTTCAATTCTGAACTAGTTTTGTTGTAAAATGTTCATGTATTTATTTACTTTTCATGCATTGAATCATACTTCGCTTTGTAAGAGAACTTCTGCTAGTCTACACAAGATCAACCTTTTAAAAGCTTGAATTATTGAATATACTCCAAAGAAAACGCGAAAGAATATCGGTATTACTAAACACCGGATTTAACCAGATATGAAGTTCATATCCGCGAACATGAGTTGCGCAAGACTAAAAATCGACCACAAAAGCATTTACTCGCATCCGCGGATATTAACCTAATTCACAGTCTTTAGTAAAACATTGTTTATAAATTATAAATTTCTTCTCCGCCGATATCGAAGACTTCTCAACTAGAAAACCTGTTGTGTTTTTTTCATTGATCAGTTACCACTATTAGGGAGGGAGAGGGCAATTTTATATCGACACCGTGTACGGGATAAAATGCGAACCGCATTTGTTTACACCCGTCTTACCTAGAGATCCGAGTAATCCGTATAGCATTTAGCATGAATCGCAGTGGCTGTACTTTCGCTTTCATACCAGCAGTACCGCAGCAATTTCTTTTCTATTAGCGTAATTTTACTGATGAAACACGATAGAAATGCAGTGTTAACAGGCTAGTATGCGTATTACTCTCTACCATGGATTTAATTAGTTGAGCCACAAACCGAGATGGAACTTGCCATTCATGCCATTGTCATCGCAAAAATGCGAGATGTACATGTAGGCCTCTTCAGTTACAAAAAAAATGCCGATGATGTCTTTATCTACCAAAATTCCGATCATATTTGGCTCGGTTAATGGAATAGTTGAGATTTACTATGATTTCTGATTTATAATGCGGTTTTATGGAAACTCATAGATGACATGTTTACAGTTTTAATTATAGCCAAGAGTTATGCAGTTGTAGACAAAACACACAAGAAAAACACAATTAAACTATCAGAACTGCATGAAATGCTCTTAATTGAATTGCACTGTCATTTGATAGAGACAATATGAACATGCTAAATGTTATGTTGATATTTTCTGACTTTTCCCCCTAAAGCATTCATTTCGCGCTTATTTTTCCCCTTCGGGAAGGCCAGGCCCTTTCCCCCAAAATCAAGAAAAAAATCCTGGGAGATGTCACAGCAAAGTACATTTGAAAACAAATTTGATATGAAATAGCCACAGATTATGTCATTCTTGGCCATCAACATCCTGATGGAAATTAAGTTTATTTTTAAAAAGGTGCAAAACAGTGTCTATTCCGACCATCATGTGGTTGTTCATTATGAATCAACCAACATTTTGGATTAATATGTGTGTGTTTGCATATATATCCCCGAACAAAATTTGACTAAAAATTCATACTTCATTGTCTAAATAGCAGTTAAAATTCTAGGCTTTGGAATTACAGTAAAACCTCTCTATAACGACCACTAAATTGTGTTAATTAGTTGGTATTTTGGGCAGGTGATTGCTTATAGCAAGGTGAAGGTAAAGCAGAACGTTCCTATAGGAGCGTTCTGTTTTACTTTTACCTTGCTTTAAGCATCCATCTGCCTTTAGCACAAAATACTTGATGTAATTTAGTGGTCGTTATAGAGAGGTTTTACTGTAATAGCGAGGGTAGTACTTTGAAATACACAACAGCGTTTGATATTGCTTTGATATGAATTGAAAGATAGACACTGTCGCTCAGCATTGAATTTCTGACTTGTTGAGGTCAAGGACTGTTTGGGTGTCACTAATAACCACTTTGCTTATGGTTTGACTGTTGTTACAGTCTGCCATATATTTAGTATTACATTTAACAATTCCAAGACGTCAAAAATGGTAATTAACATGTGCAGCAACTTCTTTCCTTACACTTAACATCCATATAAAACCCGAAAGCAATTATGGCTCTTCAGGCCTTTGATTATCAGCTGGGTAAGGGATAAATGATATAGAGGATCTGTTGCGAGTTGTCTTTTAAGATCACATGTTCCTAAACGAGCCTTAGAAAATGTCATTAAGCGAGCCTTGGCGAGCTTAATAACATTTTCTTGGTGAGTTTAGGAACATGTGATCTTAAAAGACAACGAGCATCGGATTCTTTTTCTCACATATCAAAAAAGTGCATTTTCGGCGTTTAAATGACATGTAAACATCGGTTTCTATGGTTTGACGTCATATATATGACGTATGACGTCATATATGTTCTAAAGTGATCTTACACGTGTTACAGATAAGGACATCTTAACCCGTTGTTCTAACTCGGAGATAAGGGAAGGTATGTGAGAAAAATGATGACCACATAGTGATAGCATATAGGGCTGCCCTTGTCCGTACGTCCGTACGTCCGTCCGTACGTCCGTACGCACATCTAGAAGAATTCGTCCCGACTTCTTCTTGGAAAGTATTTGTCCAACTAACACCAAACTTTACACACATGTTGTGGCCATTATATCTTGGTGCAGTTAGATATCCATGTAAATCGCTTTAGTCGTTTAGGAGTTGCAGCCCTTTATTTGCGAAAATGACTTTAAAAACGGTCCTTACTTTCTGTGACAAAAAGTCTGAAGTGTGGGGCATCATTGTCCTATGGACACATTTCTAGTTCTCATTAAAGTGCTATCTGGCTCATGGCAACTGATAATTACAATAAAACCCCTCTAATGCGACCACTTATTGACAAACATGGCTGTCATCATAAGCAGGTGGTTGCTTAATGCAGGACGAAAGTTATGTAGAAAGCTCCTATTCTGCATAATTTTCGTCCTGCATTAAGCTATCACCTGCCTTTGCCACTGTGAATTATGCCCCCTTTTTGGTTGTCGCATTAGAGGGGTTTACTATATAATTGGATATAACCCACTGCCGACCCCTGTTCCAACAATGCAATTGTTTCTAGTATTCTACCACAGAATATGGAACGCCATATTTAAACTGGAAGTTGCGATCGCCGTTTATTTAACCCTTTACCCCATAGGCTATTTTAGATACAACCTGTTTGAATAAATCTACCGAAAAGGAGCATTAACTAGAGAAAAGGAAAATTTTAGAATTTTGTAGTTTGAAACCATTGTGATAAATAGAGCGGTGATTTCGGCTGTCCAGGTAGTAAAATTAGGACTGACGATAACATTTGTCGTATTGTCTTTAGTGAAGCGGACCCCTGGTCACTTGTGTATTTGTGTCAAAGAATCACCATTAAATATTTAGAGTTAAACCAGGAATAATTGTTATACCGGTAATTGTTTGTCAACCACGGATCAGTGAGAGAGCCATATCGGTTATTCATTGATGTATCTTGCGATTGTTCTGTGATAAACATCGCTGGCATGTATGATTGGAACAGTTAAACATAAAAGCGTCATGGGACATCGAGAGAAAAATACCCGGAAAGTCAATTGACAGAATGCTTCAGTAAGTTGAAACAATATGAGAGTGACGCATGTAAAATATTTTTTTCAGAAAATTCATGTATATCATTGTTTGAAAAGAAGATTTTTGTTTTAAAATATTTAATTAATGGCATATAAGTGCTAAATCTATCGTGGGTAAATTAAGATGAAACCACAGGGAGTCGAATCAAACTGAATGTTAACCCTTTACTCTAAGCATACGCCTTTCCGCGCATTTGCAAACAGAGTAGATCCAGATTAGATGGCTCCTGTAGGCGCCGTCTAATAAGGATCTGCCCTGTTCACATAACATAACAAAGATCTGACTAATTAATATGCCTGAAGTTATTATTTCTGGTGTGATTATTCATGAAGTAAAGGGTTAACCAATTACCTCATATGCTATTTTAGATCCAGCCTCTTTGAATAAATCTACCGAAAAGGAACATTAACTAGAGAAAAGGGAACATTTAGAATTGAGGAGCTTTCTGCATTACTTTTGTCCTGCATTAAGCTATCACCTGCATCTAGCACCCAGAATTATGCCTCTTTTAGGTGGTCGCATTTGCGGGGTTTTACTGTATGTTTATTTATAAAGTGGTCGCTTTAGAGGGGGTTTACTGTATCCGTCTACAGTACTTTTGAAATATCCGCTTATTTTAGTTAAATATTTGAAATAATTTCATTCACCAAATTACCGATTATGAACCAACGCGTTGCATTTAATATTTATTGGTTTTACTAATTCTATCACTGCCGATGTCGTCAAAATGCACCAGTTCCAGTTTTTGAAATTCTCTACTTCAATCTAACCAGATATTTTAACACAATCCCTGGTAAAGATAGATATAAAATCATTGAATCTCAGTGTTAAGCATTTACTTTTGCCTTGTTAACCCTTTCCCTGATGAATATTCATATAGGAAATAATGACGTCATAACTATTAATAAGATTATTTATTAAGATTAATGGCTTATGAACACATGACATTTTGGCTCAGGAAGAAGCTGTAGAATCAGATCTTTATCACTTCATAAGCAAACAGAGCAGACCCTGATCAGACGGCTCCTATAGGAGCCGTCTGATCTGGGTCTACTCTGTTTACAGAGTCGTCAAAATGCGCTTGCATAAGGGAAAGGGTTAACCCTTTCCCTCATATAAACACATTTGCATACGTTTACAAACAGAGTAGACCCATATTAGATGGTTTATCAAAGTTGTCTGATCAGGGTCCACTCTGTTAGCTTATGATACATGTATTAGAGTTCTATCAATACCAAACAACCATGTGTACATATGCCATTATAAAAACATCAGCTAATATACATGTGTATATTCATGATGTCATCATTTCTTACATGAATATTCAACAGGAAAATAGTTACTGACGACCATATATTTGGCATATATACATGTTATATAGCCACCGCTTAATTCACTGAACCATGAGACTCATCGTTGCCTATTCTTAAAAAAGGCATTAATTCCTATCTGGATCCAAACTGACTATAAACTGTGTATATTCATGATGTCATAATTTCTTACATGAATATTCAACAGGAAAATAGTTACGGTTACTGACGACCATATATATGGCATATACATTGTATACATGTTATATAGCCACCGCTTAATTCACTGAACCATGAGACTCATCGTTGCCTATTCTTAAAAAAGGCATTAATTCCCATCTGGATCCAAACTGACTGCAAATATAATCACTAATTCGTCACAAAGCTCTCTTCAGATGTTCACTACAAACGATTAATTTTATTTCATCTAGAAAATAGTTTCTGTAAGACACAGCGATGCCCCCGTGGTGGTGCTTGCCTAGCTGCACGTAAAATTCCTTAGTCATTTGACCCTGACCTTGGGCTCATGGGCAGCATGGGCTGTGGTGTGCAATGAAAGTATGGACGGTATTTAATGTGTATTATGCAATTCCATACCAATAGCTATAGTGGTTAGTGAAATATAAGACAATGTTAAACCCGTGACAACCAAATGCACGTAAAAGCGTGACACACTGACGGACGGACGGACAGACGGACGGACAGACGGAAAGTGCAAAACATAATACCCCTTGATAATCGTCAACTGGGGCATAAAACAGTCGAATGGGAAAGTCCTATGGTTAATTTCTGTTTAACTTTCTACCTCCACCATGCCACCACCTGCCTATAAGACCAGAATTGTGCTTTTCAGTCGATTTAAGTTTTTAACTCTTTCTCTCATATAAACGCCTTTTCACATATTTGTATACAGGGAAGACCCAGATCAGACGGCTCCTATACGATAAGTGTCTGCTCTATTGAAATTATGAAATTACCTAGATCTGATTCTACATTTTCTTCCACTACAAAATAGGATGCGTCTATACATGCCATTATAAAACTTCAGTCATCAAATATGCATAGTGCCATTATTTCTTACATAATTAGTGAACAGGTAAAGGGCTACAGAGTTTTATCTATACTTTTGAAATTTTATAATTAGTATTAGACATATTACCAGCATGCTGCATACTAAATATGATAATAAAAGACGGTTATATTTGGAAGTTATGAATTGTAGTACCTATAAGACCTTATATTATAAATTTATAATTAATTCTAATATGTCATATCTAAACCGAAACTTGTACATAATTATTTAATTACGAAACTGTCCCGTATGCAATATGAGGTCTTGTTTTCATCCTTCCATGCTATGCTGGTTAATGTTTTCTTATAAGAAAATGGTTAACTCTTTCATGTAATGTTGCCGTTATTTCTTATTTTGCTTTACAGTCAAATGAAAATATGACGCTAATGTATGTATAGATGAATAAAACTATGACGCATTTATACGCAAAAATGAATACTCATTTCATTTATTGAATGCATAAGACAGCAACAACTTGTTCAAGAACAAAACTCGTAAAAATGACCCGTAAGAGATTTTTAAAAATTGGAGCAAAGTGTTCCTTTAATATTCCTCGCCCTCTTCCTCTCCCTCGCCCTCGACGGAGTCGACACCGACCTCTTCATAGTCCTTCTCCAGAGCGGCCAAATCTTCACGGGCCTCAGAGAATTCTCCCTCTTCCATACCCTCTCCGACGTACCAGTGGACGAAAGCTCTCTTGGCGTACATAAGATCGAACTTATGATCAAGACGGGCCCAGGCCTCGGCGATGGCAGTGGTGTTGCTCAACATGCACACGGCTCTCTGTACCTTGGCCAAGTCACCACCTGGTACGACAGTTGGTGGCTGGTAGTTGATGCCGACCTTGAAACCAGTTGGACACCAGTCGACGAACTGGATGGTCCTCTTGGTCTTGATGGTGGCGATGGCGGCGTTGACGTCCTTTGGGACAACATCACCTCTGTACAACATACAGCAGGCCATGTACTTGCCGTGACGTGGGTCACATTTCACCATCTGGTTAGCTGGCTCGAAGCAAGAGTTAGTGATTTCAGCTACAGATAGCTGTTCATGGTATGCCTTCTCGGCGGAGATGACTGGGGCGTATGTGGCCAATGGGAAATGGATACGTGGGTATGGTACCAAGTTGGTCTGGAACTCAGTCAAGTCAACGTTCAGGGCACCGTCGAATCGGAGAGAGGCAGTGATTGAAGAGACAATCTGGCCGATCAGTCTGTTCAGGTTGGTGTAGGTTGGTCTCTCAATGTCGAGGTTACGCCTGCAGATATCGTAAATGGCCTCGTTGTCGACCATGAAAGCGCAGTCGGAGTGTTCAAGGGTGGTATGGGTGGTCAAGATGGAGTTGTAGGGCTCAACGACGGCGGTGGACACCTGGGGAGCTGGGTAGATAGAGAACTCCAACTTGGATTTCTTGCCGTAGTCCACACTGAGGCGTTCCATCAGCAGGGAGGTGAATCCAGAGCCGGTACCACCACCGAAGCTGTGGAAGATGAGGAATCCCTGGAGACCGGTACATTGGTCAGCCAACTTCCTGATTCTGTCCAGGACAAGGTCGACGATTTCCTTACCGATTGTGTAGTGACCACGAGCGTAGTTGTTGGCGGCATCTTCCTTGCCGGTGATGAGCTGCTCGGGGTGGAACAACTGTCTGTAGGTGCCGGTACGGACCTCATCTGAAATTATAGCAGAGAATGTTGTGCTTATACTCTCTGTGCAAACCCTTATCTGAAGGTTTCTATAGGAACCGTCTTATCTGGGTCTCTTCTGTTTGCAAAGGTACCAAAAGGCGAATCTATGAGTACATGGTTAAAGACTAGACTCCAATTGGTAATACAATGGTTTACATAGTGTTTATACAGTAACAACCTGCTAATGCGACCACGTAAAATAGGTGCTAGATGCGGGTGGTAGCTTAATGCAGGACAAATCCTAGAGGAGCTTTTTGCATTACTTTTGTCCTGCAGTGAGCAACCTGCGTATAAAGACATCCATGTTTATTCATTACGTGGTCGCATTAGCGGGTTCTGCTGTATATGTCTATGTATAGCAACAGAGGTATTGAAAAAGTAAATGAAGTCATTGATAACTGACCAAATCTATTGGATTTTAACACGCGTACTTTCAATATTTTAACGATAGTGAAATATTCAGAAAAACCAAATGTGTAAACATGATAATTATTTAAACTTGGTCATAAATCTGCATCGAGAACAATTTCATATGTGAAATAACAGTGTAACATACCGATTACAGTTGGTTCCAAGTCGACGAAGACAGCCCTGGGCACGTGCTTGCCGGCGCCAGTCTCGCTGAAAAAGGTGTTGAAAGAGTCGTCACCACCTCCGATGGTCTTGTCACTGGGCATCTGGCCATCAGGCTGGATACCGTGCTCAAGGCAGTACAACTCCCAGCAGGCATTACCGATCTGGACTCCGGCCTGTCCGACGTGGATGGAGATACACTCACGCTGTAAGAGAGAAGGGGAACATGGTCAATGATACCGTATAGTTATAGGTCCTTAACTATATTTTACTATTGTACGCAAAAAAGAATTCTTGTTTTTGCTAAAGATATAATGTGACAACACTGTATAACATGTTTCCAAGTCTGTACTGCATCGAAGACGGATCTGTGAGTACCATATACAAACAGTTTAGATCCAGATGAGACGTCGAGTAACACAGTGTATCATAGAAATCCAAACTTTTTGACACTCTGTTTATCCCATTCCCTCATAGGTTTTTTTTAAGATCCAACCACTTTGAGTAAATCTACCGAAAAGGAGCATTAACTGAAGAAAAGGAAAGTTTTAGAATTTTGTAGTTTGAAACCATTATGATAAATAGAGCATTTGCTCCTATAGGAGCAAATGCTGTATTTATCACAATGGTTTCAGCAGGAGATATTTACAGAGGCGTAGAAAGGCGTATTTATGGAGGAAAGGGTTGACTTTTAAGAAATTGAACAATGTGTCAAGCAGACGACAATGTTGGTATTGAGAGGGTTAAGAGTTGTGCTTGACAAGTAAAGTGAAAACTCTCTAATTCGCCCGTCAAAAAGAGCTATAATTATGAATCGTAGAAGCAGGTGGTTGTTTATTTGGTTTCTGTATCATTTTCGTCTTGCATTAAACTGTCACCTGCTTTTAAGACGTCCATGTTTATTCACTTGTCATGGTTCAAACTGGCTCACAATTGGCATGCGTGTTCTTAAGACATAAATGCACCACGACAAATAGCGTAGTCCCAGATCAGAGGCCGCCTTTTCAAGGCGGCGTCTGATCAGGGACTTCACTTTTTGTCTCAATCTCTATTTCTATATCTGTGCTTTATTCCATTGAAATTTTCTGTTATATATCTCATTTCCTTATTGTACCGAATGATTTAACAAAAATTGGATTGCAGACGACAATTTGAAATTTGGCGCCGAAAGGGTTAATCAAAAAAGGCTCAAGGACTCTGCTCTTGAGCCCCGTTTGAGTTTGTCATAGATTTTAATGTATACGCAACGAATGGGGGGGGGGGGGGGGGGGGGAAGCGCGTGCAGACTTTTACGCGTTGCGTCATTGATACAATGTCTTATCAAAAACTGATTGCCAGCTGGATAATAAGTTTTGTGGACAATCATTCGTTCAAACAGTGTGTTTCCTAATCAGAAACAAAGAGAAGATTCTAAAAAGTGGTCAGAACATGGATTTGGTGGACAAATAAATGAGATACATGTATTCTTAGCCCTTTCCTCCACAAATACGCCTTTCTACGCCACTGTAATAGTCACTTCTTGAAACCATTGTGATAAATACAGCATTTGGTCCCATGGAGCTCTATTTATCACAATGGTTTAAATACTACACAATTCTAACATTTTCCTTTTCTCTAGTAAATGCTCCTTTTTGGTAGATTTATTCAAAGAGGTTGGGTCTAAAAATAGCTTATGAGGGAATGGGTTAAAAAAGACTTTAATTTACGAAGCTTATCTACAGTGATACCTGTCTACAGCGACCTGCAAGATAAGTCTAATTCTGAGAGTTTAAGACTGGGAGCTTAATGCAGGACGAGAGTTATGCAGAAAGCTTCTCAAACAGTTTTCTGAATTACTTTGTCATGCATTAAGCATCTTTTTGTCATTCTATGATACCTATATGGTCGCTTTATTACTCTGGTTATACATATCAGCCATGCAACGTTATATTGGTGATATATATCAATACATGTATTTGTAAAGACATTTTAAAGAGAGCACAGAGGCATATACATTTTTATGATCCTCAAATATATTCTTCTTTAAATTGAATGTACATATAAATCATTTAACTAAGATGTTTCAGCTTAAAATTAAAACAAACACATGCTAATCAATTTTACATAGATTGTCACTCAGTACTATTAACACCAATACAATTTTCACGTGATCATGTTTGGAAAAGAAATTAAAGAAATGCCTATTAACCCTTTATCTGATGGACGCCTGTTAACGCCTAAGCAAACAGAGTAGACCCTGATCAGACGGCTCCTATAGGAGCCGTCTGATCAGGGTCTACTGTGTTTATTTATGGTGTAATATAGACCTGATTATACGGTTTCTGTGTGGTTAAAGCTTCCTTAACCCTTTCCCTTATGCAAGCGCATTTCGACGCATCTGCAAACAGAGTAGACTCCGATCAGACGGCTCATATAGAATCCGTCTGATCAGGGTCTGCTCTGTTAGATTATGGTGTAATATAGATAACTGATTCTACAGCTTCTGCCTGAGCCAAAATGTCCTGTGTTCATATGCCATTATAAAAAATAATCTTATTAATATTCATGATGTCATTATTTCCTACATGAATATTCATCAGGGAAAGGGTTAATGCCATTATCATAATTCAGCTAATTATTATGCATACAGTCATTATTTATTTCGTGAATATTCATAAGGTAAATAGTTCATTCTATCATGCCAAATTCGATCTGAGTAACATTTGTCAACATATTGGATACAGATGGGGTGCCGATTAAATCAGCGATTCATCAGGATCCAAACTGTTTGAAACTCAATTAACAGTTTCTCAAAAGTTTTTCGAATATTACAAACAATATTGCGACAGGTCATGCTTTTAGCAAACATCGGGGTTTTTCATATAAATGTACATTTATGGCCATCTGATCAGGATCTGCTGTGTTTGCTTATGAAATGCAATAGAATCCCTCTAATGCGACCACTTAACAAAGATATATGGTTGTCTTTATAAGCAGGTGGTTGCTTAATGCAGGGCGGAAGTTATGAAGAAAGCTCCTATAGGAGCTTTCTGTATAACTTTCGTCCTGCATTAAGCTACCACCTGCCTCTGCCACCCAGAATTAGCCCCTTTTTGGTGGTCGCATAAGAGGGGGTTTACTGTAATAAAAGTTGATTCTACCAGTCTACCATTGATAAAATCTGGCGTGTTTATGTCATTATAAAACTTCAGCTAATAAATATTGATGTCTCTCAAATATTTCTTAGAGGAATATTCATCGGTTAACCCTTTCCCTGTTTTATGTTTATTTCAAATTCCAATATCTACTGAATATTCATGGACAAAATAGTTATAATGAAATATGGAAAGGGGAACATTGTAGCTATTTTAGAAAGTAAAGAAACATGTCTTACAAATTCCTTAAGCAAACAGAGCAGACCCAGATCAGATGGCTCCTATAGGAGCCATCTGAGCTGGGTCTTCTCTGTTCGCAAATGTGTGAAAACACTTTCATATGAGGGAAAGAGTTAAGGGATTGTGGTGACTATCACCTTCACATGACTTTGTACCTAGAATACAAGGAAGGAAGAAAAATAAAGGTAGAGGTGAGGAGAAAAGCATGGTAGAAATACGTACAAACTGGCGGACTGGTGCAGGGGCGAATAATTTGTTCATACAGAAGTACTAATTATAACTATGATTATATTGATTTACACATGAGTATACGTTGGTTACAATCATATTGCAGCGGTTTCATCACCATTATTGCATTTTACAGCCACCAGGATAACCTTTTTCAAATAGTCTGGATCTAGAGAATACGGTGAGTAACTGGACGTCTCCTATGGAACCAAACTGTTTGACATCGAGTATATTTTAAGAAACTGAAGAAAACGCATCTTAGAAAACTAAAGTAGACGAACATCTTAGCCGATGAAATTTAGTTGGCCCCGACTCGATTAAACTTATGTATGATAAGCGCGACATGACTCGCATTTACAAACAGCTTGGATCCAGATGAGACGCCGAGTAACTCCGCGTCTCATCAGGATCAAAGCTGTTTGACACACGGACAACAGTTTCTCAAACGCTTGTTCGACTGAGACGATTGTAAAAAATGCAACAGATCAGAGTTTTTGGCTGACCTATTTTTCAGCACGATAAGGATTAATAAAAATACATTTTTCGTAAAATAGAAAGCTATCACGTGACATAATCTGCTACAATACAGAGTAGATATTGTCTTTAGCGGCCACCAAAAAGGTCTAATTATGGGTCTGTAAGGCAGGTGGTAGTTTAATGCAGGGCAAAAGTAATGCAGAAAGCTCCTGTAGGAGCTTTCTGCATTACTTTTGACCTGCAATAAGCAACCACCTACTTTTTAAGATTCCTGTGTTCAATATCCACTTAAGACAGTTTCCACTATATATCACAATAGAAATCAGCACTTACCATATTTGATTTTACCGAACTCACACAGACGTTAGGAGTCTCACTGAGATGGTCTTTGAATATATCGCGCTTCCTACAGATAAAGCCCCATATATACCATCCAGTTGTCAGGTACTTATGTTCTATTTGACTTTCATGTTTAGCCTATTTTCATTGGCTAGTCTTTGTCACGTGACGACACTACAAGGATTTTGGATGGACAAATATTAGCGTTCATAAGATTTTGGCGAGGACGCTATTTACATGTGTAAACATTTGGGAAGAATGTTATGAATCTTTAGACATTGGATATCTAGAAGAACTTGTTTATTTAGACTTAATGATTTAGTACTGGATGGTTTTATTGATTTACAGTAAACCCCCTCTAATCGACCACTTTATGAACAAATACAGGTGTCTTTAAAAGTATGTGATTGCTTAATGCAGGGTGAAACTAATACAGACAGTTTCTGCAAAAGCTTTCTGTATTGCCTGACTTGAAGACCCAGCTTAAGCCTTCTTTTTGCTAGTAACTTCTTGGGGCTTCGAGTACAATTAATTGTCAACCTGTCTTGAACTTTGCTACGGGTAAACGTATGTAACCTAGGGATTCTAAAGTTTTGCAAACAGCGTACAAACCGACCAGCAGTGGTGTTGAAGATGCACAGTCCTCGATCAAGGGATCGTACGACCAAAAAGTATAATTCTGAAATTATGATGATTGCATCTACTGGCATAGCTGACATTATTTCTATTGTGCAACAATTTAGACTTGCCTAGTGCGACAGAAATAATCGTAAGCTTTAACCCTTTCCCTTATGTAAGCGCATTTTGACGCATCTGCAAACAGAGCAGACCCAGATCAGACGGCTCTGATCCGTCTGATCCGGGTCAGACGGAGCCGTCTGACCCGGGTCTGCTCTGTTTGCTTATGGTGCAATATAGATCTGATTTTACAGCTTCTTCCTCAGCCAAAATGTCATGTGTTCATAAGCCATTATGAAAAAAAATAATCTTATTAATATTCATGACGTCAGTATTTCATATATGAATATTCATCAGGGAAAAGGGTTAACGTACGGCGATCACAAATAGTAGCTGCGGTCGTCATGTGTTATAAATTACGATATTTTCAGTCGGGCGATCTTTCATTAGAAGACCACTGCAAGTAATAGATACAGTACGAGTCTTACTACCAAAGTGTCTTCTTACAACCGTTATCAGGACAGTTTGTTCGCCTGACCGAAGACGTGTCCGAGGCAGTACGTTGTAGACTTTTAATTTTGATTAAAAATGAATCTTTCACAAATGAGTACAAAATGTTTTCCCCATGGTTCACCCAATTCAACTCCTAGGTAGATAGGTTTTAACCACAAGAATCACGTGCGTACAAAAGTGTCCACTTACAACCGTTATCAGGACACTGTTTCAATAGCTTTGCTGGGGGTCTGCCGTACAACTTCAAATAAGCCAAGTTTGATAAGGAGAGACTTGCATATGCTTATAAGTGTCAAACAGACAATGGCTGATATTAGTCTGCAATATTTACAAACGTCCAAACACCGACAGTCCCTTTTCTCTTTGACATTGCTCGTTTAACCTTTTTTGAATGTTCATACATTGTATTTAAAATTGGCTTGTTTAACAGCAAATTCCATAGTGTGTTATAAGGGTTACATTACATGAAAGAAAAATTGAAAAGCAAATACAGTAAAACCTCTCTATAACGGCAACTAAACTACATCAAGTATTTTGTGTTAAAGGCAGATGACTGCTTAAAGCAAGGTGAAAGTAAAACAGAACGCTCCTATAGGAGCATTCTGTTTTACTTTCACCTTGCTTTAAGCAGCCAACTGCCCTAAATACCAACTAATTAACACAATTAAGTGGTTAATATAGAGGAGTCTTATTTTGTAATACAAGTCTGATCAAGGGGTCCCTTCAGTAGCCCTGTTATCCAGGTCTACTCTGTTTGATAATGTTATTTAATCTATCCTGCGTTCAAAAGTCTAATCATGCCAAAGATCTATCCTGATGGAAAAGTTAACCCTTTTCTCCAAAGAAACACCTTTGCAAACAAAATAGACCCAGATCAGACGATTCCTGTGGGAGTTTGCGTACACAATGGCTTAGATATGCTTCTATAATATCAGATATAACTATGTATTCACTTGTTTTATATAACTACATAAATAATTAGTTAAATATGTTTTATAATGGTGACAGACTTCAATGAATTTTCATTGAGTAATGGATTGAAGTCCTGATGAAATCGACACAATGATTTCAATATCACCGATACCATAAGCTTTCAGTAGTGTTTACAATGATCCGAAAAAAATGTCAGGCGGTTATTAACACTAACACACGCTAAGTAAAGTGCGATTTATTCAAACTATCATTTGTTTCAATATTTAAATTGATATATCAATACTGCTATGTCTGCCCATCTCCTGCAGTCCGCGAGCTGACACAAATTTGCAACTCGGCGTCTCATCAGGGTCCAAGCTGTTTTCCATTCGGTCTATAGTTTCTCAAAAGCTTGAACGAATCGGACGTAGTCCAAATTGCACCAGATCCGAATTTGAACAGACATTATCTCCCATTACCTCATAGGCTATTTTTAGACCCAACCTCTTTGAATAAATCTGCCGAAAAGGAGCATTAACAAGAGGAAAGGAAAATTTAGAATTTTAGAAATTTTAGAAACCATTGTGATAAATAGAGCATTTGCTCCTATAGGAGCAAATGCTCTATTTATCACGATGATTTTCCAAAGTGTTTTTACAGAGTCGTCAAAAGTCGTCAATATGAGGGATAAATGCACCACGACAAATAGTGCAATCCCAGATCAGACGCCGCCTTTTCAATGCGGTATCTGATCAGGGACTTCACTTCTTGTCTCAATCTCTATTTCTATGCAAGTGCTTTATTCCTTTGAAATTTGCATTTATTTATCTCATTTCCTTATTGTACCGAATGATTTAAAAAATGGATTGCAGACGACATTAGAAATTTGGCACCGAAAGGGTTTTAAAAACAGTATAGAAACATTCATATGTTGCTAGATGTGATACACTTTTGTGGATTATTTTCTAATATAATGTTAGCGTGAAACATTAGAATGTCCACTGTGTTATTTTGTAGAAATAACAAAATATAGCATCCTCATTGTATATCGAGAAGAAACTGTATAATTCAAGTCAACCCAGTGTTTTCCCGCATTTGTCATCTTCTTCTTTCTTCTTCTTTTTCTTCTTCTTCTTTTTCTTCTATATATCCATACAATTATGATATTTTATATTATGGTGGCATATTTCTGACCATACTTAACCACGTTGATAAATGCATATACATGCATGTCATAAATGTCTAGCCAGTGAAAACTCGAAGAATTTCAAAAAAAAAATAGACAATAATTGTAACTGGAACTTATGCTCGCACGTGCTTTTAACTGCCACACTTAATACCAACACATATCACGAAGACTGTTTTTTTCTAGACACCAGCTGCCTTAACTAGAAAGTAGTCGGAACACCACTTGTCATTAAAGAAAGTTGTCAGGGCACCAGTTGTTGGCACCGCACCGGAGTGCGGCATCTGTATGGAATGTCGCTGGTAGGAGGGCTGATTTATCAAGAACTGTGAAAACGTGGTTGAAGTGTATTTGTTAGTTTATGAGTGTAGTTACACGTTCCTTCAGAAAAATGCCTAAGTATTTACCCTAAGCTTGACCTGTTTGAATTTTGGAATAGTCCATTTGAAAATTCGGCATTGTAAGGGTTAAGTGGTGACAGAACTATGCCACCATACTATAGTGTGATGTATTCCTATGATGTGCAGGCTACGCTGCGCTATCTGTCTGTGTCTGAAATGTTTACTCAAAGGACAGTGTCAACAAATATGTAAATAAGTACAGGTTTGTTTTACATAACCATTGTTGAGGTATGACACGACGCAAGATAATGCCAAAGCTTTGTTCAAATAGAAGCACTAAATGTTCCCAAGAGCCCATCAACATACTCCTCTACTAATTGCTTGATTCAGATTTAAGTAGATCGTCCTATTCGAGATGTGTAATGTTTTAAGCTTTAAGCCTTTACTACATATATACGCCTTTTGGCACTACTGCAAGCAGAGTAGATCCAGATCAGACGGCTCCTATAGGAGCCGTCTGATCTGGATCTGCTCTGTTTGCTATGAACTTATAATGATATGATTCTGCAGTTTTTGCCATGACCTCTATCCCATTATAAAAAAAGTATATATTAAATACTCATGATGTCATAACGTATTACTTTCAATACATGTATTCAGGAGGGCAAAGGTTAATATCTAAATGTTGTGCATATAGTAAAGCCCATGATATCTACTCAATAGCAGTAAGACGACCTATATATTCTGCTGAAACAACAACAACGTTTTAGCTTTTACTTGTGATCGAAGTGCGTCTCAAGGAATCGTGTTACGAAAAAATCGTACGATTTATATTGTTGTAAATTCGAACATTCGATGATCATAACTTCGAGCTTCGATTGAAGTATATTAACCCTTCGCTTGCTGAATTTTAAAATACATTTCTCCTTCTTTACCCAATCCCTGTTGTATAATTACATAAATCTTCAATGTGTACACGTATTTCGCTGTGTAATCACTGCTGTTGGGTGCACTGGTTGCACAATCAACTTGTAAATAGTGCAGACCCTGATGAGACAGCTCCTGCAGGAGCTGTCTCATCTGGATCTTCACTATTTACAGGTAGGTATATTGACGTGAATAGCAAGCGAAATGGGTTAAAAACTGCGGTAGCGCCTTCTTACTAGGTCACCCTAAATTATTGCATGCCAGAATTTGCAATAATTCTTGCTATGCAAGTGCAGTAAAACTCCATTTTAAAACCGGTTTATCAGATTATCATTATTACTGGTCTTTAATTATTTACTCCATGAATATTCATGTGAGAAATAATTACAACATGAATATTAATTTGTTATTTTTTATAATTTCGTATTAACACCATGGCGGAAACTGTAGAATAATATGTATATTATTTCATAAGCAAACCGAGCAGACCTTGATCAGCGACTCCTAGAGGGGCCGTCTTACCTGGGCCTACTGTGTTTGCAAAGTCGTAGAGAGGCTTATTTATGGAATAAAGAGTTAAGTCAGATGGAACCCTTTCCCTATTCTGTATTTAAGCCAAATTTCAATACCTACTGAATATTCATTAACAAAATAGTTATAAAGAAATATGGAAGGTGGAACATTGTAGACATTTTAGAAAGTAAAGAAACAGATCTATCAAATTTTATTAGCAAACAGAGCAGACCCTGATCAGACGGCTCCTCTAGGAGCCGTCTGATCTGGATCTACCCTGTTTGCAAATGCGTGAAAACACGTTTATATGAGGGAAACGGTTAATGCAAGGTGAAGGTCATGCAGAAATTCCCCTAAGAGCTTTCTGTTCGACAATTACCCTGTGTTAAGCAGTCACCTGCCTGAAAAAAAAGATTTAAATCTTTAATAAAAGTCCGCTTAACCATTTCCCTGTTCTATGTTTATCCCATGCACAGGGGGTCATTTCAAGGGTCTACATGGTCTAAAAGGTAAAAAAAAATTGATTGGGTCGATTTAGTGTTATAGTATATAATATAACACTTAATCGACATAATCAATTTTTTTTACCTTTTAGATCATGTAGACCCACGGAATGCCCCCCCCCCCTGTGGTTTATCCAGATTTCAATACCTACTGAATATTCATTGACAGAATAGTTATAATGTAATAAGGAAGATGGAACATTGTAGCCATTTTAGGAAGTAAAGAAACAGAACTATAGAATTCAATCACCAAACAGAGCTGACCCTGACCAGACGGCTCCAATAGGAGCCGTCTGATCTGGGTCTACTCTGTTTCCAAATGCGTAAAAAGGCGTTTATGTGAAGGAAATGGTTAAGAGGGATTTTCATGTAGTAGGAGTATCGTATATAAGGACTTGTGGCACGTTTTGGTCGCGCGGTCTTTCGCAGGTAACCGATGTTTCATTGGGATCCAATCTGTTTGGTCGCACGGTCTTTCGCAAGTAACTCGGTGTGTGGCCGGGATCCAATCAGTTTGGTCGCACGGTCTTTCGCAAGTAACTCGGTGTGTGGCCGGGATCCAATATGTTTGGTCGCACGGTCTTTCGCAAGTAACTCGGTGTGTGACCGAGATCCAATCTTTTTGGCACACGGTCAATTGTTTCTCAAAGCTTGAATGAATTAGAAGTAACACAGAGGTAGAAATTGTTCCAGATCAGAGTTTGAGAAAACATCATTTATTGCAGCATAATAAAAAGTTCGTTAAGTTTGGTATATTATGACGTCACTAATTAACCCTTTCACCGCCAATGTCGCATAAATGCACCACGACAAATAGTGCAGTCCCAGATCAGACGCCACCTTTTCACTTTTTGTCTCATTCTCTATTTCTATGTCTGTGCTTTATTCCTTTGAAAATTTATTAAATTTAATTAATTATTAATTATTATTATTAATTTATAAATCCCATTTTCTTATTGTATCGAATGATTTAACAAAATTGGATTGCGGACGACAATTATAAATTTGGCGCCGAAAGTGTTAAACACAACAGAATGCTGATTTCCCTCGTTGACCCTCTACACAGTGTAACTAATAATAACATCATGGATATTTATTAGCTTAAATTTTCTTACGGTCTATGAACACATAATTTATTTTGGCATTGGCAGAACTTTTAAAATCAGATCTAAAGCACAGGCGTTGGGCTCTTGAAATATGTCTAAAATAAGTTAAAATGTCCCTAAATTGACGTTTTGTAACATTTGGGGCCGAAAAAATAAAGCCTGTGGCGTTTTGAGACAAAGTTGAAATTTCGTATATTCTATAATTATAAGAGAAAGGCAAATAACCCTCGGGCCATCCGATCCACGGGTGCTCCGCTTCAACTGCAATTATTTTCGACCGGAGGGGAATTTTCCCACAAAACATAGATTATATAGAAAGAAAAATGTTTTATCTACACGCTGGTACCAACTACCTCATACTTTGTCTCCGTTTTAGCGAGTACATGTACCAGGGGCAAATACCGTGCTTTTTATTTACTCGGAAACGATATAGATGGCGACAAAGTGCTCGATTTCACCAAAATCCCTATTCGGGAGCGAATCTGACGCTCTTTTTTGGTAGATCCTGACGAGAAATTATGAAACATGTTCAAAAAGAATTTCACATACCGGTGACAATGCATTCTACTGCCACAGATCCGATTATATCTTTTCCAACACTTCAACGCTAACAGACTCCACCATTTTGCCCAGAAAGCGTCTATTCGAATTGAATTAGTTAACCAACTTGTCAATTATGTAAACATTCAAATTATGGAACCCTGCTTTCTTCGTGATGGTGCACGGCGAAGTGGGGAACCAGTATGTATTCTTCTGAGCGCTTGACACGTTAAAAATAAAAGTAGCCGTTTCTGGTCCTCGGAATTGTCCGAAAAGATTTAATCGGATCTGTGGCAATAAAATGCGATGTCACCGGTATGTAAGATTCCCTTTGAAAATATGTCATCATTTCTCATTAGTGTCTACCAGAAAGAAGCGCCAGCTTCGCTTCCGAATAGGGATTTTAGTGAAATCGAGCACTTGTTCGCCAACTATATCGTTTCCGAGTGAATAAAAAACACGGTTTTTCTGAAGGTATTTGCCCCTCGTACTCGCTAAAACGGAGACAACGTATGGGGTATTTGGTACCAGCGTGTAGATAAAACATATTTCTTTCTATATAATCTTTGTTTTGTGGGAAAATTCCCCTCCGGTCGAAAATAATTGCAGTTGAAGCGGAGCACCCGTGGATCGGATGGCCCAAGAGTTATTTGCCTTTCTCTTATATAGAATATACGAAATTTCAGCTTTGTCTCAAAACGCTCCAAGCTTTATTTTTTCGGCCCCAAATGTTACAAAACGTCAATTTAGGGACATTTTAACTTATTTTAGACATATTTCATGAGCCCAACGCCTGTGATCTAAAGTACATGTATTTCATAAGTAAAGAGAGCAGACCCTGATCAGACGGCTCCTATAGGAAATGTCTGATTTTTGTCTACTCCATTTGCAAAGACTTTAAAATGCGTATCTATAGAGTAAGGGGTTACAGACATCGAAGTGGACGTCGTCATTTTTCTTCAAGATACCGCCAATGGAAAACGTTGACCCTGCATGTGATAGATAGACTGTGTTTATTCTCTGATGACTAATGTAATTCCCACGATGTCGTTGCATGACTTATTAAGCTCTACGTTATTAAATCAATGTCTTTTCATGCTGATTACCGGGACATGTTTGTTTATTAGCGATTTAACCTTTGTAAAGCACGGCGTCTTGTCAGAATTCAAGATAGTTTTGACATTTAGGTTACTCATTTACACATTGACAGTTGTCTCGTTAAGCGACCTGACTCACCTTTTTAAACAGCTTGGATTCAGATGAGACGCCGAGTAACTCGGCGTCTCATCAGGATCCAAGCTGTTTGACGCTTCGCCAACAGTTTCTCCAAAAGCTTGATATAATCGAAACAAGTCAAAATTGCATCACATATAAACTTGTGCATACATATTTTTTCACAGCGGGTTTAAAGTTGTCAAGCGATCGAAAATCAGATCGGCTATAAATTTAATAGGTGAAGCAAACGAATATTCACGATTTGCCGAGAGAAAGATGACTTCACTACATCCATAGTTACGGCACGTGAAATATTTACACTGGCTTATATTTTCTTTGTAAATAAATGGAAGCTCTTGGTCGTTGTTAGTAAGTGCTCGTCAAACCTGAAACTTGTGTCGTCCGCTCAAAAGTCTCCCACCGTATTTCATGGACTGGGATGCTTTTGTTTTGAATTATTGTTTGGTGTATTTTGAAAGAACAGAACAGAGCAGAACATATATTTTATTGCAGGTGTACCTAGGTACATCATACTATACACATAATTATATAATATAACATTAATATACAGTAGAACCTGTCTTAAGCGCACATTCATAAAATACATTAGTGTATGTATTATATTGGACGGTCTTAACACAATTCTTCCATTATGGAATTTGTTTTCAGTTCAGCAGAGTACAATATAATTCCTCACGCGTGTGTACAGCACAAAGTCAGTTTGATACCGCTACATGTGTTTTATCTTTGTAATCAAACAGTTCCCTAACTATTTCCCTCTTCTATATTTATTTCAAATTTCAATACCTACTGAATATTTATGGACAAAATAGTCATAATGAGATATCGAAGGTCGAACTTGTAGCCACTTTAGAAAGCAATGAAACAGATCTATCAAAATCCATTAGCAAACAAAGCAGACCCTGATCAGACGGCTCCTATAGAAGCCGTCTGTTCTGGGTCTACTTAGATTTTTAAATGCGTGAAAACGACGTTTATATGAAAGAAAGAATTAACCCTTTCCAGTTAAACAGTGTCGTCTGCAAAATTTGTCGTGTGCTACAATTTTCGTTTTGTTCAATTTTCTTCCCTTTATTTCAAAAACATTACCACAGTAACAAACAGTTTGGATCCTGATGCGACGTCGAGTTACTCGGCGTCTCATCTGGATCCAAACTGTTTGCATAGGTGGTCACAAATTTGACACAAATTACTTGATGTAATTTAGTGGCCGTTATACAGAGGTTTTACTGTATAACAGTATAAGGAAATTAATTAATAAATACAGTATTCATAATTGGTGGATGTGTTTGTGAAAGTTTATCAGGAAAACGATTAACACTATACATGTATATCTTAAGAAATATGCCAGTCAATAAAATTTTTTATTTAGAATTGAAACAGTCGACAAATTTTATATAAACTACGACTAATTGGGGTGCAAAGAGTTAATATTTTGTACTGTAGCAAAGACTAACATCGAACGACTGAAATTATCGTAAATTCCAACATACGACTTTCAGTTGACCCATTACCTCATAGGCTATTATTATGCACATTACCTCATGGGCTATTTTTAGATACAACCTCTTTGAATAAATCTACCGAAAAGGGGCATTGACTACGACTAATTGGGGTACAAAGAGTTAATATTTTGTACTGCAACAAAGGCTAACATCGTACGACTGAAATTATCGTAAAAACTCTAGCATACGACGATCGCAAATTTCAGTTGACCCATTACCTCGTAGTCTATTTTAGACACATTACATCATAGGCTATTTGTAGATATAACCTCTTTGAATAAATCTACCGAAAAGGAGCATTAACTAGAGAAAATGATTTTTTTAGAAATTTGTAGTTTGAAAACATTGTGATAAAAAGAGCATTTGCTCCTATAGGAGCAAATGCTGTATTTGTCACAATGGATTTACAGAGTGACTTTTACAGAGTCGCCAAAAGTCGTCAATATAATGGGAATGGGTTGCGATCGTCTTTTGTTAGGACTTACAATAATTTCAGTCGTACGAATGTTGCAGTCCTGTTTATTTAACCACATTGACTAGAGAATATTTTGTCGTGGCAAAGTCATTCCGGTACAGACGTGCTTCCGTCCTGTTATAACGTGTTTGTGTATTTTGTGAAGACCTTACCTAATCCAAACAGCTTTATCGGAAGAATAGGGAAAATCTAAATTTAATGCAGGATTTAACATCGTTTCATAAAAAATTATTGATTTTATCGATCTCTCCTGTTTCGCAATACATTTATAGGAAAACCTCTCTTTTACTAGGTATAAGTGTCGTTTGCGGGAATCGTCGTCCGCTTGAATATGTTCATATACATGTATCTCTAAGCCAAGAGATAAAATCCCAAATAGATGCGAGCTGCTTGGCATCTCAGTCTAGATCCATATACAAAGTGTCTTAAGGACTTTGTACTTGTGGTAGCAAACATTATCATTAGCAATAGCAGTAGTAGTGATAGGACAGTAGTATTCGCAGTATTGTAGTAGTAGTAGTAGTAGTAGTAGTAGGTAGTAGTAGTAGTAGTAGTAGTAGTAGTAGTAGTAGTAGTAGTAGTAGTAAATAGACTTATTTTACATCAATATAATCAAATATGAGTGCCAACTTGCAATCAAAAATCATCTAAGAAAAACCTCTTTAGTCCAAGCCTGCAGCCCCTAGGCTTCAGACCCATTCACTCTAGAAAATCATCATTTACACAATATAGAAAATCTCAATAATTCTAGAAAAATAGCAATCTTAAATCCAGCATATTCATAAACCCTAAGAACATATTTCCAGAATTTATAATGACTTATTGACTGTAAAAGTAGCAAAAACAAGTGACTGTCAGGCTCTGTAGCCCCTAATGGCGGCCATTACCCTAAGGGCACCAGTTGCTAAATATTCCAATAATTGCAAACTATGGCTCTCTACAACATGTCACTGTTAAAGTAATATTCCTAAATCATCCAAACAACAATAATCAACATATTAGCCATACAAAATAGTCCAAACTAATCTCAAATATGTTTAAAATGGCATTAGTTTGGGTCTAACTGAGAAGTAGGTCAACTGCCCAGAATGTAAACAAAGAAGATTATGGCTAATTGCTCTAATTATAGATAATGACACCTCACATAAATGTATATAAGAAGTTTCCTTACTAAAAACAAACCAAAATAAGTTAAGATCCTAGAGAATTTCTATTAAAAGATGTATTTCTACTCTAGATCATATCTGTCTATATAAGCTATATAGAAGGAAATGACATCAGAGCAAAAGTCAAATTCCAAGCTCAACACACATTAATTTCACCAAATATACAAAGTGTCAAGCACGTAAATGTGTATCGTAACTATCAACACCAAGATCTGTATCAAAACTAGCTAGACAGATTCATAGATCTGTTCAAGAATGGCAGCTCAACTCCAGTTTTACAACACTCACATTTCCACATAAGAGCTCGCCGTAACGTAGATGCGACGCGTGATCTGCACTTTTTGTAAAGGTGAATGACCAAACTAGGGTTTTGTGTAAACCTACATTAACTATATTTTTGACCATTTGCCTGATAGAGACTCCCTTTAGCGCATCTGTAATAAGAAAGACCGAGATTAGACAGCTCTTGTAAGAGCCGCCTCAGAAGGGTATGCTCCGTTTGCTTATGGGACTATGTACATGTAGAACTGATTCTACAGTTTCTGCCATTGCCAAAGCCTCGTGTAGGTCTTGTCTGTGTCATCTCTGGTTACCAATACATGAAAGAGTGTCACTACCAGGTAAAGGGTTACAGTGAAATAAATGAGTTCAAGGGACATAATGCCTTATGTACCTTTTTCCGATCCTCTTGCACAGTAATTCCCCTTTACAACCCGACTTACACAGCAGATTCCTTTGCCTATCATGAATAAAACAGCTTACCGCTGATTTAATGACAGTGTCCAAACAGACAGACAGAAAGACAATAATGTTGAAAAACAGACAGACGGGAGGTTACAGATTAGTACAACATGTAAAATAATTAGTAAAATAGTGGTAGTAGTAGTAGTAGTAGTAGTACACGGGTAACTCGTACTATGGGATTACTCGAAGTAAATGTTTAGATCCTTCCAACATGTACAATACAGAACTCGTCTAAAACGTATCACTACGCATATCTAGAAACAAAATGTGACAGCTTAATGCAGGTCTAAAGTAATTGCATTAAGATGTGAAATTTAGAAATTGTTCAGATTAGAAATCAGATGGCTCAAACCTTAGTTTAAACATATTTTATTACTCATATTTTACAGCTGTACATATATCCTTTTCACAAATGACCACAAATCGAACCTCTATTATCTTGATGCAATTTGGATGGTCCCTTAAAGTTCGAGATATCGAAGTTCAGCTGTACTTTCAGTGGACTCCTGATTTACATCTAAAAAGCGAATTCTTTACCCGATACATGCGCCTTTGATGCCTTTACAAACTGGTTGAACCCATATCAGAATATGCTTTGTTTGCTTATTGGATAATATTGACCTGATTCTACAGCTTCTGTCATAGGCCAAACTTCTTGTTTTCATATACAGTAGAACCTCTCTAATACGACCACTTTATGAATAAACATGGATGTCTTTATAAGCAGATGGTTACTTAATGAAGGACAAAAGTAATGCAGAAAGCTTTCTGTATTACTTTTGTCCTGTATTAAGCTACCGCCTGCATCTAGCACCCAGAATTATACATGTTTAAGGTGGTCGCATTAGCGGGTTTGTGTACCAACGTAACGAAGACCGGTTATTGCATATTCATTATGTCATTGTTTTTACATGAATATTCACCAGATAAAGCCCTTAACTTTCGATCATTTTATTGCTAAAATGTCACGCTAGCTTTGTATAATTAGCATTGTAGTTATTGATTATGTATGTTTGATTAATTGTTTCGAATTATGAGAAACGTACAGTAAAACCTCTCTATAACGGCCACTAAATCACATAAAGTATTTTGTGTTTAAGGCAGATGCTACTTAAAGCAAGGTGAAAGTAAAACAGAACGCTCCTATCGGAGCGTTCTGTTTTACTTTCACTTTGCTTTAAGCAGCCACCTGCCCTAAAAACAAACTAATTAACAGAATGTAGTGGCCGTTATATAGAGGTTTTACTGTATATGTTTTTAACTATTTACGTGACGAATATTCGTGTACGATATAATGGCATCATGAATATAAACTAGCTGATTTTCATAATGACATATGGCTACATGATTCTTCAATGGCAGAAACTGAAGAATCGGGTTATATTATTGCATAGAAAACACAGCTGATTCTAGTCTAGGTCTACTCTGTTTCCGTCAGAAGGAGTCTCTGTAAGGTAAAACCGGCCGCATGGCTCAGTGGTAGAGCGTCCGCCTGCGGTACGGAAGGTCGTTGGTTCGATCCCCGGCCGCGACAGACCAAAAGTCGTTAAAAGTTGGTTCTAGTAGCTCCCTCGTCTACGCGCGACCTTAAAGGGGTATTTCTAGGACTGGTCGGCCTGCTGTCAGGATTATGTGACTGGATGGGTGCCCTTGCCATGTGCCTGCGGCAGGGGTATTCCAGTGAGGCAGCACTATAACTTGTCTCATGCGGGTGCCGTCTGCAAATAACTGAAATACTGTTGGTCGGACGTAAAACCCAACTCACTCACTCACTGTAAGGTAAATGGTTAAGTTATCAACCTTGTTCTTCTCGATGCTGACTATTGTCAACATAACATTACATGTACCAGCATACTCTGAAACATATCCCCTCCAGTGCCGAAAAACAAAAAACCGGTGCTTTAGAATTTGACAAATATATACAGTAAAAAGTACTAAAAACTCGATACTACGAACACTCAAATACGTACCATTATTGATCTTTAACACAGGTGACAGCTTAATACAGGGTGAAAGTCATGCAGAAGGCTCCTTTAGGAGCTTTCTGCATGGCTTTCACCCTGCATTAAGCAGCCACCTGCATACAAAGACATACATTCTTCATTATTTAAATTTCGTAGTATCGAAATTTTACTGTTCTTGATTTAGATTAGTATGACTTCTGACTTGTCGAACTAAGCTTGACCGATTAGTAAGTTAATCGCTTTATATGTTGTTTATAATTTACCATGCCGTTTACTCTGTTTATTTTCTAAGCGTTGTTAAGTATAATTGTAACCAGAGAATGTGGAATAAAACAATGCGACTTCATTTTGATTTGTCAACATTCAACTTAAGCAAATCAGCCTAAGTATCGCCTTGCTCCATTTTATAAATCGAATTTGTTTTCCGTCTTTACAAAGTCAAGCAGTTAACAGTTCTTTGACCCGACGATACAACGTATTTCGTATAGATCTGTATTGTACATTAACACAAACTTTCTCTTGTTGTGAAATTTAACCCCTATCCTTTAAAAACAATAAGTCTGCTTCAACTCTTGATCTTCTACATGTTTTACTTACTTTCTATTCGTTAAAACCTATTGAGAATATATTTACAAGTCCCAAACAGCTTGGATCATGATTAGCCGCCACGTTACTCGGCGTCTCATCTGGATCTAAGCTGTTTGTTAACGCGAGTCAGTTCGATCGGCTTCGGTTTATGGTTAAACATAATTCAGGTAAGCGAGATTAATACAAGTCAAACCCTCCGCTTTGTTATAGATATTCACAATTCATTTTAATGACAAGTTGATATTTGATCCTTTTTAAAGCACCTAGACAAACAAAGAGGGGTCACTTTCACCATGACAACGCGTATACAGTAGGGTATAAGCATTGTAAAAAACTTTGAATACGAACAACGAGTGTCTTGCCAATTATAAGCAGTGTAGACCCAGAGAGTTCCTAGATGATCAGGGCCTGCACTGTTTATCATTCATAATGATTTATCATTCAAACTGATCTCACAAAGTATACCCGTTCATATTACCGGTTATGCTCTATTGTTTAACCTTTTCCTTCATGTAATCGCGTTTCATGCATTTGCAAACGGAGTAGACCCAGATCAGACGGCTTCTATCAGGGTCTGCTCTGTTTGCTTATGGAATTGTATAGATCTAATTTTACAAGTGTCCACAATGGTGATAAGAATCCCCTTACAATGTTCCATTTTCGCGATTATGTCCATGAATATTGATGAGGTGATAAAATATTGAATAAATGTTAAACAGAGAATTGGTTAACAACAATAGAGCGTTCCACTTTGAGAATTCAGCATTCAGGGAGGGAAACTAAGGTTGTTCAAACGACTGTATTGACATAATAATTTCTGTTTTACTTTAAAAAAAACTGACATTCAACAGACTCGGGTAGTAAGCGGGCCACCAAATTTATCTATTGTCGTAAGCCAATAAACAAACAGCTATAGCCTTCATAATAGCGTAGACATTTGTTTGCATTGTAATGCATTGCATATCTCACTTCATACTTACTACAGTAAAACCTCTCTATAACGGCCACTAACTTGTGTTAATTAGTTGGTATCTAGGGCAGGTGGCTGCTTAAAGCAAGGTGAAAGTAAAACAGAACGCTCCTATAGGAGCGTTCTGTTTTACTTTCACATTGCTTTAAACAGCCACCTGTCTGTGACACAAAATATTTGATGTAATTTAGTGGCCGTTATAGAGAGGTTTTACTGTAATAACGAATGGTTTGGATCATGACTGTACTCGTAGATAATCTGAGATAATCTGAGATAATCTCGTCAAACTAGGATCAACACACATTGGGTTAAGCCTTCTGTTTGTAGTGGTTTGTCAACTTACACTAACTGCTAAGCAAAACATAAAATACTATTTTCTGTATCGAATGTAAAGGGGAAAACATGGATAAATCATATAAACTTGCTTGAAATTAATTAAAACAATGTCCAATACGATGTCGCTTCGTTGTACCTTTACCTGTTAACCCTTTCCCTCATATAAACGTGTTTTCACGCATTTGCAAACAGAGTAGACCCAGATCAGACGGCTCCTAGAGGAGCCGTCGGATCAGGGTCTGCTCTGTTTGCTAATAGAATTTAACAGATCTGTTTCTTTGCACTCTAAAGTGTCTACAATGTTCCACCTTCCATATTTCTTTATAACCATTTTGTTAATGAATTTTCAGTAGGTATTGAAATTTGGCCTAAATATATAACAGGGAAAGGGTTAAATATTCACGCAAGAACTAATTACATCATGGATATCTATTAGCTGAAATTTTAAATACGATGTCGCTTCGTTAAATATTCATGCAAGAACTAATGACATCATGAATATGTATTATATGGGGTTGTTGGTGTTGGCAGAAACTGTAGAGTATGTTCTCTTCCTCTTATTAGCAAACCGGACAGACCTTGATCAGACGACTTCTACATGAACCGCCTAATCTGGGTCTAATATGTTTGCAAAGGCGCGTAAAGGACGCTTGTATGAGGGACAGTATTGAATATACTTTACACATTTTCAAGCAAATTAGCCGTCTGCTTCATTTTTTTAACTCCCATCCTTCTTTATGCAAGAAAAAAACAAAATAAATCTTTCTCATTCAGCCTCAGTGTGTATGTCATTAATTTCCTCTCTTTTAGTTTATCCCTCCCTTCTGTCATTTCCTCTCAGTGCGTATGGTATTTCCTTCCTCTTTTCGTGTCTATTCCTTTCGTCCATTATTCCCTCTCAGGGTATATGAGATTTCCTTCCTCTTTTCTGGTATGTTCCTATCGTCTATTATTCCCTCTCAGTGCGTACGTATGCGACCCCCTTACTCTCGGCGTCTCTGTAATCTCCCTCCTCTCTTTCAATATAGCTCGTTCCTCCACCATTCCCTTTCAGTGTTATGTCATTTACGTTCTCTTTTTTTTTTATTGAACCCATTCCCTCATATTGACGACTTTTGAAAAAAACCTCTGTAAAAGTCATTTTGTAAAACAATTGTGACAAATAGAGCATTTGCTCCTATAGGAGCAAATGCTCTATTTATCACAATGTTTTCAAACTACAAAATTCAAAAAAAATCCTTTTCTATAGTTAATGCTCCCTTTCGGTAGATTTATTCAGAGGTTGTATCTAAAAATAGCCTATGAGGTAATGGGTTAAGTTGTTCTCTCTCTAATTCCTCTCAGTGTCAATTTAATGCTTGTCCTCTTTTTCAATCTATTTATTCCCTCTATCATTCCACTTCAGTGCGTAAGTCATTTACTTTCCCTCTTTCATTTATCTATTCCCCTATCACTCATCTATGTTTCTATGCAATCCCCTTCCTCACTTTGCACTTTCATTCTCTCTCTATGTACATGTTGTTACGTTCTCTGACTTAGGTTCTTCTTCCAATGTTTTCTTAATTTTCTGCACGTCTCTCATGTCCTTCTTTCCTGTAGGCACTATTCAGCCATAGTGTCAAAATATCGTTAGCTTTAAATCTATCAGAGCGTCAAACATATTGGATACTAATGAGATGCTAAGTTACTCAACGTCTAATCTGGATCCAACCTAAGCATGGGTGAAAACACAAAGCAACGAATGTACACAGAGATAATTACTCGCTCACTATCGTCGTATTACATGTACAGTAGAACCTGTCTTAAGCGGCCATTCATTTTTTCAAAATAGGAGTCTTAAAAGCAGGTGGTTGCTAAATGCAGGTCAAAAGTAATGCAGAAAGCTCATATAGGAGCTTTCTGTGTTGCTTTCGACCTGCATTAAACTACCACATGCCTCACAGACCCACAATTAGACCTAGTTTTCATGACCGCTAAAGACAAGTTCCTCTGTATTTAAAAATCCCCCAACGGCAACCACCAAATTAATAAACATGGGTGTCTTTGAAAACAGGTAGTTGCTTAATGCATGGCGAAAGTAATGCAGAAGGCTTCTGCAGGAACTTTTCTCCTGTATCAAGCTACCACCTGTCTTGAAGACTAAAAATTGACATCATTTTTGTGCTTGCTTTAAAGGGGTTTTACTGTAAAGATAATCATTATTTTATCGTATTTCAGTAATAGGACCTGTTTCATTTGCTGTGGTTTACCGTCCCAGTCTGGCATGTTTTGACAACTTTTTTGTCGGTACATGTTATAAAAGTTAAACCTTTATTCAATGAATAAGTATGTCAGAAATATGACTGAATCAATATTAATTAGCTGTTTTAAAACAGCATCATGAAAAAGTAATTGCTTACCAGAAATCTGTAGAAATACATGTAAATATTCCACAAACAAAAACAGTAGATTAAAGGGGCCGTCTGATATGGATCTACTCTTTTTACAAATTTGCCAAAAGGCATCGAGCTATGTGATAAAGGGGCTAACCTATTGAACTCTAAATAAGACTATTATCTTGTGACCAGTTCACTGACAATTACTCTTTAGACTGCCAACATTTCGTCCACCTTATTTTCAAAATACAAGGTGCATTCATTCGATTGCTTTACAGAAATGCAATCAGATTGGTCAACTGTCTAGACCCCGCTGACAGACGGACTGGCCCGGCATATGATCTACAGAGGCCTAAATAAGATGCAAAATTCAAACATTTTTTCAAGAATAACTCCCTTATTTCTCCACCAAACCCTATACTTTGACCACTCTTTAGAATCGTCTCTTCGAGACGATTCTAAAGAGTGCTCAAAGTATAGGGTTTGGTGGAGAAATAACGATTTGGGTATTTGTGTAGCCTACACACCTTTATCTGTGGCTCTGGATCTAGATCTAGATCTATACTGTTCGCTAAGGTTATCGCCAATTATTCCGCAACATGCTAATGATCAACCCTTTGAACGCTGAATATTCGAGGAGGAGGGGCAAATTATTGTTTATTCCTTTACCTGATAGAAACGGTTTTGAAAACAGGGTAGGCACAGACCAGACAAATCTTGCAGAATCCGTCTGATAGGGTCTGTTGTGTTTCCTTGTGAAATTATATCACTCTTATACTACAGTTTATGGTATGATAAAGACAAATCGTGTGTTCATATACATGTACGAGAACTATTGTAAAAGTTCAGCTTATTAATACCAACGATGTAGTTATTTCTTACATGAATTATTCATGAGGTAAATGATTACAATGCAACTAAAGTGAGTCGACCGGCACGAAAGGCTTGAAATTACTATGATATTTTGAATGACAGGCAGGCAGACCCTGATCATAGGGTTCTAGGAGCCATCTGATCTGGATCTACACTGTTTGCAAATGTCAATTCATTCGTTTCCTGCATTCAAAGGGTTTAATTTAATTCGCCTCTCTTGTAATCCGATTAGCGAAAAGTCTGTTTTAATTCTATATAAGTAAATGCTTTTCTTCATTTCTATATCGTATTGGCCAGTACTAATCTAGGTATACAATATTAATTGTACATGTATACAGTATACATGTTGGAAATATTGATTAATACCTTAGTAATTAATCTCGGCAGGTTGGGCTCCACGTCAGAGAGTTAATGAATGTCCACAACCAATTAATATTTGATGAACCTTTAACACTGATTGCAAAATAAGGTTGATTTAATATAATACACCCCAGAGCTACAGATAAAGGTGCGTACCCAAATACTAAAATCGTCATTTCTCCACCAAACCCTATATTGTGACCACTCTTTAGAATTGTCTCTTCGAGACAATTCTAAAGAGTGGTCACAGTATAGGGGTTGGTGGAGAAATAAAGAAGTAATTGTTGAAAATGATTAAATGTACGCATCTTAGCTGGACCTCTGCACCATCTTAACATTATAAACAGATCAGAAAATATCTGAGTTTGACTCTACAATAGTATATCACTGTATCCAATACATTAAAACCCTTTAAACCAGACGTTGAAATTAGTACCAATGCTGCTCTGTAAGATAGGATGCAGCTTAATCCATTACCTCTTAACCCATACAACCTCTTTCAATAGATCTACCGAAAAAGGAGAATTAACTAGAGAAAGGGAAATTTCAGAAGTTTGTAGTTTGAAACCATTGTAATAAATAGAGCATTTGCTCCTATAGGAGCAAATGCTCTCTCTATTTATCATAATGTTTTCACAAAGTGACTTCTACAGAGTCGTTAAAAGTTGCCAATATGAGGGAATGGGTTAATGTATGCTGAAAGACACGTGGAAAGCTCCGAAAGGAGCTTTCTGCATAAATTTTATCATGCCGTAAGCAGTCACCTGCCTAAAACGAGAGAAGATCTTCTTCACTAAAATCCCGGTTAATACGGTATACACAGACCATAAGAGATGTATTCGCAAAGTGAAATGTCAGGATGGTCAGACAGACTGCATGGCAAACAATGGATGTGACTCTTAGTTACACACGGTACTCTTTTACATACAGACATAAATAGTATTCGTTAGCTGCATATCTATAACAGCACGTGCACGTAGGATTGTTTGGTTATTTGTAGTAAATGTAAAGTTAGATCTACCATAATTTGGCCACGGCAGAAACTGAAGAATCATAGTTATATCATACCATGGGCAAACAGAGCAGACCCTGATCAGACGGCTCCTACAGGAGCCGTCTGATCTGGGTCTGCTGCTCTGTTTGCAAAGGCGTAGAAATCGGTATTTATGGAGTAAAGGGTTAAATAAATACCGATAAAATACTTAGTTGTGTGTCCGGACCAGCGAGATTTTACTGTATGCAATTTCTATAACACAACCACAATGTGTTTAATTGTGTCTCTAACAACAGTGGACCACTAATTAATCAATTTACTACTAGCCTTTCGAACGCACTGTCAGGTTTTGTCAAGTTCTTTTAATCAGGGAACAATGCTTTAGTGTGATCAACAAAAATCAATAGTTTCAATCGTCATGTCTTTCAAGAATTTCACATATACGTTACGACCCTTATTCAGCAGTACACTCTTATTTATAACAATGCCATTCATTTTAATTCAGGCGAGACTTTTTGTGGTCGATCACTTCACGACGGGTCGTATTATTTTGCCTCAACAAGTAAAAGCGGGTAGACGTTGCTATAAACAGAAAGTTTTATTAGAGGATCCGTGATTCACAAACCAGAGAAATAATTACCCAATAGTTTTATTTGTATAAAGTCACGTGATCTAAGCGTCCAATGGCAACCAAGGATTGGATTTCGCGTGCCTCTGAAAGTATTTAAGATAATGTATTCTAGTAAGTACACCATTCACCCTCACGAGACAACTTAAGTCGGAAGTGAGCTTTTCTGTGTCGATTTGTGAACTACTTCACACCGTAAAACTTCAACATGGTAAGTGAAACTTTTATATCTCAATTAATTATTAGTTTCATAATTATCTTTAACTACCAATAGTAGCTTATCAATGTACAACTGGTTTAATTTCTGTTATTTCTTTTGCATTTTAGTAATAGCGCACTGCATGCAAGGTTTTCTTACATTGTGCATTGTCTAGAGATGCACGAGTCGCTAATGAGCAATCAATTTTTTTTCTGGTATGTTTGGCTGGCTTTTTTTTCTATTGTATCAGTGTAGTAGAGCATATGGAATTTGAAAACGAAACATACATGTATATGGAGAAATTATACCCGCATGGGCTTTTATTATACATTTGATACATCTTGTGCTATTTATTACCCTGTTCAGAACAGAAAAAAATATTTACTTGGTTTAAGCATTACAATTCATCATCATACATACATAAATACAAACACATGTATTACATGCGTTACAATCACATTCAGTATCAGATTAGCGTCGTGCAGGTCTTTATTTTGTTGTTAGAGACGTATGTATGATGCGTATTTTCCCCGATAATTTATTCTTTATAACTCCACCAAACCATTGTAGAGATTGGTCACAGCATAGGGTTTAGTGGGGAAATAGTCGTTTTAGTATTTGATATACGCGTCTTATATATTACCCTGTTTGTTCATGTGAAATAGTTTTGGAGACTCAGCGGCATCGGTACCTTGTAATATATGGATTGTCTTCTTCAAAGTAATGATAGAACTTGTACATGTATTTGAATTCTGGAAATGTCAAAGTATGACATCTCATTATTTTAAATTCATATTAATTAATTAGCGAATGTTTTTGTACTCTGAAAATCTGGATGTTTGACTTTTTAATGAAATAAAACCGTAAGAATTGTATATATGAATCGATAATAACAACCTGTAAACAGTTTGGCTACATATTACTGTCAAACAACTGAACACCGTGTCCGGATCCACACTGTCAAACACTCTAGTGATAGTTTGTAAAAGAGATATTTTCTACTTAGTGTGCATAGGCATCAATTTATTCAGTGTCTAAAACGTTAACAGTTTTACTGACTGCCTCCCTTCCTCTCTTCCAGCGCGAGTGTATCTCCATCCACGTCGGACAGGCCGGAGTCCAGATCGGTAATGCCTGCTGGGAATTGTACTGTCTTGAGCACGGTATCCAGCCTGATGGCCAGATGCCCAGTGACAAGACCATCGGAGGTGGTGATGATTCTTTCAACACCTTCTTCAGCGAGACTGGCGCCGGCAAGCACGTGCCCAGGGCTGTCTTCGTCGACTTGGAACCAACTGTAGTCGGTAAGTAAATCAAGCATTTAAGTTCTAACTTATTTTTTATTGCTCACTAGTTTATTAAAACTTTATTTGCATTCGCAACAATTGACGTTTCCCCTCATTATTAAAACACACACAAGAAATTAAAATAAAAACATATACATGTATACATAAATCCTGGAAAATTAAATTAAACCAATCTGAGTATTTAAGAGCCACTAAGTAACTCGGCATTTAATTGGATCGGCGCCTTATAAATAGCCACAGTCTATCTAAACACATAACCATACACCTGATGAATATTCATGTAATAAGTAATGGCTTTATGAAAACTAATTAGCTAAATTTTATCGTTGCATTTTTATCAATGGGATTTTAGCAAGTAGAATCTGATCTATATTATTTCATTAGCAAACAGAGCAGATCCTGATCAGACAGCTCCTATAGGAGCCGTCTGATCTGGATCTTCTCTTTTTGCAAATGCGTGAAAGACGCCTCTATCAGGTTGAATTGAAAGGGAAACACTAATTACACTTTATTTACCTCATGTAATAAACTTAAATAATCACGATACCAATTAAACCTGAACAAATCATTACTTCCTTGTATATTGATTATCTGTGATTCTCTGATCCTTAGGCATATACCACCATTTAACGACTTTCTGATATAATGTTGCTTAGCAGCAGTAAACAAATCGATAGTATTAAGTAGCCCCTCTGGCTATTTGTTTTAATTTAGCTATTTAAGAGATAGGGACAACAACCTGATTATCTTATCTCTCTTAAATTTACTGTTTCAATCATCTCAAACGTTTACGATAGCCATACGCAATGGTATCTGGTTACTCTCCAGATATCTTAGATATAAAGGTTCGGTAAGCAATGTTGCTATGTGATCGATCAGTCGCGTAAATATGGGCACTTACTATATCAATAATCTGCACAACTGACATATAAAAAATGCATTTGCTCGTCGGCAGGTGACTTAAGTAATTTAGATGACACTTCTGTAAATAAAGCTTTTCTCTTTGAGACATTAACGCTTTAGTCCATAGATACGCTTTACAACGCCATTACAAACAGACTAAACCCAGATCATACGGGGCTTCTGTATGAGCCTCTGATCAGGGTCTGCTCTGATTACTTTTGAAATTGTATTGATCTAATTGTACATTTTTGCAATAGTTAGACGTCCTTTGTTCATTATGTCATTATAAATACCAGTTAGTTAATATATATACAGTCATTATTTCTTACATGAATATTCATGAGGTAAAGGGTTAAGCGAATCAGATGGCAGCTCTGTAGAAAACGTATAACTGTACATTTTGTTTTTTTGAGAAATTAAACCCGGTTTCAAATGAAAACAGTATTGATCCGGTTCGGAGAATAATTACTATATCTACTATTAATCATTTGTCGGAGTTCGTCACTACTTCTGATACAACGAGTTAGATAAACCAGTCTATAGTTTCAGAATGACAGATAATGTCTTGTAACGTGTAACTTATCTCACCATGTACTTGTCTACGATAAAAGCTCTTGAAAGCGTGCATCTTGTTGTGAATCAATATACTGAAAAATACTTGCATGCCTATTTTTAATGATTTTGAACTGTAAATAGTTCATTGTGATACTCATAATGTGTCTTCTATGTTTCCAGATGAGGTCCGTACCGGCACCTACAGACAGTTGTTCCACCCCGAGCAGCTCATCACCGGCAAGGAAGATGCCGCCAACAACTACGCCCGTGGTCACTACACCATCGGTAAGGAAATCGTCGACCTTGTCCTGGACAGAATCAGGAAGTTGGCTGACCAATGTACCGGTCTCCAGGGATTCCTCATCTTCCACAGCTTCGGTGGTGGTACCGGCTCTGGATTCACCTCCCTGCTGATGGAACGTCTCAGCGTGGACTACGGCAAGAAATCCAAGTTGGAGTTCTCCATCTACCCAGCTCCCCAGGTGTCCACCGCCGTTGTTGAGCCATACAACTCCATCCTGACCACCCATACCACCCTTGAACACTCCGACTGCGCCTTCATGGTCGACAACGAGGCCATCTACGATATCTGCAGGCGTAACCTCGACATTGAGAGACCAACCTACACCAACCTGAACAGACTGATCGGCCAGATTGTCTCTTCAATCACTGCCTCTCTCCGATTCGACGGTGCCCTGAACGTTGACTTGACTGAGTTCCAGACCAACTTGGTACCATACCCACGTATCCATTTCCCATTGGCCACATACGCCCCAGTCATCTCCGCCGAGAAGGCATACCATGAGCAGCTTACCGTTGCTGAAATCACCAACGCTTGCTTCGAGCCAGCCAACCAGATGGTGAAATGTGACCCACGTCACGGCAAGTACATGGCCTGCTGTATGTTGTACAGAGGTGATGTTGTCCCCAAGGATGTCAACGCCGCCATTGCCACCATCAAGACCAAGAGGACCATCCAGTTCGTAGACTGGTGTCCAACTGGTTTCAAGGTCGGAATCAACTACCAGCCACCAACTGTCGTACCAGGTGGTGACTTGGCCAAGGTACAGAGAGCCGTGTGCATGTTGAGCAACACCACTGCCATCGCCGAGGCCTGGGCCCGTCTTGATCATAAGTTCGATCTTATGTACGCCAAGAGAGCTTTCGTCCACTGGTACGTCGGAGAGGGTATGGAAGAGGGAGAATTCTCTGAGGCCCGTGAAGATTTGGCCGCTCTTGAGAAGGACTACGAAGAGGTCGGTGTCGACTCCGTCGAGGGCGAGGGAGAGGAAGAGGGCGAGGAGTATTAAACAAATCGCACTGTTCTACCAAAAGACTTTTAATAATGAGTGTATAATTCGCCAAAGAATCCAAATTGTTAACATTCAACAACAGGCGATTCGAACTGTTAAAATAAATTATGTGTTTATTGTTAAAAGCTAAAGTGTCGTCTTCGTAAAGTTGGTGACACTTTAATAAATGATAAAATATGATATTGGTTTCTTTATTTGTTGTTTGATACTCAACACTTATATTTCATACTTAACCGTTTCCCTGTTCTGTGGTTATTCTAGATTTCAATACCTACTGAATATTCGTGGACAAAATACATGTAGTCATAATGAAAAATGGAACGTGGAACATTGTAGCCATTTTGGAAAGGAAAGAAACTGATCTTTCAAATACCAACAGCAAACAGAGCAGACCCTGATCAGACGGCTCCTATATAGGAGCCGTCTGATCTGGGTCTACTCTGTTTGAATATGCGTGACAACACGTAAATATGGGAGAAAGGGTTAATAGATGCACTTTCAATATTAAAAAACATTAAATCTTACGTAATAATGACTCGAGTTTACAAAACTTATATCATGATTTACTCAGTGGTCCAAACATCATTTGCTTAAATACTTTTACTGACTTTAATTACTACAGTGCTCCCTCCCTACAACGGCCCTCTCAATAACGATTCCCTCCTTACAACAACGCATGTCACTGTTTCCGAAACAACAAGGCTTCAGAAACAACTTTTTTCCATCGTATTTTCTTTATGCCTCCATCAAACCCTATGTTGTGATCACTCTTTAGAATCGTCACTTTGTGACGATTCTAAAGAGTGGTCACAACATAGGGTTTGGTTGAGGCATAACAGTTTTAGTTCTCGAAATACACCTTATCTGGGGATCTGCAAACAAGCTAATTATGTTCGATTTTCCCTCCCTATAACAACTTCCTCTGAACAACACATACAATCTCCGTATCCCAAAGGGTGTCGTTGTGGATAGGGATCACTGTATATCTGAATACATTTGTAAATCCTTTCCTTGATACAGAAGCCTCTAACGCCTTTGCAAACCGAGCTTTACTAGATCAGACGTCTACTGTAGGAGTAGTCTAATCAGGGTCTGCTCTGTTTGCTTAAGCCATTACCTCATAGGCTATTTTAGATACAACCTTTTTGAATAAACCTACCGAAAAGGAGCATTCACTAGAGAAAATATTTTTTTATTTCACAAAGTGACTTTTACAGAGTCGTCAAAAGTCGTCAATATGAGGGAATGGGTTAAGACATTATACATGTATAGATCTCACTTTACAGTTTCTGCCAATACCAAAACATACTGTGTTTATATGCCATTATAAAAACTCAGCTAATCACTATTTCCTGGTGTCACTATTTGTAGCATGAATAAAGGGTTAACATCATATGAACAAAGTATGTTTGGCAAGACAGAAGCTGTAGAATAAGATTTACATTATTCCATAAGCATACAGAATGCAGTAAAACCCACTAATGCGACCAACTAACAGAGGTATAATTCTGGGTGCTAGATGCAGGTGGTAGCTTAATGCAGGACAAAAGAAATGCAGAAAGCTCCTAGAGCTTTCTGCATTTCTTTTGTCCTTCATTAAGCAACCACCTGCTTATAAAGCTACCCATGTTTATTCATTAAGTGGCCGCATTATAGGGGTTCTACAGTATTTTGACCATGGCAGAAATGTAGAATCAGATGTATATAATTTCATGAGCAAATAGAGCAGACTCTGGCCAATCAGCTCCTACAGGAGCCGTCTGATCTGGATCTACTCTGTTCATCAACAGGCGTATCCAACCTATAAGGGGTTACAAAGAAGTTCTTAATGCATGTTGCAGCTTAATGCAGGGCAAAATTAATGCAAAAAGCTGTGCATTACTTTTTTCCTGCATTAAGCAACAACCTTCTTTCTCAAGAGCAGGTCCAGTTTCACGAATATGCCCAGCAAACAAACTGAACTTATTTTGCCATATCCAAGCACTGACCCTTGAAACACTATTTAATTCTTAATAGGGCGCCTTAGCAAACAGAATGGACTCAGATTTAGACGACTCCTGTAGGGTCCATCTTATAAGGGTACAGTAAAACCTCTCTATAACGGCCACTAAAGTACATGTACATCAAGTATTTTGTGTTAAGGACAGGTGGCTGCTTAAAGCAAGGTGAAAGTAAAACAGAACGCTCCTATAGGAGCGTTCTGTTTTACTTTCGCTTTGCTTTAAGCAACCACCTGTCCTAAATGCCAACTAATTAACACATTTTAGTGACCGTTATAGAGAGGTTTTACTGTAGACTATATTTGCATATGAAATAATATAGATCCGAAGCTAACGTTTCGGCCATCGTTAAACTTTCATGCGCTCATACATTATAAATACATGTATTCAATTAATAAAATAAGTAAATATTTTACTACTCTTGCATGAACATTCAGCAGGTAAATGCTAAAACTCATAGAACGGGCAAATATCAATTACAGTAAAAACTCTCTAAACCGGAAGTTAACATTAGTATCAAAACCGGTTTTTCGGACAGGTGGTAGATTCATGCAGGCCGAAAGTCATGCAGAAAGTCCCTACAGCTAGGAGCTTTCTGCATGACGTTCACCCTGCATTAAGCAGCCACCTGCCTAAAAAGATCTAAATTGTTCTTCAACAAAATTCCGGTTTAGAGGGATTCTACTGTAATCGTTCCTGCTGAATTAATTTGAGTATTGTTAAACAAAATCGCATGCAAAACATTAACTTGTTTAACCCTTTCACTGTCGAAGTCGCATAAATGCACCACGACAAATAGTGCAGTCCCAGATCAGACACCGCCTTTTCAAGGCGAGATCTGATCAGGGAATTCACTTTTTGTCACATTCTCTATATCTATATATGCTTTATTCTTTTGAAATTTGCATTTATTTAATCTCATTTCATTATTGTACCGAATGATTTCACTCGCCAAAATACAGCTGAACTTCAAAACTACTAGCATAACAATTCTGAGTTATCATGCAACACCAAGAAAAAACGGAGAAAATGAAGAAAATGAAAGTTTGATCAAGGGGTTCCGTCCACTGGCATTTGATCGAAACAGACTATAGTTGTGTAATATAATAGTACATGTACTATCATATATGGTAGTTAACGCGCTAGACTAGGAATCCGGAGGTCCGGGGTTCAAATCCCGGTCCCTCCCGGAAATGTCAGAGACGCTTTTCAGTATCTCCCTCCCGCACTTCCTCTCCACCCAGGGGTTACAATGGGTACCTGTGAGGGTCACTAGCCGGTACTGCGGCTGCAATATTGCGCCATATGTTAGTGCTCAGTGCTCACTATTGCAGGCGAATGACTCAATGACCAGGGAGTAAATGTACAGTCGACTGAGCGGTCCTTCGGACTGAAAGTAGACTATACGTAATTAGATACTTTACTTTATATCTGTTCGCTAGATGTCTGTCTGTCCCTCTTCCTGTCTGTCCCTCTCTTCATTACTCTATCTATATATTTCACTACTCTGCTATCCCTCTACTTTCCGTTCCATCTCTATCATTTTCCCCCTTCTCTCTTTCTCTATCTCCCTGTCCCTTGTTTCTATATGTATGTCTTTGTCACTCTTTCTCTCTCACCCTATAACCTTTAAAGTCCGTTTAAGTAACCACCCCCTGTCTTTCTGTCATTGCGCTAAAGGTGTAAACAGTATAAAATGATAAAGAGCCACTATATTATCATAACAAAATTTATTTATTTTTGAATATTCTCCTAAAAAACTTAAAAAAAATTGTTTCCTTTCGTTTTTTTCTTTTCCTTCTTGACTTTACATTTTTCATGCACAATTTTAATTTCTGGTTCGCTATCTTTATGTGTATGTGTTTTTTTCTGTGTCGTTAGACAAATTGTTAGCCATAACTAGAAAGTCACATTCCCAAACTCCGGCTTGGAAAATAAAATCTTCGTCCTCCTCATTTCTTTCTTTGGGTTTAATTTGACATGAATTCCGCCTGTGCGATTTTTCCGTGCAAAACATATCTGCAATTTTGGCTAGATACTCTTTAGATTTAACTTCTTGCTGTTTGTCGTCGGGGTGTCAACTGGATATACTTTGGCATATGTCATTTTTTAAAAAGATCCTGGATTTTGTTCTTCTTTGGTGTTTTGGGGATGGCCTCAATAGATTCATAGCATACTGGATTCATATATGCATCATCTGTGACACCACTGGACGTGAATTCCTTGCTACGAGTTTTCTCGAACGATTCTTTCTTTGGTGCTGTCTTGTCTGGTCTGCAATCTTCCATTAAAGAATCGATCTCATGATCCTCAATGTCCAGTAGTTCCCATACTTTTGTTTCAAAAGTATCATTTTTCCGTCTTCCATCTTTATGTTTCCTCTCGTTTCTGTCTTCAGGGTTTAAACGATTGTTTGCAATGTTTGGTATAGCCTCTTCTTTAGCACAAATGGTGTCGGTATATGTCGGCCTTTTGTTCCCAAACACTGCTTCCGTAGGATTCCTTATCTATCCTATCTGTAACAGATAGTATTGACATATCAGACAAACAGTCTATAAATGAGTGCATAAATAAATTTACTGGCATTATACGTCAAGTTTCTGATCCATTATATTGTAAGCATGTTAAATATCGAAATAATCGATTCTGTAGTAATCAGTCTTTCATTAAACATAAAGAGTGGTTTGATAGGGAATGTATAGAGGCAAAGAAAGAATATCAGCATACCTTAAAATTATTTATTAGATATAAAACTGGTGATAGCAGACAACAATTTATATTGTCAAAAAACAGGTACAAATCTCTCGTGAAGAAAAAACGCAGGCAATACGAATTGAAAAAGTTAAAAGAAATAGAAAACCTGCGACATACAAAGCCAAGAGATTTCTGGAAATATTTTAGTAAGAAAAAGAATAGCATTTTAAACCAAGTACCATTAGGATCCTTTTACGAATATTTTTCACAGCTTGGAAATGATATTTTTCAGTCTCAGAATGAAGAAGCAGAACATTTCTCATCAACTCATGATTTTAATGATACAGAAAATAGTTGTATGGAATTGAATGGGAAAATTAATATTACAGAAGTTATACAGGCTGTTAAATCCTTAAAAAAGGCAAAGGCATCGGGGAATGATATGTTGATTAATGAATATTTTATTGAATCATGTGATATATTAGGTTCTCATATGTGTGATATATTTAATGCAATTTTAGATAGTGGTTTCTTTCCGGATAAATGGACAGAGGGGATTATTATACCAATACACAAAAAGGGTAATAAGCGTGATGTAAATAACTATAGAGGGATAACCTTAGTCAGCTGTTTATCCAAGATATTCACGAGTATTTTGAATAAACGCATAGTAGAATATTGTGAAAATAACAATGTCTTATCTGACTGCCAGTTTGGGTTTAGAACAGGTAAATCTACTATTGATTCACTTTATATACTGCATTCTATTGTTCAGAAATATTTGAATGCAAACGAAAGGTTGTTTTGTGTATTTGTAGATTTGAAAAAAGCTTTTGATTGTATATATCGCAATGCACTCTGGTTAAAACTCTATAGGTATGGGATTGATGGGAAAATACTGAGGGTAATTAGGAATATGTACACCAAGATAAAATCATGTGTTAGAGCGTGTAATGATTACTCAGAGTTTTTTGAGTATGCGGTTGGATTGAGGCAAGGGGAGATAATTTCGCCAATAATGTTCTCCCTTTTTTTAGAAGACCTTGAACTATATCTACAAGGGAATATGAATGCGGGGTTGACAATTAAAGACATTGTTTTGATTTTATTGTTATTTGCAGATGATATGATAATTTTAGGCGATTCACCAAACGATATACAGCATAGTTTAAATCTTTTATCATCATATTGTAACAAATGGAGCTTGGAGGTGAATACTGTTAAAACCAAAGTAATGGTATTTAGAAAAAGGGGGCGGCCTTTAGCAAGTGAATGTTTCACATATAATGGTTGTGATTTAGAAGTTGTTGATAATTTTAATTATTTGGGTACAGTCTTTAATTATACAGGTTCATTTGTTCATAATCAGGAGCATTTGGTGGGGAAAGCGTTAAAGGCATTAAATATACTTTTAATCAATTGTAAGAAAGTCAAAATTAAACCGAAATTGCAATGTCAACTTTTCGACGCATTTGTTGGCTCTATACTAGGATATGCCTCAGAAATATGGGGTCATAGGAAGTCAAAAGAAATTGAAAGAATCCATTTAAAATTTTGTAAGTCAGTTCTAAACGTGAGAACAGCCACCGCCACGATGGGTGTTTATGGTGAGTTAGGCAGGTATCCTCTTTACATATCACGTTATGTAAAAATAGTGAAATACTGGTATAAATTATTAAACACTGATAATATTATATTGCAAACAGTGTACAGCATGTGTTTAGAAAATTGCAATAATGGGTATAAAAACTGGTTGTTAAATGTGAAAGATATACTTTACAAAAATGTTTGCTTTTATTTGGAACCAGCAGAATATTGTTAATATTAAAGCATTTATCAACATTTTCAAACAGCGTTTGGTAGATAATTTCTATCAATCGTGGTATGCAGGTAAAGAAGGCACTGCAGTGTTGGACCTTTATAACAATGTAAAAATATCATTCGGTTATGAAGCATATTTGGATATTTTACCTTTTGATTTAAGAACTTACATTACTAAAATCAGAATATCGGCTCACACATTACACATACAAACTGGTAGATATTCAAGAAATAGATTACCAAGAAATGAAAGGTATTGTATTTACTGTAGACAGAATGATATCGAGGACGAATTCCACTTTGTTATTAAATGGCCATGTTTTGCCGAGGTAAGGAAAATATATATCAACAGCTATTTTATTAACAGGCCAAGTATGATGAAGTTTATTACATTGTTACAAGCAGATGATGTGAAAACTATTTTAAACCTGGCAAAATATTTGAAAAATGCATTTTCATTGCGTTTTACGCTTAGTCATAATATATAATAACTGTTTCATCCTCGGAATAATAGACATATGAAGTAAATCAAAATAAAGAATCACGTGACATAATATAATGAGACATGGTATAATGTAATAAAATATTGTTTTTTCATTGTTGTACATTATATTTGAATATTATATGTATTAACATATGTGTATGAATGATGATGTACTGATGTACAAATCAATAAATATATGTTCTGTTCTGTTCTTATAATCCGTCTAGATGACGTCATTCTTTCTCTCAATCCCTTTTCCATCTTATATGATGTAGTATGGATTCCTGCTTTGGAAGGTTTGGGACTGTTAAATGATTCAGTTTTTCCCTGGTATGATATGGTGTCTCTGTCAACTGTATCGGAGTGCGCACGACTGGTTCCTAACACGGCTGTATAAACGGCAGAAGAGACTCCATGGCTTAGTTCTGGGGCTGGTTTCTTTCGTAAGACGGAAAGAGGTGGAGGAACGGCAGAAGCGCGTTCCTCTGGTCTATTTCTTCCTCTTGTAGGTCTGAAAGACATGAATTCGATTATCAAAACCAGCTGTCTTCTAAATAATCTACCATTAGCGAAATAAATAATCATAGATGATAATAGTGTATTATACAACAAAAGATAATAGAGATAGATGATGGATCACATCGATTGCATTACTACCACCGCCACCACTACTACTACTACTAATGATTATACTAACTCATAATACTACTACTACTACCACTACTAACACTACTACCACTACTACTACTACTACTACTACTACTGCTGCTGCTACTACAACTACTACCACTATTACTACTAACACTACTACTACTACTACTACTGCTGCTGCTGCTGCTGCTGCTACTACAACTACTACCACTATTACTACTAACACTACTACTACTACTACAAACTGGTGGCGGTACTGCTGCTGTTGCTGTTGCTGCTATTGCTATTGCTACCGATGCTGCTACTACTACTACTACAATTACTCCTACTACTACTACTACTACTTCTACTACTACTTCTACTACTCTTACTATTACTATTACTGTTACTTCTACTACTACTTCTACTACTACTACTACTACTACTACTACTACTACTACTGGCGGTGATAGTTGTGCTTCTGCTTCTGTTGTTGTAGTTACTACTTCTGCTGCTGTCACGACCTACTAGTACCCGCTACTTCCACATACTACAACTACAACGAACTACTATCAACTTCAACCAACTGCTACTTATGTTCTGCCACAAACTACCAACTACTACCACGTACTGCCAACTACTGCTAATGTACTGCCGTGTACTACCATCTACAACCAACTACTACATGTACTACTACTGCCACCCAATACCAACTACCACTTACTACAGGGTGTCCGAGAAAAAATGAAACCTTATTTCTCTAAATCTATTCAACCGATAGAAAAGTTACATGTACCAGTTTTTATATAACAGTTGTCCACATTTGTGTAAATATAATCTGAAAATGGGTGATCCTTCGAAAGCAAAAGTAGAAATGCAAAAAGAGAAAACTGCAGACTCGGTTTTATTGAGTCTGTTCATGAGTAGTAATTAAAAGTGCAACACTACTCACGCCCCCTAGCACCGGCTTAGCAGTATTCAATTTTCAAAACTAATAACATCAAAACTTATGATCCCGAAGGACCAGAAAATATAACAACACTGAGAATGGAGTACGGGGCGACTTTTTACGGCCGCCACACAAGCTACAGCTCAATTTTTTTATAGAGTTTGAGATATTGCGTAAATATTGAAGGCATACTGTTTTCACTTTTCTCCGATTTTGAGTAATAAGGAATTGAAATTGGGTTGCATTTTTTCTGGGACACCCTGTACTACCACCACCTATTACCACCTACTACTATTACCTACAACTACTATTACAACACCTACTGTCACCTGTTGCTAATGTGTAGTCGTATACTACCATCAACTACCAACTACTACCACACAATGCCAACTACCACCTACTACCATCCAATAACAACTACCATCTACTACGAACTATTACTACCTACTACTACCAATTTATTACCATCTTCTATCATATACTGCCAATTACTACCATCTGCTGCCAACAATAACTATCATGCTCTTAAGCCCAAGTCATTACACCAAAAACAACACTATTTCTTTGGAAACACTTTAGATGATACAGGCCTAGTACAATTAATTGAAGAACCAACAAGAAAAGAAAATATATTAGATCTTATGATAACAAATTTACCGAACCAAGTCCCTAGAATTGAAATAGCCCCGGGAATTTCAGACCATGATATTGTTTTTATGGAATTCAATGTCATCCCCTCTAAGGTAAAGTGTGCCCCCAGAAACATACCTCTATATAGCAAGGCCAACTGGGACACCCTGAAAAATGAAGTCCGGCAACTATATGCCTCATTACTAACTATGGTAGAAACTCACTCTGTTGACGAACTTTGGCTATATTTTAAATCCCAGCTGAACCATTTAATAAATATACACATTCCCCACAAAAAACTAACAGCAAAAAGTAAAACACCATGGGTATCAGTTGAAACTAAAAAACTATTAAAAAGCAGAGATAGATTGTACAAAAAAATGAAGAAATCTGGTAGTGAAAATGCTCGTAAGAAATACAAAGAATTGAAACATCATATCCAAAGACAGTTAAGACAATCATACTGGCAGTACATTGAACAAATTTTGACCCCCTGTGAGGATGAAAAGAGTTTTGGTAATATGAAGAAATTTTGGTCTTACATCAAATACAAAAAAACTGACTATAATGATATATCATCTCTAAAGAAAGATGGCAAATTGTTAACAGATCCTAAACTGAAAGCAAATGCACTTAATGCACAATTCCAATCAGTTTTCTCTGACACTTTTGATATACCCTTAGATGAATTTCAAAATAAACCCTACATGAGAGATAATAACACCTATCCTACAATGCCGGACATCGAAATAACAACTAATGGTATCACAAAACTTTTACTGAATCTTGACCCAACCAAGGCAAGTGGCCCCGATGAACTGAAACCAAGACTCCTTAAAGAGCTTTCCCACGAAATTTCTCCTATTTTAAGTCTTATTTACCAGAAATCATTTGACAGTGGAGAAGTGCCCGCCGACTGGCGAACTGCACACGTCTCTCCGATCTATAAGAAGGGGTCCAAATATAACCCAGAAAACTATAGACCCATTTCATTGACTTGTATTTGTTGCAAACTATTAGAACACATCATAACTAGTGCTATCATGACTCATGCAGATAAACACAACATCTTATATCCCTTGCAACACGGTTTTAGAAAAACTAGATCCTGTGAAACGCAGCTTTTAGAATTCATAGATGACATTACAAATAATTTAGAAAAATCATCTCAAACAGACATATTAATCATGGATTTCTCAAAAGCTTTTGATAAAGTCAGTCACAATCTTTTAACCCATAAACTTTCGCACTATGGAATACAAGGTAAAACTAACAAGTGGATCCACAATTTCTTATCACACCGTACTCAGGCTGTAGTCCTGGAGGGTGAGAAATCAGAGTATGTTCCGGTGCAGTCTGGGGTACCTCAGGGATCTGTTTTGGGCCCTAGTCTGTTTTTATTTTACATAAATGATATACCCATTGGTTTAAATTCTACAGTACGTCTCTTTGCGGATGATACAATGGCATAGCTCACCATCAAATCCAAAAATGACTGTAAAAATCTTCAGGATGACCTTGATAAACTTAGTTGTTGGGAACAAACATGGAAAATGGCTTTTCATCCAGACAAGTGCAATGTCTTGTCTGTCAGCAGAAACAAGCACCCACTTAACTACAGATACACCCTTCATGGTCAAGTTTTAGAACATGTTGACAACTTGAAGGCAAAATATCTAGGTGTCACAATACAGTCAGATCTTAAATGGCAAACCCACGTAAACAACATATGCAATAAGGCCAACAGAACTCTTGGTTTCCTCAAAAGGAACTTAAACATCAGCTCCATTTCAGTTAAGGAACAGGCATACAAATCCCTAGTACGCCCAACCTTAGAATATGCCAGTTCAGTTTGGGACCCGTACATTAATGAAGATATAACTAATATAGAAAAAGTGCAAAGGAGAGCTGCTAGGTTTGTCACCAACATATTTAGGAATACTTCTAGTGTTGGTGACATGCTGAACAGCTTAGAATGGAGAAGCCTTGCTGACAGACGGACAGATGCACGTCTCATTATGTTGTACAAAATTTCACACAATCTGGTTGCCATTCCAAATAATAACAGAATTTTACCGCCACTCAGACAGTCCCGCAATATGCACACTCTCGCCTACCAACTTCCATCATGCAGAACACAATCAAGACAACTCTCCTTTTTCCCTCGGACCATTAAGGACTGGAATGGCCTGCCTTTGACTGTAGTTGGGAGTGATTCTATTGAATCCTTCAAAACTGCCATCAAAAGTCACTCCTACACCCATTAATTTATAATCACTGTAAATAGTTTTAACTTATATTTAGCCCCCTATTCGTGGCGCATTTCACCACCAGGCAGTGACATAAACTTCAGCCAGTTGAAGATGGTCACTATTAAAATGTAGAAGTAGAAGTATCATGCTAACTACAATTTTAACCATATTGATAGGCATTTAACCATATTGGTCGGCATGGATCATGTTGATCACCATTTCACCATGTTGACTACCATTTTGCCAGGCTGACTACAATTTTACCATTGTTTAACCACTTTACCGTGTTTACTTGATTACCATTTTACCACTTAAATCCTAAACTCAATAGATCTACATTATAAATGCGGTTTCATCAACTAGTTGAAGCATGTGATTTGGTCTCTATTTGTAATACAAAGTTGAAACTAATGATAGATTATCATGGACCATAAGTTTTTTTCTGGGTTTCTGGCCCTCTCGGACAGTGTCTCAAATATGAATTTAACCTGTCTCCTTCTGAGCACGATTTTACTCGCATTTGCAAAACAGCTCTGGCAGCGAAAGAGTTAATGGCTTCGTACGCTTTGGAAGTAACAAACATTTACCGTATAATTTTGGCTACGTCAAGGCTGTTGATGTAGTCATCCATCGCTAATTTTCACTAGACAGTCGCAGACGCTAGTCGTTTTAAATACAAGTTCAGCGGTTGTTATGCAACGTATGTCGTCACAAACTACGGCGTCATCACGTGACTAGTTAGGTTATGACGGTTTTGTGACGTCACAGCATTTAGTTATACATGTAATAATATATTTTTCTGGGTAAATATCTCCATCTTCTCTCTCTCCCGCAATTGCCCTCCCTTTTCTACCTCTCTCACTATCACTCTCAAATAAAAAGAAAAATTAGAGAACACTTCAGAGCCCAACAATCGATCATATATATCTTAATAAATGGTAGAGGGGAAGGATGGTATAGTGAACTAATCTGTTATCGGTTGAATTTCAACAGAAATCCTGTCAGAATGTCTCACATCGGGTCAGAATCCATCTCTTCGTTTACCGATACTTTCTGCACTTCTTCAAAATTATTACATAAATTATGGCAGAAAAGACCAAATGTCGCAGTGTAACATGCCAGGAAATTATATGTCAGGGAAATTTGTTTACTGAAGGTTCTCTATTTCGTGTTTCTTAAAAAAAAGTTCTACGCAGGTTTTTTTGCTAAATATGCGAGAATAGCGATAGAATAGCGATAATACACGTTTTTTCGGGCTCGGGGCAACAACAGTCTTTGCCTGCAGGTGCAGAATGAAAGTAATACAGAACGCTCATAGGGGAGCTGCCACAGTAGGCAAAATGACTTATTTTATGGGTGTCTGAAAAGTGTACTGCTCGGCATGGTTAGGGCGCCATACTTGACACATTCTGTAACAAAGTGCACTTGAAATGTATCAAAATGTAAACATACAGTACCGTGACCTACACATTCACGTGAACAGAAGGCCTACTTGTGCTAACACTGGGCACTTATAGTACGCCACAGTAGGCAAAATGGCTATTTTATGGGTATCTGAAAAGTACCACTTGGCATGGTTTAAGGAGCCATACTTCACACATTCTGTAACAAAGTACACTTGAAATGTACCAAAATATAAACATACAGTACCGTGGTACACATTTACGTGAACAGAAGGCCTACTTGTGCTAACATTGGGCACTTATAGGGCGCCACAGTAAGCAAAATGGCTATTTTATGGATATCTGAAAAGTAGCCTACCACTTGGCATGGTTTAAGGAGCCATACTTCACACATTTTGTAACAAAGTGCACTTGAAATGTACCAAAATGTAAACATACGGCACCGTGGTACACATTTACGTGAACAGAAGGCCTACTTAAGGCCTAGGGAAAAAGGTTAAAGTAAGAACTTGTAAAACAACTTGCCTAACTGACTGTCAACGTTATTAGTCAGTTCATGTGATTCCCGAAATGATCACATATGCTAGTGAAATGTCGGTCGTAGATCATATCAGTAAATAATTCATGACATTCTGTTTCCCAACATCTGCTGCTTCAAAGCCGTCCTTTCAGAGATATGGTGTACCGATTACAACTTCTATAGGGCCACAAAGTGAATGTAGAATATAGTCGCATACCTGGAGAAACCGTGTGATAAAAAGTGAAGAACCCTATTTTCTGCCGCTTTTTAAACACTGTTGCACTGTTTGCAGTCTGAATATAGCAGGGTCCAAATATATCTTTATGCATTTATCTAAAGAATGCGACATTGTTTTGGAACCACTAACTATAACAGCTATAGTTTTTTATCGCGTTTCGCATTTCGTGCATTATCATTGCTGATCGACTTAGGTTTTTAGTAATTATTCTCATATCAGTCTTTATCTTTAATCGAACATCTGCTGAAAGAAGACACATTCAGTCACACCATTCACCACCTAATGCTTGTTACATGTACATTGTAAACTATGGAATCGTCCTTTGACAATGCATTATCTGTACCATGAACGCAAACATGTAGTTTTGCAAGAAAATTGGACTCAGGCATTCACTCCGCCGTAATATTTGCCAATCAACGCTTTCGTCTGTTTGTGTGGTTTCCAATATTGCAATACTGCAAACTGTCAACTATAAGGGTTCATTAAGCACGAAGCACGAAGCACGCGAGTCTTCCAGCTTGCGTGTCACTAGGTCTCAGTAGATAAAGACATCGGCCCAGCATTAGTGTTATTTTAGCACGCACCTGTTTTTATTATGTCGTGTTTCAGTGTACAGAGAACCTATCGATAGTGACCACCCAGTTTGTTTCTGTGTTTTTAAAACATTTGCCATGGTAGCTTAATGCTGGGCGTCACATATGCGGAAAGCTCCTGTATTATTTTCGTCTTGCATTTACCCATTCCCTCATATTGACGACTGTTGACGTCTCTGTAAAAGTCACTTTGTGAAACCATTGTGATGAATAGAGCATTTGCTCCTATAGGAGCAAATGCTCTATTTATCACAATGGTTTCAAACTAAAAAAAAATCCCTTTTCACTAGTTAATGCTCCTTTTCGGTAGATTTATCCAAAGAGGTTGTATCTAAAAATAGCCTATAAGGGAATTGGTTAAGCACAACACATGCTATGTTTTATTCATTATGTGATTGCTATAGACGGGTTCTACTGTATATCATGTAGAATCTCCATATGTTTAACATGTCTCAAACAAGGAACAATAGTAACGCATACATGCAGCTACAAATGCTCCCCGCTTACCAAAAAGTCAAGATATTTAGCCCATTCCCTCCAAGGCTATCGTTAGATCGAACCTCTTTAAGTAAATCATTTACCAGGAAAAGGATAAATTTTAGAATTGTGCAGTGGAGGCGTCGATATGAGAGAATGGGTTAACTTAAATGGTCAGAACTTTTTAACTCTTTACTCAATAAATACGCTTTTCTACGCCTTGGCAAACAAGATAGACCCAGATCAGACGACTCCTGTATGAACCGTCTGATTAGGGTATGCTCTGTTTGCTTATATACACAGTATAGACACGAGGCTGCAGTTCCTGTCATGGCGAACCATTTATCTGTCCATGTACTATTATAACAATTAATCTATTTAATATTCATGATATCATTTCTTTCATGAATATTCATGGAGTAGAGGATTAAATATACATGATAGATCAGTGCTCTCTTTTCAGATTGGAATGACAGCGTTTAGTATAGTGGTTATAATTATCTTTCTGAGACAATTGTCTCTACTCCGTTTGCAAAGGCGTAAAAAGGTGTAGGTGGAGTAAAGGGTTACTTTTTCCTAAATAGGTGGAAGAAATGAGAAAAAAAACAACAGTGACTCATATGTTAAGTGTCATGGATTACATATAAGTTTATTATATTTCTATGAAGGTTAACGATGCCGGCAGTCAATCCAATAGTATAAAACAAGTAACAAATACATATTATCAACATTTTGTACAAAACAAAACAGATGTAAACAGTTCAAAAACAAGACTTGGAATGATTCTTACCCCACATCTATTTAAACCCTTTCCTTCATATAAACGCATTTTCACGCATTTGCCAACAGAGTAGACCCAGATCAGACGCCTCCTATAGGAGCCGCCTGATCAGGGTCTGCTCCGTTTGCTAGTGGGAGTTGAAGGATCTGTTTCTTTACTTTCTAAAAAAAGTCTACTATGCCCCACTTTCCATATTTCATTATAACTACTATGTCCATGAATATTCTGCAGGTATGGAAAATTGGACTAAATACAGTAAAACCTCTCTATAACGACCACTAAATCATGTTAATTATTTGGTATTTAGGGCAGGTTGTCGCTTAATGCGTTCTGTATTACTTTCACCTTGCTTTAAGCAGCCACCTGCCTTTAACACAAAATACTTGATGTAATTTAGTGGCCATTATAGAGAGGTTTTACTGTATAGAACATGGAAAGGGTTCATTCTTTGAATGCTGAATATTCAAAGTAGAGTGGCCAATCACAGTTTAACAATAGTCATTCAGTATGGGGATTTAATTTGTTACATGATTTTGAATGACAAATAGTGCAGACCTAGATCAGAGGGCTGCTCTAGGAACATTCTAATCTGGGACTCGACTGTTTGTAAATGACATTACATTCTTTTCCCACATTCATATGGTTATCTCTTTTGCTATCAATGACACATCTATGATCACCTTTGTTTGGATTTGGTTGAGTAAGGCCGAATCTTATCAGGACCCAAACCATTTGATGCAGAGATTTTTTGTAACAAAATTTCCGTAACAAAAGAGGAAAAGATTTCAATGGTGAAATTGAAGCAGGCAACACATTTTGCAGATAATAAGTTGCAGAAAAAGGGTTAAACCTTCAAAATGCCCAGTCAAGTAAAGTGTTGTCCCATTAAAATAAGTGTGTCAATAAAAAAGCCATATTCTGCTTTTAACTTAACTTTTTGCACGCTAAGTAATTTTTTGTCTGCAACAGTTGTTGTCTGCTTCAGTTCTTAAAATAGAACTGCTCTGATTTCTTTGCAAAATATGTACAAAGTGACAAATAGTTTAGATCCTGATGAGATGCCGCATAATAAGGCATCTAATTTTTAATTTCTTATTTGAACAATGTTGGTGGTAATACCCTTGACTTTTCAACTGACCCTTTACTCCGCAAATACACCTTTCTACGCTTTTGCAAACAAGAGTAGACCCAGATCAGACGGCTCCTATAGGAGCCGTCTGATTAGGGTTTGCTCTGTTTGCTTATTACATAAGATAGGTCTTATTCTATAGATGCTGTGATAATGAAAATGTCCTTTGTTTGTAGTGCTATTATAAATATCCAATTAATCAATGCTCATGATGTCATTATTTCTTATATGATTGAATATTCATGGAGGAAAGGGTTAATTGAACCTTTTTACCCGATGAATGTTAGTGTAAAAACCAATGAAACCATAAATATCTACTAGCTGATTTGTTTATAATGGCATATGAACAACGGATTGTTTGGTATTAGGATCAGTAGAATCAGATTTATATAACTCATAAACAGAACAGACCATGATCACATGATTACAGGAGCTGTCTGATCCAGGTCTACTCCATTTGCAAAGGTGTGAAAAGGTGCTTCTATCAGGTAAAGAGTTGAGAAGTACAAATGTATATACAGTAAAACCCTTCTAATGCGACCACTCAATGAATCAACATGGTTGTCTTTATAAGCATGGGGTTGCTTAATGCAGGATAAACGTAATGCAGAAAGCTTTCTGCATTACTTTTGTCCTGCATTAAGCTACCACCTGCCTCTATCACCCAGAATTATACCTCTTTAAGGTGGTCGCATTAGAGGGGTTTTACTGTATATTGAACCCCTCACTCCATGAATATTCATGTAAGAAATGATGACATGAATATTTATTAGAATTATATCATTTTTTTTAAAAAGCAGAAACTGTAGAATCAAATCTATATTATGCCATAAGCAAATAGAGTAGACCCTGATCAGAGGGCTCCTATAGGAGCTGTCTGATCTGGATCTATTTTGTTTGCAGAGGCATAGAAGGGTGTATTTAAGGAGTAAAGGGTTAAAACTTAAAAGTAAAGGCTGAATGGATAGACATATATATATGAAACACCATGGACAGATAGGTGATAGACAATGAGTAGTTGTAATACCCCATCTCAAGCACATCTTTACCTCAATAACAATATAGATTATACAATATGATGTGTACAAATAAGTCAATATACAATTTCCATGTAAAATCTAAACTATTGCATCTGTTAACGAACACTTGTCTTTAAATGCATCAGAACTTAACATCTTTAAATGGTTCAGAAATGAACACTTGTCTTCTTTAAATGCTTCAGAAAAAACAAGAGTGCAAAGATGGTCCTTAATCACTCATCTGGTTGAACTACAGCAAAACCTCTCTATAATGGCACCTGAATTACATCAATTATTTTGTGTTAAAGGCAGGTGGCTGCTTAAAGCAAAGTGAAAGTACAACAGAATGCTCCTATAGGAGCATTATTATTATTATTATTATTATTATACCACATTTATATAGTGCTCTTTTCACACAGGATATTTGCGTTCAAAAGCGCAAAAAAAGCATTCTGTTTTACTTTCACCTTGCTTTAAGCAGCCACCAGCCCTAAATACCAACTAATCAACACAATTTAGTGGCCATTATGGAGAGGTTTTACTGTAGTAGTTTCTGAATGGGGAGATACATGACAATTGAATGAATTGATGATGGACACACCACTATCCCAATAACCTAATTCAGGGCACTATGTGACAGATTAGATAAAAATACTGGTAAGACATCTTTATTCTTGGATTTCTCTAATATCTATGAGTGAAATCATGACAACCGCCACGATATGAATCCAAAATGAAGCCCTTTACTCCATAAATATGCCCCATTTAACGCATTTGCAAACAGAGTAGATCCAGATCAAATGGCTCCATTAGGATCTTTCAGGGTCTGCTGTTTGCTTTTGGAATGGAATAATATAGATCTTCTACATATTCTGCCAGGAATAAATATCTAAATGAACCTCTTTCTATGGTCCTTTGCAAACAGAGAAGACCATGATCAGATGGCTCCTATAGGAGCCATCTAATCAGGGTCTGCTGTTTGCTTATGGAATAATATAGATCTAATTCTACAGATTCTGCCAGGAAAAATAATGGGGTTAAATAAGTTTGGATTAAGACTCCTATAGGAGCCATTTGATCTGGGTCTACTCTGTCTGCAAAGGTGTATAAAGGCATGGAGTAAAGGGTTAATGCCTTTGCAAATAGATCAGATGGCTCCTGAAGGGGCTGTCTGATCCAGAGTCTGATTTGTTGATATATTCAGAGCTCCAGATAAGATGCGTAAATTTAAACACTTTCAAGAACAGTCCTAGAGACGATTCTAAAGAGTGGTCAAATTGTTGGGTTTGGTGGAGAAATGGCGATTTTAGTATTGGCCATGGGGTATGCACCTTTATCTGTAGCTCAGTATATTAATATAGATTTGATTTTGCAGTTTCTTTCATGTTCAAATTCCTTTCTTCATAATAACACTATAAAAATTCAACTACCCCTAATTAAATTTCACAGTCATTATTTCTTACATAATTCTTCCTCTGACAGGCAAGTGGTTAAAAATTAAACTATTACTCCACAAATACGCCTTTCTACGCCTTTGCAATCAGAGTAGACCAAGATCAGACAGCTCCTATAGGAGCTGTCTGATCTGGGTCTGCTCTGTTTGCTTATGAAATAATATAGATCTGATTTTACAGTTTCTTTCATTGCTAAAAATTCCAGTGTTCATGTTTCATTATAAAACTTAAACTAATCAATATTCAGGGTGTCATTATTACTTGTATGACTACTAGTATTCATGGAGTAAAGGGCTAAAGAAATAATAATAATCTGCTTGTATTGATGCTAAAAAGTAATGGAAACTAAGAGCTTTTTGTCACAAAAACTGATGGTTCCCCCCCCCCCACACACACACACCTCACATCCACACATACACACTGACAGACAAACAACTCAAAACAATATGTAAAGGGAAATAACTCAAAATGTTGCTACCATAGTAATGGACTTGATGAATTATATTTTCCCTCATTGTGTGCTTTCCACACCACATTTTTCAAGAAAAAAATGATAACAGCTAATAACTCCAAAAATATTGATACCAGAGTTATGGCCCCTGTGCTATGACACTTCCTTTCATCATGCTCTTTCCATATATGAAATGTCAGTCCAATAGCATCAGTAGAACAGGAGTTATTTATCGGACAAAAAAATGTAACAAAGGGCAATAACTCATGCTCTATGTATGAAGTTCTAATCCAATGGCATGAGCCATATAGGACTTATCGTCCGGATGAAAAAGTGGAAAAATGTACATGGGCAATAACTCCAATATTAGTGAAGCCAGAGTTATGGACCTTGTGCATGACACTTCACCTCATCATGCTCTTTCCATGTTTGAAGTTTCAATCCAATGGCATGAGCCATACAGGAGTTATCATCCGGACAAAAAAGTGTGCAAAAAAGTAAAAGGGGCAATAACTCAAATATTAAGTGAAGCCAGAGTTATGAACCTTGTGCAAGACATTTCCTCTCATCATGCTCTTTCCATGTATGAAGTTTCAATCAAATTGTATGAGCCATATAGTTATCGTCCGGACAAAAAAGTGTGAAAAAAATGTACAAGGGGCAATAACTCAAATATTAGTGAAGCCAGAGTTATGGACCTTGTGCATGACACTTTCTCTCATTATACTCCTTCGCCAGTTTTGCATACTGGGTGTATATATTGGTGGGTAGTTTGTAATGTTTGTATTGCATTGTGTAGTTTATATGCATTAGTTACAAAATTTACCTATTCTGTTAACCCATTGTCCTACATAAGTAAGACAATATCTTATGTATAGTGTTGTATGCCAATCCAGGTGGTTCTGGCATACCGACACTGACCATAATATATATATATAATGTTTCATAAAAGTTTTAGTGATATGAGTGGACTGACACAATATAGTCACAGCATGCGTCTAGTTCCTATGATTTACGGACGTAAAAACATACAGAAAAGAATGATTTTAATTTTATTCTTGTTCTATGATTCTTAAATTAATTTCATTTCTAATATTTTTATCGATATCTCTATCTTAAATTTCATGTGTTTTAAATATTCTGTAAGCATTATATATACTCAGTTTTGTACATGCAATTTATTTATGTGAAGCGCTCTTGAACGCACATATCCTGTGTGAAAAGAGCGCTATATAAATGTGGTATAATAATAATAATAATAATATATGAAGTTTCAACCAACTGGCATCAGGCATATAGAACTTATCGTCCGGATAAAAAACTGTGATTGACAGACAGACAGACGGACAGAGTCAACTCTCACAAAACCAGTATGTCTCCCTCATATACGTGTAAATATAGAGGGAAACATAATAATAATAACTCACTGACGTCACAAAAGAAGCGTGTTCTATGTAAAAAATCTAGTGTAAATGCATAAATAAACTAGACCACTCAAAAATGGTATAAACAGAGCTGCTAAACCATCCTTGCTCATTTGAGTTCTGAAAAATCTATAAAGTCTAAAAAATGAGGAATTTAGTCGACCATTCCCGCCCATGTTCTTAACTGACTAGTATTTTTTTCATTTCTAACATTTGAACAAAGTGCCACTTATGTATGTACACAACAAATGGCTCTTGTCCGCAAACAACACACGGACTAAAAAAATCACTTCTGTACTCCATAGTTAATTTAATGCCCTTTGTAAACAGAGTAGACCCAGAACAGATGGCTCAATCAGGAGTTGTCCAACAGGTTCGCTTATGATATAATAAAGATATGATTTTACAGTTTCTCCCATGACCAAAAAAATGTGTTCATTTGCAACTATCAAACTTAACCTAATTAAAATGTATACTGGTTATTATGTAAGAATGAATATTCATGGAATAAAGGTATGTAGATATTTTATGGTCAGCCTGTGAAACAGATGAAGAATGTAGGTTATCAAAAATGCTAAACTTTGAGCAAAACAATAATACATGTATATACATTTGAAATTTTTGCAGAATATTCAAATGGATAAATGCTGTTCAAATATTCAGAATAGAAACAAATATTCAATATTTGCCATCCCTACTTTTAAATCACCAAGTACAGCAAGATATAGCCCATTTAAAAACAAATATATTTTGATTGTGACAAGATTGATGTTGATTTAGCCCTTTTGGTATAAAAGTTTTGACAATTAAAGTTTCTCGAGACCATACCCAATGTCTTCCATTTTGACTATTTACCAAAGTCACTATTAATTCAGAAAATATATACTTCACTAAGACAGTATCACCATAATTACCATATATATCTGGCCAAGAAAACTTAAATAGTGCAGACCCATATTACACTGCTCTTGAAGGATCAGATTAATCAGGGTCTACGAAATTTGCTAGTCCATCAGATTTATTCAAGGTTACCAAAATGGTGCTAAATTGACATACTGTAAAACCTGTCTTAAGCGGTCATTGGGCAAAGAATTAATTTCTGAAAATTGATTTGTCATGTGAATATAGATCTACGTTTTGCTCTTTTGTATTTTGTATGAAATGCTTCTGTTTGAGGGCCTCAAGACAGAATAGTCATTATGACAAATTGAGCTACCCTCGTTAACCCTTTCCCTCATAGAAACATGTTTTCACGCATTTGCAAACAGAGCAGACCCAGATCAGACGGCTCCTCTAGGAGCCGTCTGATCAGGGTCTGCTCTGTTTGCTTTTGACATGCTATAGATCTAGTTTTACAGTTTTTGTCAAAACAAAAAAAATCCTTGGAAAATTTATATTATAGAATTTCAGCTAATAAATATTCCTGATGTCATTATTTCTTACATGAATACAGAACAGGGAAAGGGTTAAATAAAGTCTTTCATTCATTCTGATTCATTTAAAAGAGGTCTAAGTATGGGTCTGTAAGGCAGGGGGTAGCTTCATACAGGTCAAAAGTAATGCCAAAAACTCGTATAGGAGCTTTCTGCATTACTTTATCCTGCATTTAGCAACCACCTGCTTTTTAACACTCTTATGTTCCATAAATGAATGGCCGCTTAAGATAGGTTCTACTGCATTCTGTTTAACAATCCCATGGAGTGGGGAGAATTTGTGTCCAAATATCTATGATAAATAAGGTACCACAAATATATATATCACCTATTCTTCCTTTTTTGATTTCCTTGGCTTGAGAATAATTCCAGTAACAATAAGAACAGCTATCACTATATGTACAATAAAGTATATACTTGTCCAATACCCTATAGTGTGGTCGTAGGTTAGCAGTAAAAATCCCATACACATGTAATCAAATCCTCGCATCTTGAAAAACCAGCAAACCCAGTCAAACAGAAGTCGCTGTGTCGCAGAGCCCTTTCGGAAGGCAGCTATCATTAGGTCTTCTGCCACTAAGATTGGAGGCACTGTCAGGAAACTCAGATAGTAGCCGGGGTGAATTCCATGCCAAAATGCACTGACACCCATCGTTATTGCCACTCTGTAGAAAAGAAAACAACAAAAAATGATAAATCACAAATGAACACCTTCTTTCATATCTGTCAGAACAAAATCTCTTTAACCCTTTCCTCCATAAATATGCCTTTGTACGCTTCTGTAATAGTTTTGAAACCATTGTGATAAATAGAGCATTGCTCTATTTATCACAATGGTTTCTATACTACACAATTATAATATTTTCCTTTTCTCTAGTAAATGCTCCTTTTCCGTGGATTCATTCAAAGAGGTTGGGTCTAAAAATAGCCTATGGAGGAAAGGGTTTAAGCTTTAATTCATGAATATTCATACAGTGAAACCTCGGAATTCCGGAGCTCCGGAATTCCGAAATCCACGGAATTCCGAACGTTCCATTTGGTCCCGATTTTTTCTTCTTATTTTAACTACGGGAAAGTTTCAGAAATCCGGAAACTCAGAATTCCGAACGATTTTTTCGTCCGAAATTGTTTAATTGCGCTTAAATGTAACCCGGAATTCCGAACGCTTAATGTACCTGAGAATGTTTGGGCTGGCATGTGCGTCTATTTTTAGCGGCTATGTTACCACAACTCTACACGGTACATACACACGATAAAGCGTGTGTGGTAGTCGTGTCAACTGGTGTTTGTTTAAGCCCCAATTATCTTCGAAGAATCATTAGGTGTTTGATGCGGCTGTTGATTTAAATGGATTAAAAGACGGGCTGTGGCGATCGACTGCGGTAAGACCTCTTTAATGTCCAAATTATGTCCTAATTTTGTGCGGCGACTTTTGTTTTACACACGGTGGGCTGACTGACAAAAAAAATCTTTAATCTCGTTTGGTAATTTTGCAAACTAAGGTCGCAAGTATTAAAGACCCTGGTCAGTGTCCTTATCTCAGATAAAGAGACTTATTGAGGTCTTCACTGTTTGACAGCATGAATAAAATGTGATATAGTCTTCACCGTTTGTTCATAGATACTTTTACATGGGAGTTTTAATTGAATGTATGTGATATGAAGTGTTGATGTTTTAAGATTTTTAATAAAGGTTGACATCTTATCTGGCCCAGATCTAATTTGTTAACGATCCCTCCCCCATCCCCAATCCCTCCATTCATCTCCATGCACATTACATACCTTACATATTAAATGAACTTATACAATTTGCATGTATTTTGTTCAACTATTATTTACATTGGTGTTGCTTCTTCAAAGTAGAAAGCTTTAAAGAAACAAGTCCATTGCAAATACTTTGTGAGCAAAATCTACCCTTTAATGTCATGCAATATCAGCAATCAACATTTTGATCACATCAACCTTACTTAGAGAGCATAATTGTGGTCGAAACATTTAACTTATATGAGAAACCTCAGAAATCAGAAATCCGAACTTTTCATTTGGTCCGGAAGGGGTTCGGATTTCCGAGGTTTCACTGTATAAGGAAAGAAAGACATTATGAACACAGGAACATTTGGCTAGGCAAAAACTGTAGAAGTAGATCTATATTATTGAATAAGCAAACAGAACAGGGTCCCTGCTTATAAAACTTTTAGTGGAGTCTGAGAACGTTCTCAAGCATTTGATTGGTCAGATTTGAGCCTTTGGCTCAAATCTGACCAATCAAAAGCTTGGGAACTCAAATCTGACCAATCAAAAGCCTGAGAACGAAACTCAGACTCAACTAAAAGCTTTATAAGCAGGGACCCAGATTCTCTCGGACCAAACAGTTCCTACAGAAGCACACAACACATTGTCTTCATATGGTTAAAGTGGCGAGCAACTTCGCCAAGTCCTCCAATGCAAGACAAAGTGACAGCCAGGGCACAAACATCAATATACTATATAGTATGCATATATGAAGGAAGCCACTTGAAATTGAAGGTAGAGACCTGGGTCTTGTACAGGACACTTCATCTTCATGTGGTGAAAATCTGGAAAAAGTTGTACGCACGATGACTTATTATAATGGCATATGTTCACTGGAATTTTTGGTACTGCTGTTTCAGATATATTATAATTTCATATGCAAGCAGAGCAGACCCTGAACAGATAGCTCCAGTAGGAGCATTCTGATCTGGGTCTACTCAGTTTGTAAAGGTGAGAAAAGGCATTTATATGAAGGATAGGGGTAAACACAAATTTAATTTTGTAGCTCTGGAAAACAATCCATGGAGAGCTCCAGATATTTTGGAAATCTATGAAGCTGGATTTCTACTTTTCGCCACCAAACCCTTTCTTGCTAGTGCTCGTTAGAGTTGCCTCTCAAGAACTCACAAGATAAGAATGACAGAGAAATGATAGAGTTGAGTAGTTAAGTACAGTACAACCTCTCTAAACCTGACATTAAAATTAGTATCCATGCCAGTCTTTCAGACAGGTGGCAGTTAAATGCAGGTTCTAAAGGAGCTTTGTGCATTACTTACACCCTGCATTAAGCAGCCAACTGTCTAAAAAGACATAAATATTATTCTTTATTAAAATTCTGCCTTAGAGAGGTTTTACTATACCTCTTATCTACAGCTATGTCACTTAATGATCTGTCAGTGAGATGCTATTGCCAGTTTCCTGTCAATTAATGAGCTGTCTGTCAGTGAGATGCTATTGCAAGTTTCCCGTCACTTAATGAGCTGTCAGTGAGATGCTATTGCAAGTTTCCCGTCACTTAATGAGCTGTCAGTGAGATGCTATTGCTAGTTTCCTATATTCCTCAAGAATAGTCATCTTTCTTATATCCAAAACCCATATGTATCAATATGCTGTGTTCTCTATAAACCTTTACTCCAAGTGTCATTCATGTAAGAAATAAGGATTTGAGAATATCTAAATTGAACAAGGGAAGTTTCTATCATGGCATGAACTGTAGAATTACATCTCGATTATTTCATAAACAGAGCAGGTCCTGATTAGACGGCTCCTACAAAAGCTGTCTGATCTGGGTTTACTCTGTTTGCAAAGGTGTCAAACGGCGGCTATATCAGCTAAAGGGCTAAAGGTACAAACCTGAAGGGCCCAAAACTTCTTGGGACTCTCCTGTGAATGTATGCTGCCAGCCAGTACTGGACACTCATATTCCAACTACGCAGCCCCTCTCTCGTTGTGGGGGCCAGCTCGCAGCCCCAGATGTCTAGATTATGTACAGTCTCAAAGTCATACTCCAATTCCCTTTGGTCCTTCTCCTTACTGAAACAGAATAGAAGATTTGATATCTGCACTATCTTTTTTCATCTGACAGCATGGATGCAATAGACTTCTATTGCCAGATATTTGAATATTCTAGATATTTACATACAAAGTTCAATACCAATCAATCCCTGCTCTGTCTACAAAGGTGTAAAAAAAGAGTTTGTATGTGGGAAAGGGATAATATGATACATTTCTTATATTCATACTTTTCCCTGTTGAATATTCATGTACGAAATAAAGATAATGAATATTTATTAGCTAAACATTTATACATGTACTCGCATATGTACACAGGTCTTTTGGTATTGGAAGAAACTGTAGAGTCAGATCTATTATTATATCAAAAGCAAACAGAGTAGACCCAGATGAGATAGCTCCTATAGGAGCAGCCTGATCTGGGTCTACTCTGTTTGCAAATGCACGAAAAAGTGTTTAATATAAGGGAAAGGGTTAATTTAAGGAATTCAGAAAATATAAATAAATCAAAAACTTCAATAAACCTGTAACATTTATATGACAATAAACTATTTGAGTCTTTAGAGTCACAGGTTTCAATTCTCTCCTCCCACCTCAAAGTTATATTTATCATCTATTTTATTCCAAATCAATCTTAAAAATTTCTTTACTGATAATGTTTATAGAGAACTCATTAAAAAGTCCATTACATGCATTGAAAAAATGATTTTTAACTATTAAAGTTTGGACAATGAAATTAACAGGAGGATCAATCGATTGACTTGAGAATGGTTGCAGCAAAACTTCTACTCATTACAGCCATCTTCACAGCAAGGTTGTTAATCTGTGAAAGTTTAAACAATTTCTTCCAATGAAGTATGAGGAGTTAGACACACAAGACTTTTCAACATATCTTGTATAGTAAAGAAAATTTCCAAGTCCAGTAATTCTAGTAAAAATAGTCACAGTAATAATTCCCTTCTTTATACACATCGTTTGAAACAATTCCTCCCAGTTGCGTATGAGGAGTTTGACACACAAATTTTTTCACAATTTCTTACATAGTGAAAAACAATTCAAAGTCCTGAAACTTTGGTAAAATTGGTTGCAGCAAAAATTCCCTTCTTTACCAGTATCTTCACATCAAGGTTGAAAGTTTGAAGTAAATCCTCCTATTGGTGTATGAAGATGTGGACGCACAAAATTTGTGGGAGGTACATACAGAACAACAGACATACAGACATACAATTTCTGCTTATTATTATTCATAGTTATTATACCTTTCATAAATATTTATTAGGAAGTATAAGGTTAAACTTCTCCCCTAGCTGATATACTGATTATATGTCATACCTAGCATGTAACTCTCTGATATCTGATGGTCCCTCGCCACACTTGGCCTTAGTCTCAGTTGGGTATGCCCCGAGTCCTGCGGTCATACACATTAGCTCAGACATAATCCATGCCATGTAGAGACGTGTGCGAAATATCTGGAACATGGGCACCATGTAGAACAGCCTGAACCAGAACGGGTTATCGGAGAACTCTTCTGATTTCACATACTAGGGATAAAGAGGAAGAGTTGTTAGATGAGATGTTAACTAATACCCTACATGTATTCTATGTTTATTCCAAGTTTCAATACCTACTAAATATTCATGGACAAAATAGTTATAATGAAACATGGTAGGTGGAACATTGTAGCAATTTTAGAAACTAAAGAAACAGATCTAACAAATTCCATTAGCAAACAGAGCAGACCCTGATCAGACAGCTCCTATAGGAGCCGTCTGATATGGGTCTACTCTGTTTGCAAATGTGTGAGAATACATTTATATGAAGGAAAGGGTTAGCTTCTTGATTTTGTGAATGAACTGTATACACAGAATTTGAAAACAGAGGCTGAGTGAAATACATTGGACCTACTCTTAACAGTGTTGTAGGTTTGACAATACATAACAATATTTGGTAAGTAGAGAAACAGGTTATTTATGTAGGAGCAGTCTGATCATGGTCTGCTCTGTTTGCTTATGAAATAATACAATTTTAATTCGACAGCTTCTGCCATGGAAACTAAAGAAACAGATCTATCAAATTCCATAGGAGCTGTCTGATCTGGGTCTACTCTGTTTGCAAATGCATGAGAACATATTTATACCATCTTGATTTTGTGAATGAACTGTATACACAGAATTTGAAAACAGAGGCTGAGTGAAATACATTGGACCTACTCTTAACAGTGTTGTAGGATTGACAATACATAACAATATTTGGTAAGTAGAGAAACAGGTTATTTATGTAGGCGCAGTCCGATCATGGTCTGCTCTGTTTGCTTATGAAATAATACAATTTTAATTCTACAGCTTCTGCTATGGCCAAAAAATCCTGTGCTCATTTATCATTATAAAATGAATATTCATGATGTCATAAATTCTTTCATAAATATTCATGAGATAAATATGGTTAACCCTTTAATATTATAACAGCAGAATATGGACATAATGTGCAAGGCCAGGTACTTCCTAATGTTCACTTTTTGAGATACAAAAGTGAGATAACCAAACCAAATACAGACGGACTAGATAGTTTAGGGTTATCCCCCTTTGCACCATTTTGCAGTTATACCCAACATATCAGTATACTCAAATAAAATAGAATGTACCTCTATGCTAAAGAAGTATGTACAGACAAGGTACACTGCAGCAACGACTGGAAGCTGTTTGATTCGTCCAATGGCTGAATTGTATAATGGAATGCTTGCCTCAGCTGGTAGGTGTAGCATATCATGATAGGTTCTATACTTGAAGTATGGCCCTGGAAATAACAGAGTCAGAGCAGTGAAAGCTATCTAACTAACCATAAAGTTTGGCTACACAAATTTAGGCAAATAGTACAGACCCAGATTAAACTGCTCTTTGACCAGGGTCTACACTATTTGTTACGACATTAGTTTCAAACTTTCAATTACAATTATCTAACAGTGTTACTGTAGATTGGGAGCATAAAAGCTTTTAAGGAGTTTCAATCATTATTAAATAATAAATACTAAATGTATAATGTTAATGGAAAATAAGTAATAGTTAAACATGCTTTATCTGTTTAATATAACAAACCATAAGTTTCATGATTAAACAAAGGTTTCACAACGTGGAAACTAAAGGAAACATTTGCTCTAACTTTGGTTCTAAAATATCCAAATTGGCAAAAAAAAAATCTCATTTGACTGAAGGAAAATGTGCATTCAGCTAAGATAGATAAATATTTTGCAAATACAAAAGCACCATAATTCAAGCTATGCCACTCATCTATCATCATGCCTTCTAACCTGTAAAGAGACCAACGTGACACAGTGAGTACTGGATGGTATCCAATGCTGACGATGGTCTGATCTCATATTTCTGTCTGAGGTTATAATCCACATCTGATTCTCCAGGCTTCCGCTTTAAGTAAGATGCATCATGGACCTCAAAGGCTAAACCTATCATCTGAACAGCAAAGACAGAAAGGTAAAATATTTATAAGACACACTACACAAATACCAATGTTATGAAATTCTGACAAAGTAAATGACTAACCCTTCCTCTAATGAGCATTACGGTATGCATAAATTGATCACTTCATGATTGAATATTCATTAACTTAATTTTTATAAGGTAAAAATTTAAAAGGATATTGTTGACTTTAAACACTGTAAGATCTATCTATATAACTCATAACCAAACAAAGCAGACCCTGATTAGACGGCTCCTACATGAGTTGTCAGATCTGGATCTGCTAGATGTTCACAAAGGCCTGAAAAGGCATTAACCCATTACCTCATAGGTTATTATACCCCCCTTTTGAAAAAATGGGGGTATATTGCTTTGCACATGTCGGTCGGTCGGTCGGTCGGTCTGTCGGTCGGTCGGTCGGTCGGTAGATCGATGGTTTCCGAATGATAACTAATAAACGACTTGGCATAGAAACTTCAAACTTGCTGTGGTGGTTGGTCATGACAAGTAGATGACCCCTATTGTTTTTGAGGTCACTAGGTCAAAGGTCAAGGTCACCATGACCTAAAATGTTGAAATAGTTTCCGATCAATAACTGCTCAAGGGTTTGGCTTTGGATCTTCAAACTTGCTGTGGTGGTTGGTCATGACCACTAGATGACCCCTAGTGTTTTTGAGGTCACTAGGTCAAAGGTCAAGGTCACCATGACCTTAACTGGTTAAATGGTTTCCGATCAATAACTGCTCAAGGGTTTAGCTTAGAATCTTCAAACTTGCTGTGGTAGTTGGCCATGACCACTGGATGACCCCTATTGTTTTTGAGGTCACTAGGTCAAAGGTCAAGGTCACCATGACCTTAACTGGTAAAATGGTTTCTGATCAATAACTGCTCAAGGGTTTAGCTTAGAATCTTCAAACTTGCTGTGGTAGTTGGCCATGACCACTAGATGACCCCTATTGTTTTTGAGGTCACTAGGTCAAAGGTCAAGGTCACCATGACCTAAAATGTTGAAATAGTTTCCGATCAATAACTGCTCAAGGATTTGGCTTTGGATCTTCAAACTTGCTGTGGTGGTTGGTCATGACCACTAGATGACCCCTAGTGTTTTTGAGGTCACTAGGTCAAAGGTCAAGGTCACCATGACCTTAACTGGTTAAATGGTTTCTGATCAATAACTGCTCAAGGGTTTAGCTTAGAATCTTCAAACTTGCTGTGGTAGTTGGCCATGACCACTGGATGACCCTAATTGTTTTTGAGGTCACTAGGTCCAAGGTCAAGGTCACCATGACCTTTACTGATAAAATGGTTTCTGATCAATAACTGCTCAAGGGTTTGACTTAGGATCTTCAAATTTGCTTAGGTTGATGGTCATGACAATTAGACGAGCCCTGTTGTTTTTGAGGTCACTAGGTCAAAGGTCAAGGTCACCATGACCTAAAATGGTAAAATGGTTTCTGATCAATAACTGCTCAAGGGTTTGGCTTAGAATCTTCAAACTTGCTGTGATGGTTGACCATGACCACTGGATGACCCCTATTGTTTTTGAGGTCACTAGGTCAAAGGTCAAGGTCACCATGACCTTAACTGATAAAATGGTTTCTGATCAATAACTGCTCAAGGGTTTGGCTTAGAATCTTCAAACTTGCTGCGGTAGTTTGCCATGACAACCGGATGACCCATATTGGTTTTGAGGTCACTAGGTCAAAGGTCAAGGTCACCATGACCTTAACTGGTAAAATGGTTTCTGATCAATAACTGCTCAAGGGTTTGGCTTAGGATCTTCAAATTTGCTTAGGTGGTTGGTCATGACAACTAGATGAGCCCTGTTGTTTTTGAGGTCACTAGGTCAAAGGTCAAGGTCACCATGACCTTAACTGGTGAAATGGTTTACGATCAATAACTGCTCAAGGGTTTGGCTTAGGATCTTCAAATTTGCTGTGGTGATTGGTCAATGGTCATGACAACTAGATGACCCCTATTTATTTTGAGGTCACTAGTTCAAAGGTCAAGGTCATGACCTTAACTAATGAAATGGTTTCCATATAATAACTGCTCAATGGTTTGGTTCGGGACCTTCAAACTTGCTGTGGTAGTTGGTCGTGACCACTAGATGACCCATATAGTTGTTGAGGTCACTAGGTCAAAGGTCAAGGTCACCATGACCTTAACTTGTGAAATGTTTTCAGATCAATAAATGATCAGTGGTTTGGCTTAGGATCTTCAAAGTTGCTGTGGTGATTAGTCATGACCGCTAGATGACCTCTGTAGTTGAGGTCACTAGATCAAAGGTCAGGGGGTCTGGGGGGGGTATACATGTTTTACAAACATCTCTTGTTTTTAGATACAACCTCTTTGAATAAATCTACCGAAAAGGACCATTAACTAGAGAAAAGGATTTTTTTTAGAATTTTGTAGTTTGAAACCATTGTTTCCTATAGGAGCAAATGCTCTATTTATCACAATGGTTTCACAAAGTGACTCTTTAAGTCTTACAGAGTCGTCAAAAGTCGTCAATATGAGGGAATGGGTTAATATGAAGGTAAGGGTTAACCCTTTGTCTACCATCCTTATCTGTTTAAAAAGTAAACAGTTCACCCATTACCTCATGTAGAACTATGTAAGAAATAATGACTCAAATATTCATTAGCTGAAATTATACAATGGCATTATATATGAACACAAGAGGTTTTGCCCATGACAGAAACTGTACATACATGTACATTGTATCTACATATGCAAACAGAGCAGACTCTAATCAGATCTGGCTCAACTCTATTTGCAAATGCATCAAAAGCCTTCACTATAAGGTAATGGGTTAAAAAAGTAAATGAACCGTGTTCTGTTCTATGAAATAAAGAACTTAAGGATGTCCTTTTTCTCTCCTATTCATTAACACTGTCAGTATTCTAATCCATACTATGGTGAAAATGCATAAACAGCTTGATCAATCAACCAATAACACGATATATATCCATTTGGCTATAGTTTGATAAATTAACCCTTTCCTCCATAAATACGCCTTTCTACGCCTCTGTAAAAGTCACTTTATGAAACCATTGTGATAAATAGAGCATTTGCTTCTATAGGAGCAAATGCTCTATTTATCACAATGGTTTCAAACTACAAAATTCTAAAATTTCCTTTTTCGCTAGTTAATGCTCCTTTTGGGTAGATTCATTCAAAGAGGTTGGGTCTAAAAATAGGCAATGGAGGAAAGGGATAAAATTAGATTGACATAGTAGCAAATAGTGTAGACCCTTATTAAACTGCTCTTTCCACAATATTTACCTAAGTTTGTCTACAGATCAGAACACTTACAGTAATTAGAGTAGTTGTTTTTGTATTTCTGTACATTTAACAGGGATTTTTTTATCAAGTGGGGAAGGGGCCTGGCCTCTACTTTTGGGGAAAAAATAGTACAACTACATTATTTTGATATAGGGGGAAACAAATGTCCAATGTAAAGTCAGTGTTTGGGGAAAAGTGCATGATTTTGAAGAAATTTTCTGAGGGGATGGGGCTTTTAAAAGGAAAAAAGCCCTGTTTAAATTACCCGTAAAGTGTTAAACAGCTGCAAAGCATTGGTAACTGGATGTGGCCTTGCAAACCCAAACAGATGTGCCGCTCTGAAAAATGATAGGTAGCCGAAACACCACACAAAACTTGCTATGTGACACCATCTGAAAATGATAAAGAAAAAAGTCACTAGAAAGGGCTCCTCTGGGTCTGAAATACTGTCTGAATACTTACATGTAGAGTAATTAAAACACATCAATACGTGAATGCTTTGATCTAATATTTTGACCAATCTTTGATTTTATGGCTGAATGCATGTCGAGGGTTCAACGCAATAAGGGCGTAACTACATTTTTGTAAATTTTACAGGAGAGCCAAAAAACGAAACTGTTTTATTCTGTTTTGAAAAACATACAAATGTTCCTTTGTGAAAGCTTTAAAATTAGACATGTTACAGGAAATATGCAACACTGTAAATTAAATCTAAGAAAGAAACAGTATATATTAAAATATTGGACTTACGCCTTTATTGCACTCTTTTGCAAGAGATTCTGGAGAAATGTTATATGCAAGATGGGCGTAAGTGCATTTACGCCTCTATTGCAGGAAGATTTCTATTGAATTTTGTGGAGTTTTGCAATGCAACATGGTAGTAAGTACATTTAAGTAAACCATTTTTGGACTTTATATGTAACCTTCAATGAAACATTTAAGATCGGGACTGATAAACCAAAATATTGCAACATTCTATAAAAACATCTGACTTGCGCCCTTATTGCAAGATTTGTTTCATGTTATTCTGGATTTTTTTACATGCATGATGGGCATAAATATTCCACAAGCTCTTCTACAGTAAGATCTCTGATAGGAAGTTTGAGGATTTTGTCATTTGTTATTCAAAATAGTATTATGTACATGTATAACAAAGCACTAGATATTTTTTGATTTTGTCCGCATAATTTATTTAGATAATAAAATGCAGGACTGAATATTCCATCATTGCTTTTACAATAATTTGTTCAATCTCATTACAAATTATCTGTTAATTTTTCATAATTAAACCTAACCTATACATTAAATTACTGGTCACTGTAACACAATATAAGTTAGATCATTCTCTATATTGGAACAGTGTAACCTGAAACAAATTCACAATAAATGATGTAACCTAAAGCCTCTTTTGCTTCAGTTATTTCATAAGGCACATAATAATTATTATTTTTGACAAAATCAGAAAGTACAGCAATAACTGCTGAATTCAAACAGATATAAAAACTACAACTATCACTAAAGGTGATGGAATACTGCCTTGATCCCAAATCAAAAGATTGTGCCACAGACATACAGACCAACCATAGGCCACATATGTATGGAAATCAAATTCACCTGGAAGTTTTAGGCTTCCAATTTCAAACTGAACATCAGACGATAATTTCAAAGATACAGCAAATTATAAGAATCTAATAACAAATAATACACAAACAAAGGTCACCAATATTCTTATGGCAGGTTATTATGAGAATCAAAGCCATTACAAACTACCATTCCACATTCATTATGGCTATACGGGTCAAAGAAGTAAAGTTTGGTGGAATTCTTCAGAATTGCACAGAGTAACCTGTGTTTGGGCTCAGCCAGCATATTTTTGCACTTGATTTTCTCCAACTGAGCATCCTCCATCATAAACGCATGACCAGTTTTACAAGTAGGTGACAATGTGCCATGTAAATAAGTTCTGAAACTAGGAGATCCTTCTGAAGCAAAAAGAGAAAATTCCTGACTCAGTCTTATTGAGTCTGATCATGAGCAGTTATGAATAGTGCAACACTATTTACACCCCTTAAGCACTTACTTAAGCGGTATTCATTTTTCAAAACTAACATTAAAACTAATGATCCTGAAGGAACAGTAAATATAACAACACTGAGAATGAAGTACAGGATGACTTTTTACGGCCGCCACACAAGTAGGAGATTATTCAATGCAATGCAAAAAGTGAAAATTGCAGACTCTGTTTTATTGAGTCTGTTCAATATGAGCAGTTATGAAAATTGTAACACTACTCACGCCCCCTGGCCCCAGCTTAAGCGATATTCAATTTTCAAAACTAATAACATCAAAACTGATGATCCCAAAGGACCAGAAAATATAACAACACTGAGGATGAAGTATGAGGCTTTTAATGGCCCCCACACAAGCACTTAACACCTGCTGTTGTGAAGTTAATAAGTTCTAAAAGTAAGAGATTCTTCAAAAGTAAAATCAGCAATGTGAAAAGTGAAAATTGCAGACTCGGTTTTATTGAGTCTTTTCATAAGCAGTTATGAAAAGTGCAACACTACTCATGTCCCCTTAAGCACTGGCTTAAGTGGTATTCAATTTTTAAAACTAATCACAGAAACTAATGATCCCAAAAGACTTGAAGAAATATTAACATTGAGAATGAAGTATGGGTGACTTTTTACAGTCGTCACACAAGCACTTAACACCTGCTGTTGTGAAGTACATAAGGTCTGGATTCAGACATTTTTCTAAAGCACCGTTCCCACTGTCACAGTGTTGGTCCTGGTACCCCACGGTATTACCCGGCAAAGAAATAGCCGGCGTTCGGGATGATACGGGACCTTATTTCTTAAAAAATTAATGTACATTCCCATATTCCCGACGTTGCCTCGGTGGACCCCCGATTTAGAAGCAGGATCTTCCAGTTTGACCCCAGACTATCCCGGTTAGTTTCCAGTTTCCCATGGTGTATTTAAGGTGTAGGGGAGGCGTTTTCCCGGTTGAACAGGATACAATTCGGTGTGACCCCGGTCGTCCCCGGTAGTGCTGCGGTGACCCCCAGTATCACCCCGTCATATCCCGGGTGTGTGCTGTGACAAGTGGGTGTTACCCAGGTATAAACGGGGGTTGACCGGCAGACAAACTGGCTCATACCTTGCCAGTCCCTAATTCCACAGGTACAAAACGAGACTATACCGTTGTACACCCGAGCTATACCGGCCCAATGCCGGGGGTTCACCAAAAGTCTGTCGTAGATGAGGTGCTCGCCAACATCCCGGATTACTAGGTACTATCACGGTAAAGCCAGGGTAGAGACCCGAACCTGCACCAGAATATATCGGGGTTGTCCCGGAATTGTCAGGATTAAGTCAGTTTTGGATGTCTTTCCCGGTGACTTTCGGTGACTCCCGGTTGTTTTAAACATTTTAAAACATCCGATGCTGTATGCCGGATTAAGCCGGATCAATAGCGTTCATCGGGGATCTTCCCGGATGTTAACAGTGCCGCCAGGGATGTACACACGGTTTGACACGGTTTCCTCCGGACCACACATCCGGGACGTACTGGGGGACCAATCCGTGACAGTGGGAACGGGGCTTAACATGGCAGGGTATATCATCTATTGTCAGGTACTTTTCACAAATATTAAGGTACAATCTGTCACCTTCACTAAGAATATTGTCAAAGACTTGTTCCATGTTGTTGGTGCTGATATAACTTTTAAAATTGGCTGAATTGGGCTGAATTGGCTAAGCACTGCTTCTGTCTTTCTTTCAAGGAAGAGTGTCCTTGATATAAAACTGATTTAAAGCAACATTATGGCACCTTTCACAAAAAAACTTACAATGAAATTTCTAAAGACATTAAGATTTTTTTTCAAACTAATATTGTTCACATTATTTTCGATGAACCTTTTCACTTCAACACCAGAATGGAAACCACAATTAAACATGATGAAACTAGTTACGATTAATGATTTTATAAAATAACTTTCAGTCAAAATAAGAAAATAGACCTCCATTATATTTATTATTTTATTATTGGATCAAGCTAGGTTTCTGGGTTTTTTTGGGTTTTTTTGGTTAATTCAGCCACCAGTCATGAAATTTCTGGTAAAAAGTAGTTATTCAGTATGTATTTGTATAAAATTATATATATATATTATAATTTTTCACTGTATTAAAAGTTTGAATAAGCTTCTTTAATAAGGTACTAAAAAAAATCAAAAAGAAAAAAAACCAACATACCAGAACCTTTGAGTCTTCTTCAAATCTTCTTCGAAAGTTTGAAGGACATAAAATGTGACAGTGTTATGCTGTCTTAAGTTCATAAATTGTATCAATATTATAAACATTACAATAATGTCATCAAAATGACCTCACAGACCACTTATTTGTTTACTTACGCCTGTATTGCATAAAAAATAATAAGGCTACCAGACACTGTTTAGCCTGCAATATGGTAGTAAGTCAACTTACTACCATATTGCATGTAAATTTTTTAGCTATCTGAGTTAAGCCCTTATTGCAATATCACAAAAATGATATAAATGTCCAAAACATTTTGTTCCCATTTTCTAAGTTTATGCATAATAGAAAAAGAAAGTGAAAAATTAAAAAAAAACATTTTTGAGAAAATATGTAGTTACGCCCTTATTGCGTTGAGCCCTCGATGTAACAAAAATGTGACTTGTATTTTGACATGATAATCTTTGAAAAAGGCCCTTAGTGGTCGAAATATTAGATCAGAGCAATTCAAGTATTTTTGAATTATATTAATTCCCTGTTTTGGAATATTTTCTTCATTGCTTAAACTATTAAAACTTAAACATCCTACTGAACAATGACCGTTTCCTGAATTTATAAATAAGAACCAATCCGGCATAAGAATCCAAGCCGTTTGATACTTGGTCATACATGTGTCACAACACTTGGTCAATAGTTTCTCAAAAGCTTGATCGAACTGGAAAACTTGCACCAGGTCCCAAATTTGAGTAGAAAATCTTTTTTGTTGCGGTGTATGTTTTAACCCTTTCCTTCATACACACACATATTTTTATGCACTTGCAAACAGAGCAGACCCAAATAAATTGGCTCCCACAGGGGGCCATTTCATGGGTCTACATGGTCTAAAAAGTCAAAAAAATGGATTGGGTCGATTTAGTGTTATATTATATACAAGGGGTCTAACTTCCCATTCGCAAATTTCACGACTGATTCGAAATTACGCCCGGTTTTGGACAGCCCAGATGGAATAACCACTAACATTTGATACGAACGTGAAGCTGGGACATTGTACTTTTCAAATAATATAACTTTTGATACATTCCGACTAAGCCGTAGCCAGTGCCGACGTGAAATTCCCAAAAAATACGCTGATTTTGCTTACTCGAACGAGATGTCGCCACAACTATTTGCCGCTAGACCCCCGTAAAACGGCCATAATCGCGATGCCTCGGGACAAAACGATTGTGCAATCAATATATATGACAAAAAACTATCGTTTACCTCTCAAACTCTCTGCAGACACTAATGCAGATCCGAAATGCAGGCGAATTTTCGTGCAATTAGCAGATTTAAATCTCTGTCAGGCTACTACGAGTCACGTGGCCCGCTTCCTTTACAATAATAACAGCCGCGTGTCTGTTACCTTGCTTGCCCAATAAGCATTAGTGAGAATGCAGGGCACCATCCCTAGGTCAATCAAGTGCCTTGTTACTGGCTAAGTAGAAACTAGGTCAAGTTGTTGCGACTTGTCTTCCTAGTAAGAAAAATCAGCGTATTTTGTTGGAATTTCACGTCGGCACTGGCTACGGCTTAGTCGGAATGTATCAAAAGTTATATTATTTGAAAAGTACAAGGTCCCAGCTTCACGTTCGTACCAAACATTAGTGGGTATTTTATCTTGATAGCCCAAAACCGGGCGTTTTTTCGAATCGGTCGTGAAATTTGCGAATGGGAAGTTAGACCCCTTGTATATAATATAACACTAAATCAACCCAATCAATTTTTTTTACTTTTTAGACTGTGTAGACCCACGAAATGGCCCCCTGTGTTGGCTCCTTACCTATAGGAGTCGTCTGCTCTGTTTGCTAATGGGATTAAACAGATGTTTTAGTTTCTAAAATGCCCATATTTCATTATAACTATTTTTCCCATGAATATTCAATAGGTATTAAAATTTGGAATCAACATAGAACAGGGAAAGGGTTAACTGCAGTATCATAAATTACAGGATCCTGGCGCATCATAAAATTTAAAAAAAAATACAATTCAAGTAGTATAGCTCATTTAGTAAGCTGTTAGAAACCCATGCAACAGACTGGCACGCTGCATATGTATACATTTCATGATTTGTTCATTATGGCGTAAACAACACGAATCTACAGCAAAATAATTTTTGGTAACCTTTCCGGCTAAAGGGAGCTAACCTTGGACCGAGTGATAAAATCAGCAGGCAGTTGCCTACTGTGACGGCAAGTGGGTGTAACGCCTCTATGCCACATGTGAATAGAATGAGTGCGAGTCCAGCAAGTGAAGACAACAATTGTTTATTTTGACTACTCTTTGTAACACGTATGAAGTAACCTGAGCCGACTGATACTAGAAGAAGTATCGCGTAAACAGGATCGTCCGACATTGTTGTGAACACATGCGAAGGTATCCGACTAAATGCAACACTAAACACCAACAAGAAGTTAAATAACAGGAATGGGAAAACTGTACCAATAATGATATATCTGTCCGTTCATGGAGCGTTTAGTTCGAGTTGCAAATGGATACTTTTGAAATGTACTTTAACCATTTTCACGTCTTTGCAAACAGAGCAGACTCTGACCGGTATATAGTCCTGAGCCGCCAGATCTGGATCTACTCTGTTGCTTATGGTATTCTGTCGTTTGTGCCTGATCCAAACTGCCGTGTATATTTATCTATATTTACATTCGCCCTGCAACGTCCTTATATAACCTTATTCTAAAAAGAAAGTTGCATAACCTCATGAACACCGGAAGCACGTCATTCATTTCTTAAATATAAGAAATACTATGGAATATAAATATAAGAAATGAATGACGTGCTCCCGGTGTTCATGGGTTATGCAACGCATTGCTTTACGAGCAAAGATTCACGTGAAGCCCTTCGGGCTTCACTAACTTTGCTCGTAAAGCTATGCGTTGCATAACCTCATGAACACCGGAAGCACGTCATTCATTTCTTAAATATGCCATAACAAAACTATTCTAATGAATATGATATTATTATATGTCTATGTTATTATCAATAATGTCACTATTTCTTATAATTATGTAAAACAGGTAACGGGTTAACCCTTTAAATTACCTGTAAGCAATAATGACATGTTTAATATTAATTAAATTCATTTGTATAATGGTATATATTTAAAGCACATCACATATCTGCTCAGACAGAAACTTACTGTAGAATCAGATCTATATTATACCACAAGCAAACAGACCTGATCAGCTAGATGTCTCCTGGTGATGGCAAATGTCATCAAATGGGCACCGTTTACCGCTGAATACTTAGAACTCGTAGGCTACATGTATATCTTTCTTACAAATACATATGGTCCAAGCATTTTTAATTAGACTGCGGTATCTGAAGACTTATTTCTTATTAGCCTACAATCACGAAGTAAATACAGACTGTCTTTACTTCGTGCTACAATGTAGCTGCATTCTTATTGTTATTTCTTAATTATTATTTCTTATTATCATATTTTATGAATTATCATATAGGTAATTTTGCCAAATTACATGTATTTATAACCATAGATAGGCCTAGATATCTTACGATGCTGTAAAAATACACAATACAAATATAATATGAGATACAGTTGAACTTCGATATCTCGAACTTCAAGGGACCATACTAAATAGTTCGAGATAACAGGAGTTCGAGTTATCCGTTTTCTAGTCTGAACAATTTATCGTGTTCACAGCTTAATACAGGTCTAAAGTAATGCTGGAAGCTCCTGTAGGAGCTTTCAGTATTACTTTAGACCTGTATTAAGCTGTCACACGTGTTTCTAGATATCTGTAATGATACATTTTAGAGTAATTCTGTATTGTAAATTTTGAAAGGACTGAGCGTTTTGTTCGAGTAAAACCGAAGGTCGAGTTATCCGAGTTCGAGATATCGAAGTTCAACTGTACATGTAGCGTAGCTGCTTACCATTCTTATTATCAGCAAAGTTCAGTACCATAGTTACATTTGATTAACCCTTTAAATGGTAACCCTTTAAATGGCTTTTACCGTTGCAGAAACTGTATAGAATCAGATTTTTATTACATCATCGGTGATGAAGTCCCGAGTCCTTTACTCACGAAAATCTCTGGGGATGCAAAGTTTCAAATTATGTGAATCCAAATAATGCACATGCACCATAAAATAATTTACGTAATCTTTACATACACGTAGTTGAAAAATCAAAGTTTCGCCCCTAGACATTAGAAAAGACGATGCTGAAGAACGGGCGTGGATCTAATGAGGTTGCCTTTATACTAACAGCACTGGGGTGTTCTTGTGTGCAAAATTACTTAATACAACTTGCATTCATGAACTTCGTACATGTAAGATATAGATAAAAGATGGCAAAGCCTTGATGCCGGATCGTATCCGTAGTTAAGCCGGCGTCAAATCCATGAATGTGTGACCGTCAAAGCCCGTTGTCACACCATTGTGTGCATCCGTATCGCACTACGGAAATTGGCATTTCTGGGGTCATCCGTGAGATTTAATCCGTAGTGGAACCGGGTGATCCGTGAATGTGTGACCTAGGCATTACCTCATTAGGAAACAATTTGATGAATTTCCAAACAGAGTAGACCCAGACCAGACGCTCCTGTGGGAACCTTCTATCTGACTATTCTCTGTTATCTAACGACAATTATATATATCTTATCTGCATGATTTCATCCATGTATTAAGCGGCCACTTGTATCGTACAAAGTCTGGTTTATGGGGATTTTACTGTATAGAGCATACTTTATTTTTAGCTGTGTTTTGTTTGCTGATTTCTATGCGCCGATCAATATTGATCGGCTAGATGTATTAAGTCACCTGGACAGGTCCCATTTACGCGCTTGTAAACTAGTGATTTTCCGATACCTGTCTCACATGACATGCTTGGACTTACCAATTTCGCGTCCTCTTTACATGAATGTTTTTGTTTTTCTTTCTCAAGAATAACGAGACTTTTAAAGCGAGAACAGTTGTTTCAGTAACGCAGGAGGAATACTACTGGTATGAAGTACAACAAATAAATGTCAGTGTCCTAGTGTGTTCCTTACCAACAGGTATGTACATGGAGTGATTTGTCTCTGTCTCTTCCTCTGTCTTTGTCTGTCTGTCTGTATGGCTGTGTCTCTGTCTCTGTCTATGCCTATGTCTGTCTCTGTCATTCTAGCTCTGTCTCTCTATCTTTCTCATTATGTGACTCTCTCTCTCTCTCTCTCTCTCTCTCTCTCTCTCTCTCTCTCTCTCTCTCTCTCTCTCTCTCTCTCTCTCTCTCTCTCTCTCTCTCTCTCTCTCTCTCTCTCTCTCTCTCTCTACCTCTCTCTACCTCTGTCTATCTCTTAATCACATATCTCACCACAGTAATAACGTACAAGCTGAACATAGTCGGAATAACTTAAATCTGAATATTTTGTATGTAAGAAGTATCTTCTCACGCTACATGTATAGTAGTTACCCAATTTGTTCCTCAAAGTGTTAGCTACATATACATAACTTTTTTTTTATATAGGACGATAGAGATATTAATAAGGTAACTGTGTGTGTTAACATATATTTTACTTTAATTATGGTTTTAAACTAACTATGTTATAATTAAGACACTGTTTGTATAAAGTTACCGTACTTTGATACCAAATTGATCCACTGAAGATTTCAAAATAGATATTGGCATTCGGTATAAATATGTTAGAGGTAACGATACAAACATTGGATCATGCCGCTTGTGCTATAGATAAGCTTAATATATGATCAATGGCACGTACGTAATTTAGATACCTTGAAAATAAGTGTCGTTGACTCCTTCTATAGTGACAAAAAAGCGATATATACAGTACAACCCCACTAATGCGACCACCTAAAATAGGTAAAATTATGGGTGCTAGATGCAGGCGGTAGCTTAATGCAGGACAAAAGTAATGCAGAAAGCTCCTAGAGGAGCTTTCTGCATTACTTTTGTCCTGCATTAAGTAACCACCTACTTATAAATACGCCCATGTTTATTCATTAAGTGGTCGCCATTAAAGGGGTTTTACTGTATAGGCTTGGCAAACAGTGTTGAACACGATCAGTCACCGCGTTTCAAACGTGGCGTCTTATCATGATCTACACCATTTGCCACCCGTAATGCAGATCCTATTTTGTTTAGCTGACTTGGATGGCAGTTTAGAAGCTGATGCCGTGTTTTAAATGCGACTGTCTGTCTTGTTCTACACTGCTTGCACAGGGTAAAGGCTGTTTCTAAAATAAGTATACAGTGGAACCACCCTAACGCCTTGCATTAACCCATTCCCTTATAGGCTATTTTTAGACACAACCTCTTTGAATAAATCTACTGAAAAGGAGCATTTATTACAAGAAAGGAACATTTTAGAAATGTGTAGTTGTTAAATCATAGTGATAAATAGAGCATTTGCTCCTATGGAGCAAATTCTCTATTTATCACAATGATTTCAAAAAAGTGACTTTTACAGAGGCATTAAAAGGCGTCAATATGAGAGAATGGGTTAAGTTACCAGCTGCCTGGTTCGCCCATTATTAGACCTCTTTTGGTGATCGCATTATAGGAGATTTACTGTTTATAATGAAAATGAAGATAGAAATGAAGTCCAGTTTTAAAAACAAGCAGACGACTTTGTTCACAGACGAGCTTTAAGTTGCACCAAAGAGTTAAGCATAAAGAAAGAGCTTTTGTTTCTATGTAGGTCATTGACATGTTTGATCAGTAATAAACTTTCTATACACGCTAACAACGAAGGGGTGATTACCTGTGCAAAAAAGTTTGATACATAGTAGAGAGGCGTAACATCAAGATACGAACAGTTTGACACAATAATCATTATTTTTTTAACCCATTCCCTCATAGGTTATTTTTAGATCCAACAACTTTGAATAAATCTACCGAAAAGAAGCATTAACTAGATAAAAGGAAACTTTTAGAATTTTGTAGTTTGAAACCACTGTGATAAACAGAGCATTTGCTCCTATATGAGCAAATACTCTATTTATCACAATGGTTTCATCAGGTGACTTTTACAGAGGCATAGAAGACAGACAGACAGACAGACAGACAAAGACAGACAGACAGACTTAGGTGCGTACGTACATACGTACCTACCTACGTATGTACGTACCTACCTACGTACCTACCTATTTACCACCTACTACCTACATAATTCTTTGAATTATCATAGTAAGTCATTCATATGTTGCTAATTTATGAATCTGAACTTCAAACAAAAACTGCCGTTTTAATGCTGTCGATAAGCTTCTCTGAAGTTATCATATTCGGTGCGTATTTGTTCATATTGTGTATCAGCATGCAACATTAATTAACCCTTTCCCTGATGAATATTCATGTAGGAAATAATGACGTCATGAATATTAATAAGATTATTTTTATAATGGCATATGAACACAGGAAAGTTTGCCTCAGACAGAAGCTGTAGAATCAGATCTATGTTACACCATAAGCAAACAGAGCAGACCCTGATCAGACGGCTCCTATAGGAGCCGTCTGATCGGGGTCTACTCTGTTTACAGATGCGTCAAAATGCGCTTACATAAGGGAAACGTTTAACCATTTCCTAAATCAGACGGCTCCTGTAGGAGCCATCTGATCACGGTTTGCTTTGTTTGCTTATAAATGAAATAGTGTTGACATACTTATACAGTTTGTTTACATCTTAATACTTTTCGTGATATGGTTATATCTTACATGGGTATTTATGAGGTGACGTATTACTTCATTACAGGTGTCTAAACCTTCAACTGTACACCTTTTCTACTCAAAAATGACCTATTTACGCCTGCCAGACAACACGTAGTCATGCCACAGCTAACAGGCGATGGAAACAAACCCAAAATAGCAAAATCCTCAAAACCTACCGTCCAAGCCCGCTTCAATGACGTCACATTAGCCCTCAGTCAGGTGTACCACGACACGTCCAAATGGAACGCCATCTGCCTTCCTCTTCTTGGGACCCTACTGCTGTTGTTCGCAGTTGCTCTCATAGTGGTAGGCGCTACCCAGAATATAGAGGACCTTATTATCATAGGAGCAATATTCAGTGCTGGAAGTTTGATGTTCTTCTTTCTCCTTTATTTAAACGTTTGTCGACCGGTATGCAAAAGGAATAAAGTGTCAAATGAACTATATGACGAGCGGTATGGCGATGACCGGGTAGAATCAGTTCGAGTGCCGGAACAGCTGCCCGACTACGGATATATGTTTGACAATGACGATTATCTTTCAGATAATAAACCAGTGCCAACAGAGAGCCAACTATACGGTGCTCACAAATCACGATCATTTCTTGCAACACCGGCTACAGCCAAAGATGTGAACTTAGTTGATGAAGACATGGGCACGCCCCCGCCGCCCAGGGTGAAGTCGCCGCTAGAACGCATGGCTTCTCCCCCACCGAGGCCGGTCCTACCGAATGAATCGAGTGTTTTAAACAGCCCGGCGTCGTCCTCAATGACTGCTCATGAAAAAATAGACCAGCTAGCAAAACAGGATGTACAGCTTATGTAGGCTGATTGACAAATAATGTTCAGTGGCTCATTTCGGATTGATAGTTAGCCCTTTATACCTTTACAAACAAAGTATACCCCTGTAGGAAGCGTCTGATCAGGGTCTACTCTGTTTGATAATATACAGTAGAACCTCTCTATAACGGCACTAAATTGTGTTAATTAGTTGGTATGTATTTAGGACAGGTGGGTGCTTAAAGCAAGGTGTAAGTAAAACAGAACGCTCCTATAGGAGCATTCTGTTTTACTTTCACCTTGCTTTAAGCAACCACCTGCCTTTAACACAAGCTACTTGATGTAATTTAGTGGCCATTATAGAGAGGTTTTACTGTAGATCTGATTCTACAGTTTCTACCAAAGCCAAGTTTTATTTTGCTCGTATACCATTATAAAATTCAGCTGATTAATATTCATATTCATCATGAGTTCTTTTAACCCTTTACTTCATGAATATTCATGTAAGAAATAATGCCATCATCAATATTCATTAGCTGGTGTATTTATAATGGCATACGTAGGCAGACTGTTTTGGTATTGGTAGAAACTACAGTAAAACCTCTCTATAACGACCACTAAATTACATCAAGTATTTTGTGTAAAAGGCAGGTGGCTGCTTAAAGCAAGGTGAACGTAAAACAGAACGCTCCTATAGGAGCGTTCTGTTTTACTTTCACCTTGATTAAAGCAGCCACCTGCCTTAACTACCAACTAATTAACACAGTTTAGTGGCCGTTATAGAGAGGTTTTACTGTATAGAGTCATATCTGTTACAATTTCAAAACCAAACAGAGCAGAATCCCGTCCACACGACTCCTAGGAGCTGTCTGATCTTGGTCTTCTGTGTTTGCAAAGAGGCGTAGAAAGGCTTAAATATGGAGTAATTCAGGTATTTTCATATAATAAAGACACTGATCAGCTGTTGAAGCACGGTACAATACATTTGAGCCACTAGTGAGTTTTAACACTCCAGACCTTGGATAAAAATTCACGTATTGACTCATTCTCTCCTACTGACGCCTTTTGCGCCACTGCAAAACTCATTTATTGAAACCATTGTGATAAATAGAGCATTTGCTCCTATAGGAGCAAATGCTCTATCACAATGGGTTCAAACTACACAATTCTAAAATTTTCCATTTCTGTAGTTAATGCTGCTTTTTGGTAGATTAATTCAAAGTGGTTGGATCTAAAAATAGTCTTGTGACCCGACCCAATTTCCTCTAATATGGAAATAAAATATGTTTAAACTAAAAATAGTCTAGGAGAGAATGGGTTAACTCTTAGCCCGCTGTCAAAATTGTGCCTGCGCACCATTGGATCTATACAAATTTGACTACTCCCGCTGTCAAAATTGTGCCTGCGCACCATTGGATCTATACAAATTTGACTACTTCCGATTCGACCAAATCTTGATAAACATTTGACCGAGTGTCAAACAGCTTTGATCCTGATGAGACGCCGAGTTACTCGATGTCTCATCTGGATCAAAGCTGTTTGCAAATATGAGGCAGGTTGAGATTAGCGGGGTCTGACGTAAATAACACTTCAACTGATCTGGGTCTTCACTGTTTTGCGACTTTTTCTTGCGACATGATATAACATACACGGGTACGGTGTGGGTTTTTTTTATTTTGCCTTTTTTCTGCTTAACTCTGTTCGATATCACGTGCTGTTATATGCAAATTTGTCACCTGCTTTAGTTTTTCTTTTTAATTTCTTCCGGTTTGTTTAACCCTTTTCATGTGAGAAATTATGACATCATGAATATTTATTAGCTGAATTGTTTAAATTGTAAATGTTAACTTCTCAAGTGAAATTGCTGCTTCGACAAAAACTGAAAATTCAGATCTATATCATGTCATAATAGGCAAACAGAGAAGACCCTGATCAGACGGCTCCTCTAGGAGCCGTCTGATCCGGGTCTTCTCTGTTTGTAAATGCACGAAAAACCTGTATATATGATCTAAAGGGTTAACAAACATAACTACAGCGAAACCTCTCTATAACGACCACTTCATTAAATCAAGTATTTTGTGTTAAAGGCAAGTGGCTGCTTAAAGCAAGGTGAAAGTAAAACAGAACGCTCCTATAGGAACGTTCTGTTTTACTTTTACCTTGCTTTAAGCAGCCACCTGCCCTGAATACCAACTAATTAACACAATTTAGTCGCCGTTATAGAGATGTTTTACTGTACAACGTCAACCGATCTGGATCATGATGTTCAAAACGCTACGTTACTTGGCGTCTCATCTGGATGATAACTGTCCGCTAAGGTGATATCTGATTAGTACGTGGCAGCGAAATAATATTTAACCCTTTACTCCATAGACATCCCTTTCTACGCATTTGCAAACAGATTAAACCCAGATTAGAAGGCTCCTATAGGAGCCGTCGGATCAGGGTCTGCTCTGTTACATCTTGAATTCTACAGTTTCTGATTTGGCAAAAGAATATATTAATCTTATAAATATTTATGATGTCATATATTAATGGAAATGGAGTAAAGGGTAAGCTCGACCCCCCCCCCCCCCCCCCCACACACACACACACACACGCCAACACACACACCACTTAATGACCAACTCTTGTTGTCTGTGAAAGAATGTGGTTGATTCATGTGGATAGTCGCTTTTAAATAAAAGGGGGGGGGGGGGGGGTCTGATTTTTTTCTTTAGTATTATCCCATACTTTCGGGATATGCTTTTTTCATATCTGTGATATACATGTACTGCCATAATGTCTGCTAGCTCGTATATGTATCGTCTCGTATTTACTATAGATGCCTTTGGTACCATTCTTATGGTCGCCACTGTTCACAAGAGTTGTAACAATTGATTATGAGTACAGTAAAATTCCTCTAAACCGGAATTCTTGTAAAGAAGAATTTAGATACTAGGCAGATGGCTGCTTAATGCATGCAGATGCAAGTCATTCAGAAAGCTCCAACGGGAGCTTTCTGCATGTCTTTCACCCAGCGTTAAGCAGCCGCTTGTCTCCAAGACGACCGATATTTAGACTAAATTTAATGTCCGGTTTAGACGGGATTTACTGTACATGTAGTTCATTATTTCTTACATGAATATGCATATATTAAAGTGTTGCCCTTTACTCTATGAATGTTATTATAAGAAATAATGACGTCATAAATATTAATTGGATTATTTTGTATAATGGCACATGGACACAGAAATGTTTTGCCATGGGAAAAACTGTAGAATCATATCTATATTACATCATAAGCAAACAGAGCAGATCCTGATCAGAGCCGTCTGATGTGGATCTACTCTGTTTGCAAAGGCGTAGAAAGGCATATTTCACCCATTCCCTCTTATTGACGCCTCTGCAAAAGTCAACTGTTGAAACCATTGTGATAAATAGAGCATTTGCTCCTATTTTTCCTTTTCTCTAATTAATGCTCCTTTTCGGTAGATTTTATCAAAGGCCATGGTTGGATCTAAAAATAGCCTATGAGGTAATAGGTTAAGGAGTAAAGGGGCAAAAGAATTACTACAAGGTTTGCTCTGATCTGCTACATTTGTCAAAAATCGTTGGAGCTGTTTTTGAAAAACATTTGGCCATATGTTTGACAACTTGGAACATGAGACTCGGCTTCTCTTTCAAATATAAGTTGTTTGCAAGACGTCAGTCAGGTCAAACTTAGAGGGATACGTTTTGTTCTGAGTACGTTAGGTTTCACGACCAATGACCAACATTTGATTTATGCGTTTTGTCTCCGTTGGACTGACCTAAATGACCCAACATGACAGGTCGTTGTTACTGTTAGTGATATGGTAATGGTTAACCCATTCCCTCATATTGACGACTTTTGACGACTCTGTAAAAGTCACTTTTTTGAAATCATTGTGATAAATAGAGCATTTGCTCCTATAGGAGCAAATGCTCTATTTATCACAATGGTTTCATAACTACACAACTCTAAACTGTCCCGTTTCTCTAGTAAATGCCCCTTTTTGGTAGATTTGTTCAAAGAGGTTGGATCTAAAAATAGCTTATGGGGTAATGTGTTATTTAAAGTGGATAACGTAAACTACGCAACAGTTGTGGTGTGTAACATACAAACACCACTCTACTATGATTGTACCTTTGTAAGTTTTCCATATCCGAACCACAGATACCAGGCGCGTGACCATTTCATAAATACCACTGAAAAACATCTTCAAATACGTCTAGACATCATACTTTGACAGAAAAGGAAGTTTTTTCGTATAAGTATAATACTATGTAGTATACTACGCGAAAAAAAAATCAATTCTTTTTCTGCTGTCCAAGTATGATGTCTAAACGTATTTGAAGATGTATATTAGCAGTATTTATGAAATTGTCACGCACCTTGTACCTGTGATCCCCACCCCACCCACATGATTCTTTATGAATATAGAGTAGCACGTGTCCGCCTACCCGCGCGTCCAGTAAATCATGTGTGTGATACTTATCTGACACTTTTTATCGGGCTTGTTTCAATCATTTGCATATGCGCATGAAGGAGCGAATTTGCTTTTGACCAAATACTAGCTCCATTTTGTCATAAGACATACTTTGTGAAAATGTTAGTGACATTCAGGTGTTATGGACATACAGTATAGAATCTGTCTTAAGCGGTCGTTCAATTATTGAATATAATGGTCTTAAAAGCAGATGGTCACTTAATACAAAAGTAATGCAGAAAGCTTTCTGCATTACTTTTCGACATGCATTAAGCTACCATCTGTCAAAAAGGCCATGATTTAGACATCTGTTAAATGGTCGTTTAAGACAGGTTCTTCTGTACCATAACTCTAGTAGTTGTATGACAGTGTACGTAGCAACAATACTAAAATCTATGTACATGTAGCATTGAATGTGACTGAGCAGTGACTATTCTCTGCATAATGTTTAGAACAAAAGCGATGTAAGATTAGATGAATAGTGGTGCATGTTTAGAAGAAAAGTGGTGGTGTAAGTTTAGACCTTATATTCATTCATTGCTCAGTCACACTGTCTTGCTTTGTTTTGCAGTTTTACAAATAGTGAAGATCCAGATCAGTCATCAAGTAACAGTGATGGGGACCCTGATAGAAGGATCTACACTGTCCATTAACCCTATCCCTGTTCTTTGTTTACTGCAAAGTTCAATACTGAATATTCATGGACAAAATAGTTATAATGAAAAATGAAAGGTGGATCATTGGAGCCATTTTAGAAAGTAAAGCAACCAATCTTTCAAATTCCACTAGCAAACAGAGCCGACCCTTATCAGACGGCTCCTATAGGAGCCGTCTGATCTTGGTCTACTCTGTTTGCAAATGCGTGAAAACATGTTATATGAAGGAAAGGGTTAACCAATTTAATCTGATCCAATAAATGGGAATATATAAAACAATGTAGACACGGATTAGGGAGTTGCGTGAACATTCTGATCAAAGTACATTTTCTATAGTAATAATTATCAGATTGTATTGGGCGACTGGTTTTGGTCTTCACTGTTTGTATATCCCGATTGTGATATATGTTGGTACTGCTGCATTGTTTTGTCATGCGACATTGCAAATACAAATGGTAAATTGACTCACTGACTATGGAGGGATTTTGTAGATCTTTTCCATCCGTTTACATTAGCAACCATGATCAGGTTCACACACAGTGAGGTCCCTCTATTATTTAAACCAGAATTTTAATCAAGAATAATTCGTGTCTCCTTGACCCATTCCACCCTACTGACGCTTTTTGACGCACCTGTAAAAGCCATTGTTTGAAACCATTTTGATAAATAGAGCATTTGCTCCATAGAGCAAATGCTCTATTTATCACAATGGCTTTAAAAGCATGCAATTCTAAATTTTCCTTTCTCTAGTTAATGCTCCTTTTCAATAGATTTATTCAAATACGTTGTGTCTAAAAGTGGCATTGGATGTAATGGGTTAGTGCAGGGTGAGAGTCATATAGAAAGCTTCTTTTGGAATTTTCTGCATGCCTTTCAACCTGCATTAAGCTGCCACCTGTGTTAAAGACCAGCAATAACCCTTAGCTTGCTGACTTAACCCTTTCGGTGCCAACTTTCTAATTGTCGTTTGCCATCCAATGTTTGTTAAATCATTCGGTATAACAAGGAAATGAGATAAATAAATGCAAATTTCAAAGGAATAAAGCACATATATAGAAATGGAGATTGAGACAAAAAGTGAAGTCCCTGATCAGACGTCGCCTTGAAAAGGCGGCGTCTGATCTGCGACTGCACTATTTGTCGCCGTGCAGTTACGCGACATTGGCGGTGAAAGGGTTAATTCAGCATTTTGTTAAAACTCCGATCTGGTACATGTATATAATTTTCATGTACTTCCGATTCGCTCAAGCCTTTGAGAAACTCTTTACCGAGTTTCATACAGCTTGGATCCTGATGAAACGGCGAGTTATTCGACGTCTCATCTTGGCCCTAGCTGTTTGCAAATGTCGGTCAGGTCGTGTTTAGCAGTCGAAGGGTTGATACTGATAGTCCGGTCGTGTTTAGCAGTCGAAGGGTTGATACTGATTTGAACGCACTGTTTAGACGTTTTACCATTCGATAAAGGTAATGAACAGCTTATACTTGTTAGTACTCTATGTCTTGTTGATTTTATTTATGTGATCTTTATGTATGTAGATGAGATTACAGTAAAAAAAAACTCTAAACCGGACGTTAAATTAAGAATAAATATCGGTCTTGGAGACAGGTGGCAGCTTAATGCAGGGTTAAAGTCATGCCGAAATCTCCTCTATGTGGAGCTTTCTACATGACTTTCACCCTGCATTAAGCAGTCACCTGTCTAAAAGTATATAAATTCTTCTAAACTAGAATTCCGGTTTAGAGAGGTTTTACTGTATATATCTTATTAAATTTTATTTATATGTGATCTTTATATATGTAGATGAGATTATTTACAAATCAATTTCTCTTGATTATTGAATGCAACTTTGATATAAAAAATAGCATATAGACGTGTGTTGTTACTGTTTCGTTCGTATTCCTTCATTCGCTAGATATATGCTTCGTTCAACAATATAAAGTTATACAAATTATACGAGAACGAAATGAATTTCACAATATATATATTAAGGACAAAACAATGATACATTGACATACATTGCCAAAAAGGATACTGGTTGAATGTTTACCATAAGAAAAACATGAGAAAGAACAAGATGGCAAAAAAAACGAAAAGCATCCAAGGGGAATGGGATAAAAAGAAATTAATCCCGTACAACCTTTCAGAAATTTAAAGTACGCCACTCCTGTCACTCGTGGTGTTATGTATAAGGGAAATAACTCGCTTTTTTGATCTACTGCTTATAATTGTAAGACTTGTCTCCCATACATACAGCTTGTCTTAGAAAGTGACCAAAAATGAAACCCGGTATAGTAACAGAGGAAAGCAAAGAGACGCACAGTACATGGGTTATTGTTGTTGTTTTTGTTGTTGTTTACGTAATTTGATAGATCTGTTTCTTTGCTTTCTAAATTGTCTACAATGTCCCACCTTCCGTATTTCTTTATAACTATTTTGTGAATGAATATTCAGTAGGTATTGAAATTTGGAATAAATATAGAACAGGGAAACTGTATACATGTACTGTAAAAATAATATGTCTGGAGTCAGACCCAGATCAGACGGCTCCTATAGGAACCGTCTCAACAGGGTCTGCTTTATTTGCTAATGGGATTTGATAGATAGATTTCTTTACTTTCTAAAATGGCTACAATGTTTCAAATTCCATATTTCTTTGCAGCTATATTGTCCATGAATAGTAAGTAGGTAGTGAAATTTGTAATAAACATAGAACAGGGAAAGGGTTCAATTTGGATTCTGAGGGATGTCTGGCAATATAAATTTTGAGAAAGCTTGTTTCAGTCAGACATAAATTTCGATACAATAAATGCGATCATTTGTGTCGTTGGGAAAGGGATCTTTCGGTACTAGTGCAAAAAGTGTTTGCAAAGTCACGATCGAAATCGTCGTTTTCCGTGTGCTGGCATATGTGTATGTTTTGTGACTCGGTTTGGAAATATTTTTCGATGAAATAGTGTAATTTGCTGCTTTAGGTTTAATTAACATAGTGCGTTCAAACTTGCAATAGGGTCTACTCGAAGTAGTGTAAGTAAAAACTGTCTTAAGCGGCCATCAAAAAGAGATCTAGTTATGGGTCTGTAAGGCAGGTGGTAGCTTAATGCTACTTGATGAGCTTTCTTCATTAGTTTTGCTCTGCATTAAGTGACCACCTGCTTTTTAAAACTGATATATTCAATAAATGAATGGACGCTTAAGACATGTTCCACTGTAGTGTCCCTTTAACCCTTCCCCTGTTCTATGTTTATTACAAATTTCAATTCCTACTGAATATTCATGGACAAAATGGTTATACTCAAATATGGAAGGAGGAACAATGTTGCCATTTTGGAAAGTAAAGAGACAGTTCTATTAAATTCCATTAGCAAACAGAGCATACCCTGATCAGATAGCTCATATTGATCTGGGCCTACTCTGTTTGCAAATGCGTGAAAAGGTGTTTATATGAAGGAAAGGGTTAAACATTTACCTTGTGAAATAATGACATCGTGATTATATTGATCGGCTGAATATGAACACAGAAATTTTGACCTTGCATGCAGATACTGTAGAATGATATTTATATACCAATACATAAGCAAAACAGAGCCGACTCGCATATAAACCATCTGATCAGTGTCTGCTATGTTTGCATTTAGGAATCAAACGTCGTCTCTAACTAAGGTTAAGATACCCGATGTATGAAACGAAATCCGAACATTGGCGTATTTCGGGCATATTCCGTAATACAGTAAAACCTCTCTATAACGGTCACTAAATTGCTTTAATCAGTTGGTATTTAGGGCAGGTGACTGCTTAAAGCAAGGTGAAAGTAAAACAGAACGCTCCTATAGGAGCGTTCTGTTTTACTTTCACCTTGCTTTAAGCAGCCACCTGCATTTAACACAAAATACTTAATATCCTTTAGTGGCCGTTATAGATAGGTTTTACTGTACTTGGATATCGGATGAGCAATAATGCAGTCTAATAGTTAAATATATTTCGGCAGTTTTATGAAAGGCATGTTATGCATCGATCATATTACGGAATATGCCAAAGGATAGCTGATACTTTAATAGGACATAGGCAAACTGTGATGACCCAGACCAGTACGCTCATGTTGATCCCTCTGACCAGTCTGCACTGTCTTATCCATAGTCTGTACAACGGGCATATTGGTGATTAACTTTGCACCGGATGACACTGCATCTCAAATTCTCAATATACGGCCTAGACTGTTTTACACTCTAATTGCATTTTTGTAGAGAAATTTAAAATACATACATGTACATTGTAACTTTTATTTTGAATTTGCAGTGAACAAAACTTTCTAAAACAAGCTTCTGAAGAATTGAAATCAAAATCTTCGGCAGGTTTAGCATTAACCATTGGAGATTGTTTTATAAAACGTAAACCGTTTGCGCTATACTATAAATACCATTTAATGTCTTTGCAAACATAGTTTACCCAGATCAGACAGCTCCTGATTCTGTGATTAGGGTCTGCTCTGTTTGCTTATGATAAACATATATGGCCGAGCATACAGTATCTGCATTGGTCCAAAATCCATGTGTACATTTCCCATTTTAAACAAATCAGCTACACGAAATCGATATACAGATGAACTTCGATAACTCGAACTCCAAGGGACCGTACAAATTTGTTCGAGATAAGAGGAGTTCGAGTCATCCGATTTCTCAAGGCCACATCTTAATACAGGTCTAAAATAATGCTGAAAGCTCCTGTAGGAGCTTTCAACATTACTTTAGATCTGTATTAAGCTGCCACATGTGTTTCTAGATATCTGTAGAATTTAGAGCAATTCTGTAATGTAACTTTTTGTTCGAGTTAACCCAAAGTTCGAGTTATCCGAGTTCGAGATATCGAAGTTCAACTGTACATTGTGTTAAATCATTTCTTACATGAACACTCATAGAGTAAAGCGTTAAAGCAGAATAGTAATTGACGAGCTTACTCCAGGAGTATCGACACAAATGACTTAAACTATACAATCATGTAAGAAGTACTCACTATATGAATATTAAACAGCTGAATTTTATAATGGAATGTCAAACAAATATTTAGTCAGGGCAGAATCAGATTTTTATTATTCTAAAAGCAAAAAGAGCTGAATCAGGTCGGACAGCTTAGACAGTGGGGATGTATTGCAAAACTACCCCATCTACTAGCTGCTGCCTTCACAAACAGTGTTGATCCAGATCTGAAGCCGAATAACCCAGTAACTCAATGTCTCAGCAGTATCCAATTTGTTTAACCCTGTACTCTATAAATACAGTTAAACCCCTCTAATGCGACCACTTAATGAACAAACATGGCTGTCTTCAAAAGCAGGTCTTAGCTTAATGCAGGAAGAAAGTTATGCAGAAAGCTCCTATAGGAGCTTTCTGCATAACTTTCGTCCTGCATTAAGCTACCACCTGCCTTTGCCACTGTGAATTATGCCCCCTTTTTGGTGGTCGCATTATAGGGTTTTAGCTGTATGCCTTTCTATGCCTTTGTAAACAGACATAGAGCCGGCTGATCAAGGTCTGCCCTGTTTGCTTATGAACTAATATAGACATGATTCTACAGTTTCTGCTGTGCCCAAAACTTCCCGTGTCCATTGTACAATTACAAAAAGAAATAATGTACATGTAATTGATATTCATGATATCATTATTTCTTACATGAATATTTATGGAAGTAAAGAGTGAACACTAAATCATGTATCTGAAATATTTTAAACTTGAAATAGAAGATAATATCGGGGTACGGTTAACCCATGTGTGAAACAAATGTCTATTCAAACTTGGATCTGACACAAAGCTTTTAAGAATAGAATAGAATAGAATACACTTTAGTTTGGATTTAAACATATATACAGTTTACAGGTTATCCCGATACATTGTACGATACAAGATATAATCAAAGCCAAGCAAACCGCTTGAGCACATAACAAAACAGAATTTTAGCATTCAAACCATAATAAAATACATGCTAATATGACATTACGCGGAGGATAAATTTGGAATGTTTTCTAATACTTTAGCAGAAAGAAGGCTATTGCGTATTTTAAGTGCACATGTGACGTACGTTACTGGCATTGAAATTACAACTCCATCGTTTATAGTTGGAAATTAAAAGCTGAGTCAGTTTTAAATTGTCTAACAACATTGTACCTTTTACATATAAATATAAAGTGAAACTCGTCTTCAATGTCTCTACTGCCACACACATCACAATATCTCTGTTGCCGTTTTATACGATGTCTACCATGCATAGCGACCTGTTTCAATTTTCAATTTATCGCAAGAACGCCAAGAAGTACGTAATTGTGCCACGCATTTAAGCTTACTGTATGGTATGTTCATGTTAAGATACGAAGTTTTTAAGTGTTTGTAAATGATAAGACTGTTTTAAGAAACTATTGACCAAGTGTCAAACAGCTTGGGGTCCTGATGATACGCCGAGTTACTCGACGTCTCATCAGGATCCAAGCTGTTTGCAAACGCGACTCAAGTCACGGCAAGCGGATTAAGGCGTAACCCTTTTCTACAGAAATACGCCTTTCTGTGCCTTTGCAAACAGAGTAGACCTAGATCAGACGGCTCCAATAGGAGCCGTCTGATCAGGGTCTGCTCTGTTTGTTTATGATAAACTATAAATATAATTCTACAGGTTAAGTCATGGCCAAACACTTCTCGGTATTTCTGACATGAATATTCATGGAGAAAAGGGTATAACTTTTTCGCTGCCAAATGTTGTCGTCTGCAAACTTTGTCGTCTGCTACAATTTTCCATTTTTAGTTGTATTTATTTTTGTTTCAAGAAACAGTCACAGTAACAAACAGTTTGGATTTTGATGAGACGCCGAGTTACTCGGCGTCTCATCTGGATCCAAACTGTTTGCATAGGTATTCACAGAAGCGATATTGGCAATGCAGTTTTAGGAATGGTTAGTGCAGTTTAGCCTAGTTTAGCGCCTGGTTCACGATACAATACACACATGCCGTATTACTTACATGCAAAGTGTTAATCTCCAATGAACTGGCACAGAACAATTGTCTGATTTACACTTATAGCGCTATTCGCGACTAGAGTCGCATTTGTAAACAGTTTGGATCCAGGTGAGACGCCGAGTAACTCGGCATCTCATCTTGATACAAGCTGTTTGATATTTGGTCAATAGTTTTCTAAAAAAAAAAGATCAATCGGCGGAAGTATTGAACGGTGCACCAGGTCCATTATTTCACAATGGATAAGGGTTACTATGTACATGTACCATGCTTGGCAAATTGTCGTCCCCGCAAAACTTGATCAGCTTTGCATTTAAGACATAAACAATGCTCTCTTCGGACAAACTCTCGGAATGATAAATAGTGTGAATCCTTGCGAGAAGCTGAATTATTTGGTGTTTCATCTGGATCCAAACTGTTTAAAAAATTAATCACAAGGATCGCTCTTAAGATTAATCGATAATTCAGTTAAACAAGTAATTTAGTACGTGTAAAATTAGCTGAGATTGACACCGGTTCTATATATATCCTTTTATGTTCGTTCAAGGCAACTGAAAAATATCGAGGCATTTAAGGCTTGTGAGACATTGAAATCATACGTGGATATAATTGAGTGTGGTATAATCTGTCAGATTCCAGACATTAAACACAGAAGTTTACGAATTGGTGTATGAGGGGAAACCCCCATAAGGTTTTGAACAGAGAGTTTCAGAAGTCGGTTGTGAAATGCCGGGCTACGCGAATGATGGGGTTGATATTCTCCCCCGCTACACGAGTCGCCCAAAATCCGAGGTTGTTAAGAAGCAGGCAAAACAGAATGAACTGTCAGTGCTGGTACAGCAGAAGATCAGTCATGTCTCCAGCGTGGTGTTGGGAATCATTTTGATGATATTCTTGTTCGCTGTAGGAGGGACGCTCGTGATCTGTGCGGTTCTGTTCTCGCTGCAGGACTTATACGTTCCAGGAGCCATATTTCTCTTTGGAGGGATCATATTTCTTTTGATGTTCTCACTGTCACACTGCAAGCAATGTTTGCATGACCGGAAAGTACATTCAAAGGTTGCACGGGAACTTGCGGAACTGGAGGACGAATTTAACTAAATGTATTCCTAAATTTCGATTGTATAAAGCAGTGGTCCTGATAACATGCGTAAATTTCAATGTTTTCAAGATTAGTTCCCTATAAACTGTGACCACTCTTTAGAATCGTCTCCTCGAGACGATTCTAAAGAGTGATCATTCTAAAGAGTGGTCACAGTATAGGGTTTGGTGGAGAAATGATGATTTTAGGATTTTGGCACGCACCTTTATCTGTAGCTCTGATAAAGCACCATGTCTTTTTATTCTGAATTTCTTACATCCTAAAAAGAAAACTGGCCAGTGGCCAGTGTGTTGAGAAAAGAGTCTGGATCCATATGACGTGTCAAGTAACTCCGTATATCATCTGGATCCAAACTCAGAATTCGTAACTGATGTGGGGAGGTTCTTCTTCCATTTACCTAATTAATATTCATATACGATATTATAACATAATTAATTTTTATTAGATGTTATTTATTGTGTTATAGGAAGTTTTTAACTATGGCAGACACTGTATAATCAGATCTATACTATTCCACAAGCAAACAGTGTAGACCCAGATTAGAAGGCTTCTAAAGGAGCCGTCTGTTCTTGGTATACTCTGTTTGCAAAAACGTATAAAAAGGATGTTTTCTCTTACTCTTATCTAAAGTAATTCTTACTTACTCAAGTGTACATGCTTATAAAACTTTTTAGTTGAGTCTGAGTTCGTTCTCAAGTTTTGATTGGTCAGATTTGAGCATTTGGCTCAAATCTGACCAATCAAAAGCTTGAGAACAAACCCAGACTCAGCTAAAAGCTTTATATGCATGGACCCTGGTTCATTTAAGAGTTAGAAAAACTATCAACTCATTCCTTCATATAAACGCATTTTCGCGCATTTGCAAACAGAGTAGACCTAGATCAGACGGGTCCTATAGGAGCCCTCTGATCAGGGTCTGCTCTGTTTGCTTTTGACGTGATATAGATCTGATTCTACATTTGATGACAAAACAAACAATTTCCTTGAACATTTTACATTATTGAAATACGGCTAATAGATATTCTTGATGTCTTATTTCTTGCATGAATATTGAACAGGGAAAACCGAATGTCAAACAGCCTTGATCCTGATGAGATGCCAAGTTACTCGGTGTCTCATCAGGCTACAACCTATTTGTGAATGCAAGTCAGGCCGCAGTTAGATTACTAATGATTTAACCCTTTCGGCGCCAAATTTCTAACTGTCGTCTGCAATCCAAATTTTGTTAAATCATTCGGTACAATAAGGAAATGAGATAAATAAATGCAAGTTTCAAATGAATAAAGCACATATATAGAAATAGAGAATGAGACAAAAAGTGAAGTCCCTGATCAGACGCCGCCTTGAAAAGGCGGCGTCTGATCTGGGACTGCACTATTTGTCGTGGTGCATTTATGCGACTTCGGCCATGAAAGGGTTAACGTTATAATTATAGGCCTACTTTGTTGCAAAAGAAAGTATACGCACTCAGAATGAACTCTTTTCTGACAGAGCAACAGAAAAACGTGCGTACTCAAGTACTAAAATCGACTTTTCTCCACGAAACCATATGTTGTGACCACTCTTTAGAATCGTCTCTTCGAGACATACGGTTTCGTGGAGAAATAAAGCAGTTATTCATGAAAATGCTTTATTTTAAGCCTCTTATCTGGCCTGATAAACATGTTCATGAAATGTACCGGTCTCAAATTTAGAACACTTCCATTTACCTGTATCTATCAATTGCTTTCGATAATGCATAAAATCTCTTGGATTGAAATTGTTATAATTTCTTTTAATCTTTTAACCATTCTGTTAAGAAAACTACATGTATTTAACAAAAGCCTCGGTGCGTGTCCTTTTGTATTCACTTGTATATAACAATATAAAACGTTAAGCTCATTCAGTTCATACTTGTTGAAGTCCACATATGAAGTAAAATGTTAATGTTGTGCTTCTCTTTTCATGGTCCATTATATCTATAATTATATATATGTATTATATATTATAAGCCAGTTGTAGCCTTACTATTTAATCCTTCACTCTATTAATTATATTAATACGCATGTCTACGCCTTTTGCAAACAGAGCAGACCCGGATCAGACGGCTCCTGTTGGAGCCGTCTGATCAGGGTCTGCTCTGTTTGCTTATGATATAGTATAGAAATGATTTTACAATTTCTGCCAAGGCGAAAACTTCTTGTGTCCATGTACTATTATAACAATTAATCTAATTAATATCCATGATGTCATTATTTCTTACATGGATATTCATAAAGGAAAGGTAGCTCTGATAAAGTATAATGTCTTTCTATTAATTACTCTACCATTAGCATACTATGGGCAAATAAGTGATAACATTTGTAAACGTCCTGATGAGATGACGAGTTATCGGCATCTCATCAGGATCCAAACTGTTCAGCTACCTCAGTCCTGATTTTGTTCATTCGTTTCGAGAAATTAAACATACACGTTGTAATCTGAAACTGAAGTGGACGAAAATAAGTGCAATGTAGTTTTACTAGGCAGACTAAAGGCTGATACAGTAAAACCTCTCTATAACGGCCACTAAATTACATCAAGTATTTTGTGTTAAAGGCAGGTGGCTGCTTAAAGCAAGGTGAAATTAAAACAGAACGCTCCTATAGGAGCGTTCTGTTTTACTTTCTCCTTGCTTTAAGCAACCACCTGCACTAAATACCAACTAATTAACACAATTTAGTGGCCTTTATAGAGAGGTTTTACTATAGATAGACCAGGCACTGTTTTGTGAGAGTATGTGTGAATGTGTGCCATTTTCGGATATAATGTCATGCCATTGCCAGAAGCCATATTCTGCAGGGTTTGTTCCATCCATTGTTTAGACATATAGCAGAGGTCCAGATAAGACGCTTAAACTAGAACATTTTCAAGAAAAACTCTTTTATTTCTCAATCAAATACTATGTTGTGACCACTCTTTAGAATCGTCTTTTCGAGACGATTCTAAAGAGTGGTCACAACATAGTGTCTGGTCGAAAATTAGTATTTGAGTATGCACCTTTATCTGTATCTCTGATATAGACAATAACATTTTCACCGTCATAGACGAATCTGTTATATCACCCGTACAAACGGTTTGGATCTAGATTGGTAACTCCAGGATCCAAAATGCTTGGTGCTCTGAGGTTTTGAAGCAAAATGAGATTAGAATATAATAACGAAACGTAAAACAGACAACAAAAGTTTGCAGATGACGGCAATGTTATATGCCAACGAAGAAATTAAAACATTGAAAGAGTTTGGAAGAGAAATAAGAGATTTTGATAGATCAAAATGATATATGCATCCCTGGTTGTGAAATAGAATCGTTACTTGTCACTTTTACAGTATCATCTGAAAGAGTTATATGTATGATTGAAGAATGAAACAGGTGTATACTTGATTGAAATCAGAACATTGTTTCAAAACATTTTCCAGACAGTTCTAGTCTGTAGGTTTCCAGACAGCCACAATGAGGTATGATTTCCGGACAGTTCACAGTGAGGTTTCCAGACAGTGTGATTTCCGGACAGTCACAGTGACGTTTGCGGACAGTGAGATTTCCGGACAGTCACAGTGAGGTTTCCGAACATTGTGATTTCTGGCCAGTCATGCAGATATTTCCGAACTATCTAATTTCCGGACAATCCCAGTGAGGTTTCCAAATAGTGTGATTTCCGGAATGGCACAGTGAAGATTCCGGACAGTGTAATTTCAGGACAGACACAACGAGGTTTCCGGATAGTGTGATTTCCGCACAGTGAGTTTCTCCGGACAGTGACGATTTAAGCACAGAGACGTTTCCGGACAATCAGGTTTCCGGATCTTTCCAGCCTGATTTAAATAACACATTTATTCGAGCGTCTATAGTTCGTTGGCTTCGAGCTAAGGTGTATAACAGGCATATCCCGTTTAGAAAGTTATAGTTTCGAACCTCAGCGAACCATGTTGTATTTAATGTAATACCAGAGTTATAAAGGCATGTTTGGTAACCAAAGGACCTGAAGGGTCTGTAATTTTTTACGTTCTGTGTGCAATTATCAGTGCATGTCTGGTCGACTCCACAGAGAAGCGCAAACATAGAAATTGTCAGAGAGGCGTGGCTGAATAACTTTGCTTTCTTGTGTTTTTCTTTGAGTTATTGTAATAGAGGTCAAATAACATTACCATTAAACTAATAAATAACTGGCTCCTCTTTGTCTTTGGAAACGTCCTAACGTCTGGTCCTGGTGTTATAACCTTTTTTTAGCCTGAGTCCATTGTCAAGCATTTGATTGGTCAGATGCAGTAAAATCCATCTAAACCGGACGTTCAATCTAGTATAAATATCGATCTTGGAGACAGATGACAGCTTAATGCAGAGTGAATGTAATGCAGAAAATCTTCTAGAGGAGCTTTCTGCATTACTTTCACCCTGCATTAAGCAACCATATGTCTTAAATTATCTTATTATTTCTCTACTAGAATTCTAGAATTCTGGTATTAAGAGATTATACTGTACTTGAGAATGAGCTCAGACTCAGAAGGTTTATAACCTCTGACCGTACATACCGTACAAATGAATTTGCCACGAGACGTGAACCCAGGAACGTGTATTTAGAATTATAATAATAAATAAATAATACAGCTCTAAAGTAATGCTGAAAGCTCCTGTGGGAGCTTTCAGCATTACTTTAGACCTGCATTAAGCTATCATACGTGTTTCTAGATATGTCTAGTTATACATTTTATAGCAATTCTGTATTGTGAGTTTTGGAAGGAGTGAACTTTTAGTTCGAGTTATCCCAAAGTTCGAGTTATCCCAAGGTCGAGTTATCCCAGTTCATTTATCTGAATACATTGTTGTATATTAGTACTAGTTAAGGGTATCAGAATCAAGTTATATAATAATGGATGAAAAAGACAATATGACACATCTCTATCGTAAACAATAAACTATGTAATTATATTCTTCAAGCATGAAACAAAGCGCATATATGACTGATACAAGTACAGTAAAAACCCATCTAAACCGGAATTCTAGAATATAAAAAATTAGATACCGTTAGGCAGGTGGCTGCTTAATGAAGGGTGAAAGTCATGCAGAAAGCTCCTATGGGGAGCTTTCTGCATAACTTTCACCCTGCATTAAACTGCCACCTGTCTACAAGGTCGATATTTATACTAAATTGAACTTCCGGTTTAGAGGGGTTTATCTGTACTATGTATGTTTAAATCTTGTTCACTTATGTATAATTATAAATGGCAGGAATGGAAGACATGGTATGTAAAAAGATAAAATTTAAAAAATTCTATTACAATATTAATATATTATAATAGATGATTTATATTATAATAATAACAGTTCTGTTCCTACATAGAAACAGCATACAAAACCTTCACCTATTATACCAAGCGTTATCGTCTGCGCCATTTGCATTTCAGCTTCTTTGTTTTATACAGATGAACTTCGATATCTCGAACTTCAAGGCACCATACAAATTAGTCGAGATAACAGAAATTCGAGTCATCAGATTTCTAGTATGGACACTTTATCAAGTTCAGAACTTAATGCAGGTCTAAAGTAATGCTGAAAGCTACTCTAGGAGCTTTCAGCATTACTTTACACCTGCATTAAGCTGTCACATGTGTTTCTAGATATCCGTAGTGATATACCGGTATTAAGAACAATTATGTATTGTAAGTGTTGGAAGGACCGAACTTTTAGTTCGAGTTATCCCGAAGTTTTGATTATCCGAGTTCGAGATATCGAAGTTCAACTGTATTTTAAATATCTACCATTTTGTTTCAAGAAGCATAATCACAGCATCAAACAGGTTTGATCCTGATTTTATTATCCTGTATTACTCGGTGTCTGCATTGTATCCAAACTGTTTGTAACGGTGGTCAAAGTTTCGTGATTGGCAGTGAAAAAGTTTACACAGCTGAACTATAATAAATCTTGTTTTAAGCGACCATCAAACGGAGGCAGGTGGTAGCTTAATGCAGGCCAAAAGTAATGTAGAAAACGCTTATAGGAGGATTCTGCACTTCTTTCGCATTTAACAACTGCCTGCTTTTTAAGAGTCTTAACCCATTCCTTCATAGGCTATTTTAAATCCAACCTCTTTAAATGAATCTACCCAAAAGGATCATTTACTAGAGAAAAGTAAACTTTTAGAATTTTGTAGTTTGAAACCATTGTGATAAATATAGGGCTAATTTCGTACGACAGAAATTATCATAAGCTTTAACATACGGCGATCGTCGTATGTTTAAACTAACGATAATTTCAGTCATACGATCTGTGGTAAAATGGATCCCATGTTTCAACATATATGTTTTCGTCCTTTTAGATTATTTTTTACATCACAACTAAAGACAAAGAGTTTGGATCCTAGTGAGAAGCTGGGTAACTCGGGGCCTCTTGTGGGTCCAAACTGTTTGCCAAAGACATCAAGGATTCACTTATGACTGGGAATTGTTACGGCCAAACATTACACGTGTCGAACCCTTCTATAGCGTCCAATTAACAAAAAATAAATGTGTCTTTGATAGAAGGGGAATGCTTGTGTTAAGTTAAGCAAAAAGCTATTGTAAGAGCCGTTGTTCTGCATCAAGCTACCACCTGCATCCGGCCTGCATTAAGGCAGACCCAGAATTATATTTCGTTGTAAGGTTTCTACTATACATGTGTTTAACCCTTTCGGCGCCAAATTTCTAATTGTCGTCTGCAAACCAATTTTGTTAAATCATTCGGTACAATAAGGAACGGAGATAAATAAATGCAAATTTCAAAGAAATAAAGCACAGCTATAGAAGTAGAGTCTATGACAAAGAGTGAAGTCCCTGATCAGACGCTGCCTTGAAAAGGCGGCGTCTGATCTAGGACTGCACTATTTGTCGTGGTGCATTTTTGCGACATTGGCGGTGAAAGGGTTAAAACAAAATTAATGGTGGTTTGGCTCATAGGACATCCTGTATCCAGTGGATACATCCAACCTCAGCTACACCTCACAAATCATCCTAAGGGTATAAGCGCGTAAGTATGCGTTTGAATGCAATAAACATGAACCACATAGTGAACGAGTCGCGCGGACATTGTAAATAAAGTAGACCCATCGCAATCTCCATAATAGGTATGCAGACATGCCCTGTACAGAGTAATTATTGATACAATATGGTTTATTCTGATGACATATACAGTGTAGAATCCCCCGACTAAATGCCACATATCCACAGCAGTCGCTGATTTGGGTCTCTATTGTTTGCTATGTTCGAATGTGTTTTTTGTGCGCCGAACTACGAAAGATGAGAGATGAAAATACAAAGCTGGTATAGGCTATACTGGTAGACACTAATTTTTATACCCTTCTGCAAAGTGTGAATGCACTTGGGGATTTATAAAAGCAGATGGTTGCTTAATGCAGGACGAAAGTAATGCAGGACGAAAGTAATGCAGAAAGCTCCAATGGGAGCTTTCTGCATATATTTCATCCTTCATTAAGCTACCGCCCTGCCTTAATAACCAGAATAAGACATACTGTTTGTGGCCGCTTTAGAGGAATTTTACTGTACAATAAAACCCCTCTTAATCAGATGTTAAATTTAGTATAAATATCGGTCTATGTTATAAGAGCACATGGACACAGAAATGTTTTGCCATGGCAGAACTTGTAGACTCATATCTATATTGCATGTGTATCATAAGCAAGCAGAGCAGACTCCAATCAAACTTGTCATTTTAGGTAAAATTGTGTGAACCTAATTATCATTTAAGGTAAATTGTATGAGCCTAGTTATTATTTAATGTAAATGGTATGAGCTTAATTATCATTTTAGGTAAATTGTATGAGCCGAATTATCATTTAAGGTAAACTTTATGAACCTATATATGCCACAATTAAATGGGCATTTAAACATGTGTATATTATAAATTATAATAAATTAAAATTCCTTTATACAGGAAAGTACAAAACAAATGTGAATTGACTGAAAATAAATGCATATACATTTAAGATTATTACAATAACTAAACACTGCCACACCCAAAACATTGATAATACTAATTCTATTTTTAACTCTTCCTTCACTGTTAGACATGGTGCAAGTTTGGCTTCCTTACATTTGAACAGCTTTTGAGAAACTACTGACCGAGTGTCAAACAGACGAGTGTCAAACAGACTGGATCTAGATGAGACGCCATACACTCGGTGTCTCATCTGGATCCACACTGTTTGCAAATGCGATTCAGGTCGCGGTTAGCGGGATGAAGCTTTAACCCATACCCTCATATTGACGACTTTTGAGTACTTTGTGAAACCATTGTGATAAATAGAGCATTTGCTCCATAGGAGCAAATGCTCTATTTATCACAATGGTTTCACAAATTCAAGTTTTTTTCTTTTTCTCTGGTTAAAGCTCCTTTTCGGTAGATTAATTCAAATAGGTTGGGTTTAAAAATAGCTTACGAGGGAATAGGTTAAAGCTGCACAGACTATCCTTGTTAGCTTTGAATAGAATTCAACGATGCCTTGATTAAACCAGTATAACAAATAAGCATAGATACGAGCAGTGTACATACATAATTATACTGGTGTATAAAATATTGCAATACATGTAGCCTACACTTCACTTTTCGCTGCCAAATATTGTAGTCTGCAAAAAATTGTCGCCTGCTACAATATTTGGTTGTCGTCTGCAGCAAATGTCGCCTGCTGCAATATTATATTTTTCTCCCATTTTCTTTCAAAACCATTACCATAGTAACAAACAATTTGGATCCTGATGAGACGCCGCGTGACCCAAACCGTGTGCATAGGTAATTTTCTCCCATTTTCTCTCTTTTATCATTACCACAGTTTGGATCCTGATTGGAACAGTTTGGATCCTGGTAAGACGCCGAGTTACTCGGCGTCTAATCTGGATCCAAACTGTTTGTATAGATAATCACAGATGCGCCATTGGCAGCGAAAAAGTCAAAGCCCTTTACAGTGACCATTCAATAAATGCACATTGGGATTTATAGCAGCATGTTGCGTTCGTTCTGTATTAAGCTACCATCTGTCCTAAGAACCAGAATTAGACATCGTTTTGGTGGTCGCGTTAGAGGGTTTTACTGTAATGAATTATCATAGGCTATGATAGGCTATTTTAAGATACAACCTCTTTGAATAAATCTACCGAAAAGGAGCATTAACTAGAGAAAAGGGAAATGTTTAGAATTTTGTAGTTTGAAACCATTGTGATAAATAGAGCATTTGCTTCTATAGGAGCAAATGCTCTATTTATCACAATGGTTTCACAAAGTGAATTTTACAGAGTCGTCAAAAGTCGTCAATATGAGGGAATGGGGCGACCTTTAAAAATGTCGAAATCTGTATGTTTTAAGGCAAGTGGTAGATTAATGCAGGTCAAAAGTAATGCAGAAAGATCAAATGGAGTTTTCTGCATTACTTTTGCCCTGCATTAGCAACCACCTGCTTTTTAAGACAGACAGACTTAAGACAGACTATAAATATACATAAAATGACCCGCGCTACAAGAAAATGAACACCGGTGCCCTGTAAACAATGTTGGACCAGACCAGTCCCAACTTCTGTAAAGTAGTGAAAGGCAATCAATACCATTTGCAGTGTTTACTAGCTTATTTGCATAGCATTTAGACCTTAGTCAGAAGCCGCGGGTGTTGTTCTGTTGTTGTTGTTGTTTTGGAGTGGTGGGGTTTTATATGGCTAGCTCTGTTTTTGTGTCCACAGGTTCTAGTGACGTGCCCAATTAGATGTTGTCTACCTTATACAGCGTCCTATAGGCAGCATCGGACGTACCGGCGGTGCACCTTATAAACACAAATATCACTATGAATATAACAGTACCACCACCAAATATTCCTCCAACAATATACAAGTCAACAATGCTATAATACCAACCCAGTGCCAGTAAGCCCAAAGTTAAACAGATTAAGAGAATCACGAGAGTTATGCCACAGACAATCTTTCCCATCTGCGAAGTCTCTTTCTTCAGTAGTTTGTAGTGAAGTTGTTTCTTTTTGTCAACAATTATCGCCGACTTTGGTCGATTTGGATCTGTATCCATGCCATTGCCAGTTCCCGTTGGAATCAACAGACTTACGTGGCTTTCGTTATTATTGTCTGAATCAGATTCATCACCATCATTCATTGTTTGTTTATATTTACTGGTCGTGGGATGTTTGCCTTTGTTACTAGTTCCTTGTTCAAGATCAGATCCGAATAATTTTCTAAAATCAACTTCTTTATCCTCCGTCTCGTTACTAGTATCATTTTCAGCTTCTATTGTAACCACTTCCGTCCTTTCTTCACTGCTTTCCTGTGCCTCTACATCACTACCAGTGTCACGCTGGGCAGTTCCATCGACTTCATCTTGATCGTCGGCAAACTTACACACAACTGTATCTAGATCTCCTGTGTCTGGTGCGTCTTCGTCCAAACTAACCACATCCTTTGAACTTATTCCTAGGAGAGTGGCTAAACTTTCATCTTCGCTATCTCCTTCCTCGAAATCTTTCGCCTCCTTCCTTTTGACATCGAGTAGTTTTTCACTGGACCCATCTTGGTCGGTTATTTCGATAGACATGTTTTTGCATGTGCACTTTACAGTGAACACTGTCCCAAGAACATATTAATTCAGGGTGCTATTTTAGCAATACAGATGCAAACAATCTGAAATAAAAAGAATGTAACATTCTTAACAAACGGCTAGTTTGTGTTGATATTTTTCACATGGGCTAGTCGAAATTGATGTTCAAAATAAATATTTTGATGAGGTCATGCGAAATATAATTATAATGTTATAGCATTATATATTTTATTTCGCATGACACAGGCAATGTGGCATTGTCACGACCATAGCTCCGGGAGCATTCTGATTAAACAGTGATTTTGAGCTGTAGATCGATTTAACTCTTTCCTCGATGAATATTCATGTAAGAAATAATGACATCATGGATATTGATTAAATTAATTTGTTATAACAGCACATGGCAACGGCATAAACTGTAAAATTATATCTATATTCATGTAGTATATCATTAGCAAACAGAGCAGACCCTGATCAGACGGCTCCTAGGAGCCGTCTGATCCTGGTCTACTCTGATTGCAAGGCGTAGAAAGGTGTAGAAAGGCGTATTTATGGAGTATACATGTAATCTCTTATCTCTCAGCTAAACTCTATATTGTAGGTACGTTTTAGAATGGCACCAGAGAGATCTTAATGAGTGTCAACAAGGTAGAGTTTGGTGGAAAATACCGGAGATACGTAGATAGATACTGCTCTACCTTAACCATTTCCCTGTTGAATATTCATGTAAGAAATAATGATATCATGAATATTTATTACATGTAGCTGAATTTTTTTGTAATGGCGTATGTACACATGACGTTTTTGGGTATTGGCAGAAATTGTAGAATATGTTATGATTTCATAAGCAAACAGAGCAGACCCTGATCAGACGTCTCCTACAGAAACCGCCTGATATGGGTCTACTCCGTAAATGTCAGTGCGTTCATATGAAGGAAAGGGTTAATATCCTACATAGTCCGTCTCCCTAGCCACTGGTTTGGGTATATACAGTAGAACCTCTCTATAACGGCCACTAAATTGGGTTAATTAGTTGGTATTTAGGACATGTGGGTGCTTAAAGCAAGGTGAAAGTAAAACAGAACGCTCCTATAGGAGCGTTCTGTTTTACTTGCAACTTGCTTTAAGCACCCGCCTGCCTTCAACACAAAATACGTGATGTAATTTAGTGGCCGTTATAAAGAGGTTTTACTGTACTGTTTTATATACCCAAACCAATGGCTAGGGAGACGGTGGGGAGGAGAGCTTGTGTGTCCGAATACATGTAGTTAGAACATAAACGGTATCATATAGAGCAGTAGATTTAACTCGTTTCCTCGTAAAGACGTATTTGCAAACACAGTAGACCCAGACCATGCAGACGGTTCCTGTAGCAGCCATCTGGGTCCATGCTTATGAAGCTTTTAGTTGAGTCTGAGATCGTTCTCAAGCTTTTGATTGGTCAGATTTGAGCCTTTGAACGAAACTCAGACTCAACTAAAGGCTTTATAAGCATGGACCCTGATCAGGGTATGTTCTGGTTGGTTATCAAATCCTAAAAACCAAGGGAAATTATAATTACTAATATTTGTCGCTCGTGGCAGGGACACTTTTCATGCCTTAGTAAGCAGTGCAGACCTACAGGAGCCGTCTGATCAAGGTCTTCTCTGTTTGCAAATGCGTGAAAACACGTTTATATAAAGGAAAGGGTTAATGCAAATATATCTATTAACTCTTCGCTTGCTGTTCACGTCAATATACCTACCTGTAAATAGTGCAGACCCAGGTGAGACAGCTCCTGTAGGAGCTGTCTCATCTGGGTCTGCACTATTTACGAATTGATTGTGCAACCAGTGCACTCCATAGCAGTGATTGTACAGTGAAATAGTTGTAGACAGTGAAGATATATGTAATTATACAACATGGCATGGGTAAAGAAGAAGAAATGGGTTTTTTTAAATTCAGCAAGAGAAGGGTTCATGTTAAATATTGGTCCTGCCAATACAAAACTAATGCATCTGGTACCATGAAAAAAGGCCGCCGAACATGTGCAGGCAATGAAGACTCGGATCAGTCAGCTTGGAAATTATTGAAGTTAAAACCTAATCCAGTCATATAATCTAAATATAATGCGTGTCCTACCAGATGCATACCTTAGTGTTCATCATTGTCATCTTTGCACTGGTTGATCAAATTCCAAAAATTTAAAACGGAATAAAATTACAAAAGTTGGGAAAAAACTTGATAACATGCTAGTTTATTTCGAGAGCGTATCGCAAGACTGTTGTAACGACAATATATAGGGCGAATCAGTGATAATATAATTTGCAAATACATGTAGTTTGGATGTTGGTGAGATGCTGAGTAACTCGGGCATCTTATCTGACTCCAACATATTTGACACTCAGATCGTGAATTCGGAAAGAAATGGAAAGAAAACCTTGTTTTGAGAATAAAAAGTAAACAATTTGCAAATGCTTACAGATATTACAGAATGTATCTATAAGTTTTGCACTAAGCTCTTGATTTATTCACTATCAGTAGTGTGTAGTACAGTAAAACCCCTCTAATGCGACCGCCAACATTCTGGGTGACAGAGGCAGGTGGTAGCTTAATGCAGGACGAAAGACAGCTATGGTTATTTTTAAGTGGTCGTATAAGTGGGGTTCTACTGTATTTGCCTTCTAAATGCAGAACATTTGCAAAGTCATGCTTAGCCATACGCCATAAAATATGCAGTGGCAGATTTATAGCTTGTTGCACGGTGTCCAAATGCTCGGGTGAATCCACTTCAGAGGCACAGGCATTTTATGACTTCTTTTTTTTCGATTTTCCGATTGAGCACTGTCTCGATTACATGCAAGTTGTCAAAAAACTGATGAATGTGTCCGAAGAAAACATGAAACGCATATTTAACCGTTTACCTGATGAATATTAATGTAAGACAAAATGATATAAATATTATGTTTTATTATGATATTATGAACAAGGGAATATAGACCATTTGCAAAAGTTGAAGAATCAGATTTATTAACCCATTTGTATGTGGCGGTGGTCTAGTGGTAACGCGCTTGACTATCAGTCCAGAGGTCCGGGGTTCAAATCCCGGTCCCACCCGGAAATTTCAGAGAAGCTTTTCCGTGTCTCCCACCCGCACATCCTCTCCACCCAGGGGTTAAAATGGGTACCTGTGAGGGTCACTCGCCGGTACTGCGGCTGCATGATTGCGCCATATGTTAGCAGTGCTCAATATTGTAGGCCAATGATTCAATGACCAGGGGAGTAAATGTACAGTCGGCTGAGCGGTCATTCGGACTGAAAGTAGACTTTAACTAGTTACTTTTTATAAGCAAAAAGAACAGATCCTGATCAGACCGTCTGATCTGGGTTTACTCTGTTTGCAAATGTGCCAAATAGCACTTATATCAGGGAAAGGCAAATATTGAAGTTTGACCCCGATGGGAAAATGAATGATCCGTGGAAAGGCAACACTGTATATATTGATCACGAACGTTATCTGTAAAACTAAACATGGTGTTTGCTTACACTCACAACTGTTACAATTTTTTCTTTCTTCCGGTTCATTCAAGCTTTTGAGACATGATTCACTGAGTGGCAAAATAGTTCCGATTCTGATCCTCGTCTAGATCTAGGTTATTTGCAAAGACAATAAAACCCCTCTAAACCGGAAGTCTAGTAGAGAAGTTTGCAGATACATGTACTTTTAGGCAGTTGGCTGCTTAATGCAGGATAAAAGTCACGCAGAAAGCTCCTAGAGGAGCTTTCTGCATGACTTTCACCGTGCATTAAGCTGCCATCTGTCTCGAAGACCGATATTTATACTAAATTGAACGTCCTGTTTAGTTAGGTTTTACTGTAGTAGTACTGTTCAGGTCGCGTTCAGCAGAGGAGAAGTTACGGGTGTTTGCCACGACCTAGGTAAAAGCTTTCAAACAAGATCCTCTGATACGCTCGGATGGCATCGAGTTATACTTGTGCGCGTAACATGACCTTGAGCACAGTGACAAAATACTGATGACTATACATAGAATGCGGAGTTACCTATTCCCTCATATATAAGCGCTTTTCAGTGCCTTTGCAAACAGAGTAGACCCAGATCAGACGGCTCCTACAGGAGCCGTCTGATCTGGGTATGTCCTGTTTACGTATGAGAATATATAGATATGATCCTGCAAGTTTTTTGTCAAAAGTTAAAATTATCCTTGACAATTTCACACTATAAACATTCTATAAATGAATATTCATGAAGTGATCACTTCACGCATGAATGTTTACTAGGGAAAGGGTAAACATTTTACCCGATAAAGACGCCTATTGATCCCATAGAAACTTAGAAGGGAGCCGTCTGATCAGGGTCCGCTCTGTCTGCTTATTAAATCATATACATAGTATTTCATTCTACAGTCATGAACATCCTGTGTTTACGAGTATGTGTTATCATAAAAATCCGTCTAGTTAATATTTGTTTACATGACTAATCATCTGGTAAAGGAGTAACCCTTTCCTTCATATAAACGCCTGTTCATGCGTTTGCAAACAGAGTAGACCCAGATCAGACGGCTCCTATAAGAGCCGTCTGATCAGGGTCTACTCTGTTTGCATGAGAAATTATAATAGATCTGACTAATTTCTACCAAAACCAACAATTCATGTGTATAATTATATTCCATTATGTAAATCCATGTAGTTAACATTCATGACGTCATTATTTCATACATTGCTGCTCATCAGGCAAAGGATTAAGAGCTTATTCGCATAACAGTAAGTACAGTGTTGTGTGCGCTGTCAAAGTGGGAGGTCACGTTCCGTCTACGCTATTAGTCATTGTTTGATTCAACAACAACAGCGAAACCTCTCAAAAGCGACCACTTACGAAATTAACATAGATGTCTTTTAAGAGTTTCAAACGTTTTCTTTGACGCTATTCAAAATGTCCATCGCCATAGTCGTTATGAACAAAACTTGTGCCATGCAAAGGAGTTACCGTATGTATCTGTACAGTAGAACCTGTCTTAAGCGACCTTTCATTGATTGACCACATGAGTAATAAAAAGCAGGTGGTTGTTTAATACAGGGCAAATGTAATGCAGAAAGCTCATATAGGAGCCTTCTGCATTACTTTTGTCCTGTATTAAGCTACCACCTGCCTTTCAGACCCATATTTAGACCTCTTGTTGACCGTCGCTTAAGACAGGTTTTACTGTATATCCGTCAGAGCATGGACGAAATTACATGTAAGCAGGAAACAAAATGGCTGCCCACAAAGAGAAAATAGGATACAAAACACTCGTTTATAAGTTAAAATCAAAGTACTGACAGTACTGAAGGTTTCGGGCATAATATATATTTATTATATTGATTGTTTGCTGTGGATTGTTCTGAAAATAATGTCAGTAGTTTGGAAGACATTTAAAGAATTTTTTATGAACATGTCACACACAGTGCGATTCCAATAGCTCAACTTGCCACTTTGTGCCATAACTCTGGTAAAATGGTCAGAGCAATAATTACATTCTTTAAGAAAATCTTCACATTAAGGTTGACAGCTTATCATGGGTGAAAATTTGAAGTAAAACCTCCCATTGGTATATGGGTTGTTAGACACATAATATTGTTTCACTTTATATTATATAGTGAAGACGATTTCAGGGTTCCATATCGGGTACAATTTGTCTGAGCAAAATAAGCCTTTCTGTGCTTTTGCAAACAGAAAAGACCCTTAATAGTTAATCCATGCCTATACCTTGTCTTTTTGTGTGATTGTGTTGTATTTTCTTACTTCTTCCTGAGGAGACTGCGAGTGTGAGTCTGTTCAGGGTCAATTTGTGAGTCTGTGCTGCAAACAATACATACCCCGATCAGTTACCACAACTGGCCAGGGTCTTTGCTATTTGCAGCATCATTCATGTAACAAGTATATCAATAAATGATATACATTTTTGTAATTAAAAATAAATTATAGTCATACATGCAAATTACAGTTAGTGCTGTAGTAAACACTACAGACCCTGATCAGTAACCGGCGTCATAGAAATAAATTATATGAATTAGAAATAAATTACATACATTACTATAAGATACTATAAGACACTATAAGATACTATAAGCCTGACACGTAAATCAATAAATGATGAAATGTGTATAAATTAAAAGATAAGAAAGTGCTTTGTCTCATTTTGTTTGCCTTTCTCCTTTTTTTCATTTTAATGATTTTTTAATAATATAAAGGATACAAAAACCCTTGTTTCCTTTTAATAGTAATTGTTAATACTACCATCCAAGCTACTTAAACAATAAAGGTTGGCAAAGTGGGACACCCTGTTTGGATTCAGATCTAATACCAAGTAACTGTCTGACCAAAATCTAAACTGTTTACAACTTGTGACAATTTTGCCTTAGGTCAAAATGCCTAAAACTGATCTTTTAGCAATTCAAATGATGACAAACCTGAAGCAGACGATATTACAGATCTCTACAGCTTGCTTAATCCTTATAATGCTGAGTGATGTTTCGTTTGCAACAATTGACGTCTGCTTCAATTCTTCAATAAACTTTCTTTCATTTTATGCAAAAATATGATCAAGATGACAAACAGTTTGGATCCTGATGAGACGCAGAATTATGTGCCTCTCATCTGGATCCAAACTGTTTGCATAGGTAATCACAGTTTCGCCGCTAGCGTGCAAAGAGTTAAGCGTATGACCTCTAGAGATTTTAGCATGATGTAACAGTTGCCCTGCACTACTGACCACCAGTGCGCTGTAACCTTTATACTGTAAAGGACGTAAAGAACAGAAGAAGTCTATTTAACCCTTAATTTCCCCATATAAACTTGTTTTCATGCATCTGCAAATAGATTCGACCCAGATCAGACAGCTCGCTCCCATAGATTCAGGGTCTGCTCTGTTTGCTAATGGATCCACCTTCCATATTTTATTATAAATATTTTGTAAGATTCCGGAACCGGATTGTAAGCCAAGCACTGCACATGCGCGTATTCTCTTAGGGGGATTCCCGCTAGGTAGCGCTCGTGCAATAGGGTTTTCCGCCATAGTTTGAGTAGCAATCCATTTTATAAGGATTTCGGCAAAAGCCGAAACCCTAATCACTACACCAACACATTTACAAAACATCTGCACTACAGAGAGTCTCCAGAGGTCCAGATAAGATTCGTAAATGTAAACATTTTCAGTAAAAAAACCTCCTTTATTTCTCCACCAAACCCTATATTAAAACCACTCTTTAGAATCGTCTCTTCGAGACGATTCTAAAGAGTGGTTACAGTATAGGGTTTGGTGGAGAAATGGCGATTTTAGTATTTGGGTACGCACCTTTATCTGTAGCTCTGAATTATTTATGAGAGACTGTAGAAATATGCACTCTTCATTGTCAAGGATCTACTTGAAACTGACTCGTGCATTTTACAGAACAGTAGAACCTAGTAAAGTGACCGCATACTTCACTAATATACATGTAATTGTATTTACCTTTTACCTCATGCATATTTATATAAGGAGTAATGACTGTGTGAACATTAATGTGCTAATATTAATTAGCTGATTTTTTATAATGTCAGTATGAACACAGGAAGTTTTACCGTTGCAGAAACTGCAGAAAAATTATCTATATATCATAAGCAAACAGTGTAGACATTGATCAGACGGCTCCTACAGGAGGCGTCTGATCTTGATCTACTCTATTTGCCAAGGCGTTATTTTCAGAAGTGCATGTCTATGAAGAATATGGTTAAATGTATGCGGTAGCTTAATGCAGGGCAAAAGAAATACAGAAAGCTCGTAGAGGAGCTTTCTGCATTACTTTTGCCCTGCATTAAGTACCACTTCTTTTAAAAATCCAGAATTAGACTTATTTTGAGTGGTGGTATTAAAGAGACATAACTTTACATGGTTACTGAGTTTGCCTACCCGATGACATGATGATGATGGGAAATATGCGAATGTACAGGTAAGTGAATTGAGAAAATGGGTTAGGGAAAAGTGCAATACAATGACTTATAAATGTAGTTAATTTGAAGTTCAAATGTAAACTTCTGACATATATATTACAGTAGAGTCAGACTGACAATAACAGTCTCACTAACGTGACCACATGCTATATTAGCATAAGAGTCTTAAAAATATGTGGTTCCTTAATGCAAGAGGGGTGCAGAAAGCGCCTGTATGATGTAGGTTCGGAGAGAACACTCACGAAACATAGAATACCGAAACGTGAACCAAACAATATTCGTATAATTGAAACTAAGTATGAAAGTACATCTAAGGCGATCATAGCAAGCGGACTCAAGTAGGAATATGTAGCATATAATTAATTGTAGGAAACGTCTGATGTCGATATTCTCGAATTAATAGTTCGATTCATATATTACTTTATATTTGTGTGTAGGAAATTATGATTTTATGAATATTAATTAGCTGTTTTTTTAAATAATACATGTACATGTATAATGACATTATTGAAAAGGGACAATTTGACCATGACAATATTGGTAGAATGGCATCTATATAATTCCATAAGCAAACCGAATAGACCCTGGTCGGACGGCTGTGGGGGCAACATATCTGGGTATATAAACTGTTAGCAAAAACTTTAAATGACGTATATGGAGGAGAGAGTTCAGCAACATTAATGTAGCGACGAGAAACATGAAATGAATAAATAAGACGTTGAACATTGCATTTTAAACTAATAGTAGTCGATAACTTTATTTTGTAGTTTTCGACAACTCCACGGCAGTATGTATTAGGTGTCATAGGTGCATACCGATATAAACATGATTATGATGTTTTAACCATACATGTATTATATACAATAGAACACTTCTATAGCCTACACTAAATGAATAAACAGAGTAGTCTTTAAAAGCAGGGCAAAAGTAATGCAAAAAGCTCCTGTTCGAGCTTTTTGGTTAACTTTCATCCAGCATTAAGCTACCACCTGCCTCTGTGATCCAGAATTACACCTATTTCGGCGGTCGCTTAAGAGAGATTTTACTGTCATTTATAGATCGTTCGAATAAGCTGTCAGCAGATGAAAGTGGTTTTACATTAAAACAGCAATGTATATGTCATACCTCTCTGAGAATTTATGCTTATTATATATATTTCCCAACTATCCAAAAATATTCGAGGCTCACAAAACAAGCAGACATATATCGACAGAAATAGGGTTACTTCTGCGTGAGGAAACGGATAACGACAAACTAAATGCAGACAGGTAAAGACGAACTATAAATAATAATAAAAAACAATTACTCACCAACGCAAATAATCACTCGACATTTTGAAATATATCACTGATTTCGATCTCCACATATATGCTGATAAACGTATTTTGTTTGCCTTTAACGATATTCTTAAAGTAAGACTGTGTTAACAATATCTTACCTGTACACACAGGTGTGTGTATATACTACACATCAATAGTCCCCGACTGCGACATATTTGCATCGGGTTAACCACAAACTAGAGAGACTTTGTACGGTGACAGAACGGTAATACAGTGAAATTTCGCTAGCCCGAACACTTACATGTGTATCGTTAGCGGTCTTTAAGATAGGTGGTAGCTTAATGAAGGATTAAAGTAATGCAGAAAGCTCCTCTGGGAGCTTTCTGCATGACTTTCACTCTACATTAAGCAGTCATCTGCCTAATATTTTCTCAATTCATCTTTACTAAAAATGTTTGATCGGTGAAAATTTACTGTATACTTCATACAATGCATGGATTGCAAGGTAACATTGAATAACTGGACAGATGTTCATCAATTCAAAACAGCAAAACAATCGTGAGTCTGACAGTCTATGAGTCAGTTTCAGTAAACCCCGTTTAAACCGGTTTTTAAGTAGTAGACATATTTTTTTTTACAGCAGTGTAATGTTTAATGAAAAGAGGAAACGTAACACGTACATTAATTACAGTTAAACCCCTCTAAACCGGAAATTTAGTAAAGAATTTAGTTGGCAGATTACTGCTTAATGCAGGATGAAAGTCATGCAGAAAGCTCATTTGGGAGCTTTCTGCATGACTTTCATCCTGCATTAAGCTGTCATCTGTCTTACAGACCGGCACTGATACTTATATGATCGTCCAGTTTAGAGGGTGTGTGTGTGGGGGGGGGGGGGGGGGGGCTGTGCAACCTAAATCTCTACTTTATCCGAAATACCGAGCCTATACTATAACAATTAAAACATCTTTTCTCCTGCAAAACTATGAATAAGCAGTAGGAACTATCTGATATCTGGGTCTGCTCTGTTTGCTTATAGTACAATATATATTTCATTCTACAGTGTCTGCCTCAGCCAAGATGCCCCGTGTTCATATGACCTTATAAAAAATAATCAAATAGATATCAATGATGTCATCATTTCTTACATAAATATCAACATGTTAAAGGTTAGCCGAGCCCATGGTATTCATGCCGTACTGAAGGGACTGGTCCTACAGTAAAACCTCACTATAACGGCCACTAAATTGTGTTAATTTAGTTGGTATTTAGGGCAGGTGGTTGCTTAAAGCAAGGTGAAAGAAAAACAGAACGCTCCTATAGGAGCGTTCTGTTTTTCTTTCACCTTGCTTTAAGCAACCACCTGCTTTAACACAATATACGTGATGTATTTTAGTGGCCGTTATAGAGAGGTTTTACTGTAGGCCTACATATCTTCCCGCGGTATCATTAAGGTTTTGTTTCAATTAGCAGACATTAATATAATAGAGATACGCTTTCCAAACCTAACCCATTGTCAATACAAATTATCATACGTAGGTTGGAAATTGCCTGTTTTTAAGCAAATAATCTCTAGAGATCTGGGGATGTTTGTTCTACGATATGCGGTAAAATGCAACCGAGAGTAAACAATGCAATACCATATATGATAGGTAAAAGTACCAAAATGCCAGAGGGAAAAATGTCTTAGGTAAAGGGGGTGCCAAAATACCAGAGGGAAAATGCGATAGATAGAAATGACAAAATAGGCCTACCAGAGGAAAGAAATGACATAGGTAATAATGACAAAATACAAGAGGAAAGAAAAACATGTACTATTTTGGTAAAAATGCCCAAACTACCATAGGCGAATATGCCTTGGGTAAAAAAAAGCAAAAACCAAAAACGCAGGAAAGAATGCCATAGGTAACAATAAAACGCTAGTGGAAAATGGCATAATAAAAATGCAAAAATAACAGAGAAAAAATGCCTTAGGTAAAATGCCAATATGCTGGTGAGAAAAAAAATGACATAAGTAAAAATGCAAATATACCAGTGGAAAAAAAATGTCATATGTTGAAATGCTAAAATACCAGAGAGAGAAAATGACATAGCTAAAAATGACAAAATGAGGGAAACAATGTCATAGGTACAGATGCCAAAATACCAGGGGAAAAGGGAATAGGTTAAGATGACAAAATACTAGAGGTAAAATTAATATGCCATAGGTAAAAATGACAAAATACCAGTGGCGAAATGTCAAGCGGCCTTATGTAAAAGCGCCATAATACTAGAGGGAAAAATGCCATATGTTAAACTGCCAAAATACCAGAGTGAAAATGCCACATGTAAAATAGCCAAAATACCAGAGGGAAAATGTTATATGTTAAACTGCAAAAATACCAGAGGAATAACCCATGGGTAAAAATGCCAAAATTCCAGAGGAAAGAAGTGCCTTAGGTAAAAATGACAACATATCAGAGGAAAGAAGTGCCTTAGGTAAAATTGACAAAATACCAGAGGAATAAATGCCATGGATAAAAATATCAAAATACTAGAGGGACAGAAATTCCAAACTACCAAATAGAAAAATTCCATAGGTAAAAATGCCAAAATGTCACAGGAGATAAAATGTCAAAGGTACAATTGCCAAAATTCACTAATCTTAGTTTTCATTCTTTTTTTTTTGCTTTTGATTTTTAATCTTTCATTTCTTAGACATAATGGTTATTTCCTATAACACTGTGTTTTTGGTTAATTTGTTTACTTTGGTATTGGGGTGTGTATATAAAATTGCGGTGCCCCCGAATAGACAGTAGGGCCTAATTGCTCGTGTATTATTGCTACCATTCAATATGTCTGCGCCCTTCAGCACAAAAACCTACGTGATAAACAACATGTAGAACATTTGTATTGAGATTGCCAAGTCGCTTATTACTTATTTTCAAATCATCTTCAGTCACACCAATTACTGAAAAATCTCTTTAGCACTGGGTAGATTGTGAAAACTAGAAAGTTGGCGCTATCACTACTGTAGACTTGAAGGGAGTCTTACGTAACTGTGCAAAGTTCAGTCTCTGCTAGAAGTAGTAGGTAGGTTCAGAAAACTACAACTAACATACAAGTGCTATAAGTAGAATATCAACCTGTAAATATAATATGACTCTTTCTTCCTTTTTATGCAACCCCCCCCCCCCCCCCCCCCCCCCCCTAGATACGATAACGTAGCTCTATTCCTAAATAGACTGGACGCTAGTCATTATCAGTCTTACAGCTACGATATCGCATCTACCCCCCCCCCCCTCCCCAACCAAACACACACACACCGTCGGGGAGGGTGGGGATGCATGTTGCTATTTTTTGCTCAGTTTGTGTCCAACTTTGGCAATAATTTTGCAGTAGGCATTGCACGTACATACTTCAAACTTTGCATGCATGTGCGACTTATCAGAGATACATACTTTATTACGGTATGCATATGTGGGATAATGTCTCTTTGGAGACAATCATTTTTAGGGATAACTTGTTAAGGTCAAGGTCAAACATCAAGGTCAAATTATGTGTCAGATTTAGATTGGCGATAATTTTTTTGTCATTCAACATACATCCTTCAAACTTGGCATGCATGCACAACTTATGGAGGCAAACATTTTAGGGTGACTTATGATCAAGGTCGTACATCAAGGTCAAAAGTCATATCAGGGGCATAGTGTTTCTCAAACACATCTTATATTCTATGTTATAGCACAGTTGCTGGAGATTCGGCCGAAAGACGATTTTGCCTCAAATGAGTTATTGATATATAGTAAACCCTTTAGAGATTTCGATTAGAAGATAGTTATAAAGCGAAAATATTTCGCACCTATGGTACAGGGTGTCAATAACATGAAAAAACTATAAGGAAAGTTTGTAACAAGATTAACTTGCCCATGTTGTTTTTCCAGATCAAGATACCGGGATTTAACAGTCAGTTTATCCCTTGACCACCACAAAGAATTTGACAGCCCATTAAGGTCTGTCCTGTTTGCTAATGGAATTTGAAATATGTTTCTTGAGTTTCTCAAATTGCCACAGTATTCCACCTTCCATATTTCATTATAAATATTTTGTCCATGAATATTCAGTTATTGAAATTTGCAGTAAATATAGAACAGGGAAAGGGTAAACAGCTAGCTCACTTTTAACAGCAGGACTTTTTTCACCATTTTGGGAAGATGACCCATACCCCTGTAATTGGGAATTTTGTATGACTTGGGAAGATTTTAGCTGTAAGAAGATTCCTGTGACCTACAGTTGTCCATTGCAAACACAATAGACCCAGTCAGGCCAAAATTTCCTGTAGGAGCCATCTGATCAGGGTCTGCTATGTTTGCCTATGGAGTTATATAGATCTGTTTCTACACTTTCTGGCATTACCAAATTTCATGTGTTTGCTTGCCATATATAATTAAAAAAAATCAAATTAATATTCATTATATCATTATTTCTTAAGTAATCAGAGTTAAAAATGCTGACCCCCCCCCCCTTTCTTCTTTTATGCCAGGTTTATGGTTATATTGGTAATGAACTTGAGCCTGTCAAATGTGGTCAGTACTTTCAAGAAGAACTTTACTTTGACTGTAGATGCTTTAACTCTTTCCTCAATAAATATGCCTTTCTACGCCTCTTTAACAGTCACTTCTTGAAACCATCGTGATAATTAGAGCATTTGCTCCTATAGGAGCAAATGCTCTATTTATCACAATGGTTTGAAACTACAAAATTCTAAAATGTTCCTTTTCTCTAGTTAATGCTCCTTTTCTGTAGATTTATTCAAAGTGGTTGGATCTAAAAACAGCCTATGAGGTAATGGGTTAATGATTGGAAACATTTATTTGTCTTTCTTCAGGACCTGACATGATGTCTTTACAAACGCTTGGTAGACTTTGCAGGCATGTTCATGCCGCCCCAGTCTGTTGCAGACTTCACCATTGTAGTGTTAAAGACCAGAGGACAAAGGAACTGCTAGATAAGATAGTTAGGATTGATCATGCAGGAGAGTTTGGTGCTAAAAGGATTTACCAGGGCCAGTTAGCTGTGCTTAGAGATACTGAATCAGGTCCAATTATAGAGGTACATTATCAGTAATATATGAACAGGTTTTTTTCTGACAATTTTGCGAAAATGCATTTTAATAATTGAGATTTTTTTTAACACATACAACTGAATGATTTGTTTACAGATAGTGTAGAGTCAGAGCAACAGTTTCTGTATATTCAATCAAGTGATCAGGGTCTGCTTATTTTGATAGGATGTTAAAACACAGCAGATGCAGCAGCATCATGTTGATCAATAAGTGTCAAAACAGCTAGTAAACAGCTAAGCGCAAAACAGCAAGTGAAACAGACTTATGCATAGACTCTACCAATAAATATTGAATGAAGAGGAACAAAGCAATTCTTATTTTTTATCGTAAGTTGTGACAATCCTCTATTATCTACTGTTCTTATTTTCTATTTCTGTAAAACTTATTTCCTCGATTGATATCCAGGAGATGCAACAAGAGGAAGAGAAGCACCTTGCAGAATTTGAGAGACTTATGGGAGTACACAGAGCTAGACCTACAGTGCTCTTGCCCCTGTGGAATATTGCTGGCTTTGCTTTGGGTGAGACAGAGCCTTTAGATTTTGATCATATACTAAATTCCATATGAAAATACATGTCTGCAAAGGGTGGGACTAGTTTACGAGGGCTCAAGCAAGAGGGCGATTTTGGAGAAAAATCTCCCCAACCTTGCTGATTTCTCAGGTGTTTTAAGCTGGAGAAAGAAGCTTTATTATATAGAAATATAGGGAGATACAAAATAGGACCAAACTTCTCCCTCAATATCACTAAACTTTTCCCCAATGGAGAGCTATAGCTTGAGCCCTGGTTTACTGTACGGGTTGTCATGTACAGTAAAATCTCTCTAAACCAGAATCCTAGTAGAGAAGGATTTCGATACTATCAGGTAGGTGGCTGCATTAAGCTTCCACCTGTCTCCAAGACCAATATTTATACTAAATTTAATGTCCGGTTTAGAGGAGTTTAACTGTACATTCAGTAAAATCTTATTACAATACTTTACACAGCCTGGTGGCATGTTTATCAGGTGATCATAGTAGGACCATTATGGCCATCTTGTTTATCTAACAAGTTAGATATATCAGGTCTAAGGGTTAAGATGATAAGGATAGCTGCAGTAGATTGTTTGTCATGTCTGTAGCTTCAGTATTCTATTGCAGGAGCTGGTTCTGCTCTACTTGGTAAAGAAGGAGCGATGGCCTGTACGGTGGCAGTAGAATCTGTGATTGGAGAACATTATAACGAGTAAGGCCGCTAGTTAACCCTTTCCCTGTTCTATATTTAATCCAAATTTCAATACCTACTGAATATTCATTAACAAAATAGTTATGAAGAAATATGGAAGGTGCAACATTGTAGACATTTTAGAAGGCAAATAAACTGATCTATCAAATGCTATTAGCAAACTGAGCTGACCCTGATCAGACGGCTCCTCTAGGAGATGTCTGATCTGGGTCTACTCTGTTTGCAAATGCGTGAAAACACGTTTATATGAAGGAAAGGGTTAAAACTCAAACACTGGATTCCAGCAGCAATAAGGACATCACTTGCAAACAGTGATGACTTGCACAAGGCTCAGCATCAGGGACACTGTGTCTGGTGTGGTTGTGCCCTGTTAGCCAGACTTTAATAATAATTATACATTGTATACTGCAAATGCTGATCAAGGTCAACTACAGTAGGACCTCCTCTGTAGTATACAGTAAAACCCCTCCTCTAAACCAGAATTCTAGTAGAGAGAATTAAGATACTTTTAGGCAGGTGGCTGCTTAATGCAGAGTGAAAGTCATGCAGTCATGCATGACTTACACCCTGCGTTAAGCTGCCACCTGTCTTAAAGACCTATACTGATACTAATTTGAACTGCCGGTTTAGAGAGGTTTTGCTGTCCCCACTTAATTCAGTTCTCCATGAATATGCCTTTTAAAGCCTTTGCAAAGGGAGTGGACCAAGATCAAACGACTCCTATAGGAGCCGTCTGATTAGGGTCTACTGTGTTTGCTTATGGAATAATTACTAGTAGATATAATTGTATCCGGTTATTATTATGTGGCTGCGGGTCTGGTTTTACATTGCTTGTAAAGATAGATTTACCTTTCATATCAGTAGGATATGAATGTCTGAGACTGCATTGAACCAAGACATGTGTGCTTAACCCTATACTCAATAGGTACACTTTTTAATGCCTTTGCATTTGTCTGCTCTGTTTGCTTATGACATTATATAACACTGATCCTACAGTTTCTGCCATGACATCTGATTATATTCATGATGTCGTTATTTCTTACATGAATATTCATGAAGTAAAGAGTTTATAGAAATGAAGTACAGTAAAACCTATCTATATCGGCCACTAAATTGTATTAATTATTTCGTATTTACAGCAGGTGGCTGCTTAAAGCAAGGTGAAAGTAAAACAGAACGCTCTTATAGGAGCGTTCTGTTTTACTTTCACCTTGCTTTAAGCAGCCACCTGCCTTTAACACAAAATGCTTGATGTAATCTTGTGGTTGTTTTAGAGAAGTTTTACTGTACTTACATGGTAAATATATGTACAATTTATGTTTGTATTTCAGTCAGATCAGAGAGTTAATGGAGGATGACCCTGAGAAACATGCTGAATTGTTGGAGGTATGGGGTCATTTGTATCTCGTTACTATGTATGAGTGGATGAATGGGACATTTACAGATTAGCTAACAAAACTCCTTTTAACCCATTCCCTCATTGGCTATTTTTAGATCCAACCTCTTTGAATAAATCTACCGAAAAGGAGCATTAACTAGAAAAAAGGAAAGTTTGAAAATTTTGTAGTTTGAAACCATTGCGATAAATAGAGCATTTGCTCCTATAGGAGCAAATGCTCTATTTATCACAATGGTTTCAACAAGTGACTTTTACAGAGGCATAGAAAGGCGTATTTATGGAGGAAAGGGTTAAATAGCATCAACGGTCTTAGCTCAGTATATATATGTAAAAATTCATAATTCCCTTGGCTAACAATTAATTGAAGATCATGATGAGACACTAGAGTCTATTTGCTCTCATTAGCAGCCAAACGGGGTTTTTTTGCAAAAAAAGGTTATAAAATTGGTTGACTTTGAAGGAAATTGATGTTACTATGAGATTTTAAGTACGGTTTTGTTTGCAACCTACATGTAATGGACTGACATCAAACTAGTTAAACGTTTTACTCAGTGAATATCCAAGTAAGAAATAATGAGATCGTGAATATTAGATCTACTTATATTAATTGTTTTAATAGCACATGGACACAGGAATTTTTGGTCATTTTCAGAAAATGTGGAATTATATCGGTATTATGTCATCAGCAAACAGAACAGACCCTGATCAGATGGCTCCTGTAGGAGCCGCATTATCTGGGTCTACTTTGTTTGCAAAGGCGTAGAAAAGTGTATTTATGAAGTAAAGAGTAAAATCAAACCCACAGAAGTAAGAAAGGCAAAAATAAACACAGACTAACAGAAGCTGTTACCAGTTTCTAAACCATTGCCTTTTGAAGAGTTAGTAAATGTTGCCATTGATGACCAGTGCATGCTTTCGTCTGTCATTCAGGCCATGCCAATTAAAAAAGGCTTTCATGTGGTATCTTCTGCAGAAAGATAAGTTGTTATTTTCCTTTGACACAAAGAATATTCAGTTAAACCTTTCCTCCATAAATAAGCCTTTCTATGCCTCTGTAAAAATCACTCTTTGAAACCATTGTGATAAATAGAGCATTTACTCCTATAGGAGCAAGTGCTCTATTTATCACAATGGTTTCAAACTACAAGATTCTAAAATTTTCCTTTTCTCTAGTTAATGCTCCTTTTCGGTAGAGTTATTGAAAGTGGTTGGGTCTAAAAATAGCCTATGAGGGAATGCGTTAAACACCAATTGGTCATTTTGCTTTGAATATTTAGCATTCAAATACACGTAGCATGCTTTTTTAGCTCACCTGAGCCAAAGGCTCAGGTGAGTTATTGTGACCACGATCCGTCCGGCGTCTGGTGTCCGGCGTCCGTCCACATTTTCAAACGACATCTCCTCTGAAACTACTTACCCGATTTTAACCAAATTTTGTCAGAAGCATCAGTGGTTAGGCGGAACGAAATATTGTTCACATTATGACCCCCGGGCCAAAAATGGCCCCGCCCTAGGGCTTATCAGTTTGTCATAGGAAAATCTTTAAAAATCTTCTTCTCTGAAACTGTAAGGCCTAGACTTTTGATATTTGGCATGTAGCATGATCTTATGGTCCTCTACAAAGATTGTTCAAATTATTACCCCCGGGCCAAAAATGGCCCCGCCCAAGGGCTTATCAGTTTTTCATAGGAAAATCTTTAAAAATCTTCTTCTCTGAAACTGTAAGGCCTAGACCTTTAATATTTGGTATGTAGCATGATCTAATGGTCCTCTACAAAGATTGTTCAAATTATGACCCCCGGGCCAAAAATGGCCCCGCCCAAGGGCTTATCAGTTTTTCATAGGAAAATCTTTAAAAATCTTCTTCTCTGAAACTGTAAGGCCTAGACCTTTGATATTTGGTATGTAGCATGATCTAATGGTCCTCTACAAAGATTGTTCAAATTATGACCTCTGGGCCAAAAATGGCCCCGCCCAAGGGCTTATCAGTTTTTCATAGGAAAATCTTTAAAAATCTTCTTCTCTGAAATTGTAGGGCCTAGACTTTTGATATTTGGCATGTAGCATGATCTTATGGTCCTCTACAAAGATTGTTCATATTATGACCCCAGGGCCAAAAATGACCCCGCCCAAGGGCTTATCAGTTTTTCATAGGAAAATCTTAAAAAATCTTCTTCTCTGAAACTGTAAGGCCTAGACTTTTGATATTTGGCATGTAGCATGATCTTATGGTCCTCTACAAAGATTGTTCAAATTATGACCCCCGGGCCAAAAATGGCCCCGCCCAAGGGCTTATCAGTTTTTCATAGGAAAATCTTTAAAAATCTTCTTCTCTGAAACTGTAAGGCCTAGACCTTTGATATATGGTATGTAGCATGATCTAATGGTCCTCTACAAAGCTTGTTCAAATTATGACCCACGGGCCAAAAATGGCCCCGCCCAAGGGCTTATCAGTTTTTCATAGGAAAATCTATAAAAATCTTCTTCTCTGAAACTGTTAGGCCTAGACCTTTGATATTTGGCATGTAGCATGGTCTAATGGTCCTCTACAAAGATTTTTCAAATTATGACCCTGGACCGAAAATGGCCCCGCCGAAGGGCTTATCAGTTTTTCATAGGAAAATCTTAAAAATCTTTTTGTCTGAAACTGTTAGGCCTGTACCTTTGATATTTGGAATGTAGCATGATGTAATGGTTCTCTACAAAGATTGTTCAAATTATGACCCCTGGTCAATATGGCCCACCCAAGGGCTTATCAGTTTGTCATAAGAAAATCTTTAAAAATCTTCTGAAACTGTAAGGCCTAGACCTTTGATGTTTGGTATGTAACATGATCTAATGGTCCTATACAAATATGTAGCTTGGCTTGTGGTCCTCTGCCAAGAATTTCAACTTACGACCCTGGCCTCTGGGCAAAACTTGGCCCTGCCTTGGGGCTTATCAGTTTTTCATGGGAAAAATATGAAATATTATTTTTCTCTGAAACCATTAGGCTTAGACCTTTAATTATTGGCATACTGCTTTGCCTTGTGGTTCTCTACCAATGTTGTACAAATGATGACTTCTTGGTCAAAAATGGCCCCGCCCCTTGGGTTATCTCAGGTGAGCGCTTCAGGGCCTCATGGTCCTCTTGTTATTTGTATAATTTTAAAGATTTTTTTATTTATAGACATTGAAGGAGTTCCGTGATGAGGAAATGCACCATCATGATACTGGACTGGAACATGATGCTGAAAAGGTCAGACATAAGCTAGTGTTAAGTTTACTTTTGTGCCATCTGCTTTAGCAGAGATCACTGACTAGATATCTGTCTGTCAAGTCTGTTTCTCTGCCCATCCATCTGTCGTTCAGTCCCTGTCAATCTACCCATCTGCCTAGCAATCTGTCCATCTGTATGTTCGTCCATCAGTCTTTGTCCATCCATCTGTGTGTTTTCCCATCCATCTGTATATCCATCTATCTTTCTGTACAACCCTCTCTCTGTTTGTCATGCTATTTCCTTCATGTTTTGTCATGCTTTTGCTGGCAGATGATACAAGTATTCCTCGGAAAACTGTTGTCATATTGCTCAATAAAATGGTAAAGATTTTCCCTTTTTGTTAACTGCTTTACAACAAGCATTTGACAAACTTTTCTTAGCTATGCATTTGAATATGGCAAGAAATGAGCTATGTCACTGGAACAAAGATACTGTAGCAAGATACTGTTAACAGTTAAAACCTAGACCAGCAACTCCAGTACCCACTAGGGGTGAAACGATTCAAAAAATTTCGATTCGATTCGATTTCGATTTTTTACAACACGATTCGATTATTTTCGATTCGATTCGATTTAAGATTGTAATGAAAAGAATGCACTATGTAGAATAAATCCTGTGTATTAACAACTCTGAAAACAGACTTCTTGGACATAAACAGGTGGAAAAAATCATAATAGCCTTGTCACAGATAGATCTGACTTTAACAGCCAAACTTTTCTGCAGTTTGTTTTTGGAAGGTTTTTTTTTATAACTGGTCACTAAAACCAAGCAAAATGGTAACACTAACATAATGAGTTTTGGCTATTTGTCTAATTGACTAAACAGCCTAACTCTGTAGAACGTGTAAGTTTTTTCTGAAAAAAAGAATTTGAGCACTTGGAGATGTTATGTCTCTCTTCATCTGATACAGATAGCTATCAGTTGAAGAGAGATATGACACCCCCCCCCCCCCCCCCTGTCTCTGAGCAAAAAGCACTGGACATTGCTGCGAGTATATTTTAGCCAGTTATCAATACGCAGCTTCATAAATTTTAAGCATACACAAATTTGCAACCAAGTTTACTGGAAGAAGACGAAACGTAAATTGCAAACTGTACCGTGTTTCCGTTCCATACGATTTGACAGATTCGTCGTATTTCCTGTGTTGCAGAGAATATTTGTAAAATAATCTTACATGTTGGTTTATTTGTGTTGTTGCTCTCGCGAAATCTGAAAACTCCACATTTTGGAGCGATAGTTTTTCGGGGTAGCACGTAGATTGACAGCTTCAGCATCCGACATTTTGAGAGAACACAAAGACGCTTGAATAAAGCGCCCAGACGATCAGACTAAGTACAACGATTGCAACGTGTTATTTGATTGGCTAAAATAGTTGGCCTTCATCCAATCGATTTGGGTCTATCAGAATTCGATGAGTATGTTTGTTTTGACAGCTCTAATGCGGGAAAACAAGTATTTCGACTTTTCACGGCGAATTTTCATAGGTTAGTTTCATTTCGCTACCAATCATTAAGAAACTATCCTTTAATAATAAAAATCGAATCGAAAATGAGGTCTGTTGAACCGAATTGAACCGAACCGAATCGAGGGCAAAAGATCGCTGTTCAATTCACATCGCGATTAATCGTTTCACCCTTAGTACCCACACAGTGCAGACCCTGATCCTAGAGTCCTCTTACAACGGCTGTTTGTTAAGAATATTTAACCCTTTCCTCCATAAATGCGCCTTTCTACGTCTCTGTAAAAATCACCTGTAGAAACCATTGTGATAAATAGAGCATTTGCTCCTATGGGAGCAAATGCTCCATTTATCACAATGGTTTCAAAATTCAAAAAAATTCCTTTTCTCTAGTAAATGCTCCTTTTGGGTAGATTCATTCCTGTAGGAGCCATCTGATAAGGGTCTGATCTGTTTGCTTACGAAATGATATAGACATAGTCAAATATTCCTATTTTAATGTGCTGTTATAAAATTGAATCTAATTAATAATCAAGATGTCATTATTTCTTATAAAATGAATATTCATGAAGTAAAGGGTTAATACATGCACAATCTTATATTCCAGGCTCCATTTTATGAGGCATTAACCCAGGTGATAAAGATTGGCTGTAAGGGTGCAATATGGGTTTCGGAAAAAATCTAAAGAAAGGAGTTGGTGGTTTTGATGGATTGCTTATTCAGAGTTACTAATGCAGACCTTTTAATCCTTTACTCTATGAATATAACAGAATATTCGTGTAAGTAATGACCCCATCATGCATGCATATAAATTCACTGTATTTTAATAATAACATACATTGTACTTAACACAGGAGTATAAACCCTTTTCTATGTTTATTCCAAATTTCAATACCTGAATATTCATGAACAAAACAGTTAAAATACAATATGGAAGCTGGAACATTGTAGCTATTTTAGAAACTAAAGAAACAGATCTATCAAATTCTATAAGCAAACAGGGCAGACCCTGATCAGACGGCTACTATAGGATCTGGGTCTACTCTTTTTGCAAATGCATTAAAACACATTTATATGAGGGACAGTAAGCCAAGGCAGAAAGAGATGGATCAGGCCTATATTATTTAATAAGCAAACTGGGCTAACCCTGATCAGACAGCTCCTACATGAGCTATTCTATTTGCAAAGGCATAGAAAAGCATGTGGAGTAAAGGGTTAAGAGGAAAACTTTCTGTAACTACAATTACTGTAGATTAGTTCAATTTATGGTATTGTATTGGTTAATGAAGTTTTTGAGGACATAGGTAGCCATATCAAATTGATTTTGTAATATGGAACTACATGTTTGGACCTATACCAGAATAGACGGACTGTGAAAAATCTTATTATGATGGCCATCTTGAAAAGCCAGTCTGATTTACCATATACATGTATATAACTTCTGCCAATTATTGATTGTGAAACACTGCGGCGCATTTAGCTTTCAATTTTTTTTATTTACTTGTTTAACTCGTTCAATAACTGGTTAAGTTGGATATAACAAACATTTATCATGTTAAACCACCAGTGACCACTGACTTAAATATCGTAATAAATCATGTACATGTATTACTCATTTTGGGACTGGGTTCACTCCTAATGTAATGAGAAAACAAATGATGTTGATGAAGTTATTCTGACATACAGGTAATAAAAACACTTTAATATTCTCTATTTAATCTCTGTTCTTGGTATGTAATTTATTGCAAGTTTTCCATTTACATGTACATAATACCTTGTTAAGATTGATGCAGAAAATAAGCAGTGAAACAGCAACAGTAAGAGTAATATACCTTGTCAAACAGAGTTTTTCAAAATTGCTGAACATTAGCAGCTGCCTGTAGAGACCATATGAATAAACATTGGGGCCTATAAATACAGGTGATTGCTTAATGTAGGGTGAGAGTAATGCTGAAAGCTCCTAGAATAGCTTTCTGCTTTATTTTCATCCTACATTGAGTTACCACCTATCTTAATCCCACAGTATTAGACTGGATTCAAGGTTATAAATTTTCTGAGTCTGAGAACATTTTCAAGTATCTGATTGGTCAGATGCTTGAGAATGATCTCAGACTCAAGCAAGAACTTGTATAACCCCGGAGACTGATATTGGATGGTCATTGTAGACAGGTCTTACTGTATTTGAATATTTCAGGTGCCAAGTATTAGCTTTCACTTGTATGTAAATTACAAAATCAGCTTGATACAGCTACTTGTGTTTCTAAACTTCTAGAGAAGAAACTTTTAATATTCTTCAGCATTGCTTAGACAGAGATGAAAGTTTTATTTGATTGTTGTTGTTTTTTTATATAAAAATATATGAAAAATATGATTTTTGTTTTCTTTTGTGTCGTCCGTCATTCGTCTTCCGTCATCAACAATTTGAACCTTTAAAAATATTCTCCTCTGAATCTACAGGGTTCTCAGCTTTCATCTTTGGCGCATAGCATCACCTATAGGTCCTCTACAAAAGTTATATAAATTATGCCCCAGGGATCAAAATTGGCCCCACCCCATAGGTAGCCAGTTTTCAATAGAAACATATAGTGAAAACTTTGAAAATCTTCTCCTGAAACTGGAAGATTTTCAGCTTTCATATTTGGCACATAACATCAGGGTTTTCCCCAGGCATTTAAGGCATGTCGCATGCAACATGCCTTTATGTCAGAATATCTCATGCAACATGCCTTAATTTTCAAAGGACCTTTATAAATATTGCATTTGAGTTACTTTAAATGTCCAAATTTATAATTACTATAAAATTCCATACTGTTTATAATCAGATGACTGTATGAAAATAATTTCAATTTGATAAAATAATGCCTATTTATGGATATATAGTTTTATTTGTTATACTGAAACCAGATTTACGCGTCAGATGCAACATACTTTCTGGGGAAAACCCTGCATAGCATCATGTTCAGGTTCTCTACAAAAGTTATATGAATTATGTCCCTGGGGTTAAATTGGCCCCACTCCAGGGGTGTCCAGTTTTCAATAGAATCATAGTGAAAACTTTGATAATCTTTTCTGAAACTGGAAGGTTCTCAACTTTCATATATAGCACATAGCATCATGTTTAGGTCCTCTACAAAAGTTAAATAAATTATGCCCCTGGGGTCAAAATTGGCCCACCCCAGGGGTGGCCAGTTTGCAATAGAAACATAGTGAAACCTTTGAAAATCTTCTCCTCTGAAACTGGAAGGTTCTCAGCTTTCATATTTTGCACATAGCATCATGTTCAGGTTCTCTACAAAAGTTAGATAAATTATGTCCCTGTGGTCAAAATTGGCCCCATCCCGAGGTGGCCAGTTTTCTGTAGCAGATTGCTGTTTAAAGAGCTTTGTTTATACCCTTTGCTGGTCAGTGAGAGTATCGTGACCAGTGGCTATTCTTAGCATACATGTATTGCTGGAGTGTATCATATTACTAATTTGGACTCGGTTGTCCAACATGTAGTAGGTTTTGGAGTTTTTGCCTTGTTTTATATAGAAACATATTATTGTAAAAACTTTAAAAATCTTCTTCTCTGAAACTGGAATGTTCTCAGCTTTAATATTTGGCACATAGCATCATCTTGAAATCCTGTACAAAGGTTTTACGAATTATGCCCCTGGGGTCAAATGAGGCCCCGTCCCAGGGTTTGCCAGTTTTCAATAGAAACATAGTGAAAACTTTGAAAATCTTCTCCTGAAACTGGAAGGTTCTCAACTTTCATATTTGGCACGTAGCATCATGTTTCAGGTCCTCTACAAAATGTATATAAAGTATGCCCCTGGGGTCTAAATTGGCCCGTCCCAGGGGTGGCTATTTTTTTCAATAAAAACATATAGTGAAAACTGAAAATATTCTCCTCTAAACCTGGAAGGTTCTCAGCTTTCATATTTGGCACATAGCATCATGTTCAGGTCCTCTACAAAAGTTATATGAATGATCAAACTTGGCTCCGTCCCTGGGTTGGCCAGTTTTCTATAGAAACATATAGTGAAAACTTTGAAAATCTTCTCCTCTGATTGTGTGGTGAGCGATATCAGGGCAATCATGGCCCTCTTGTTTGTGGTCTCATTAGAGGGGTTTTACTGCTTACTAGTAGTAAATAGAGTATTTTGCACGAGTGTCCATTACAACTAATTTTATGAAACGACTTTACTATAATATGACACAAGTTTTAGCATTTGTATAAAAAAAATGCACTAGTGCATTTTCGCGATTTACGGCACTCTGTTTCGGCACTCCCACATTACAGATTATGTGATAAAATCAACGAAGAAATCATCACATACAGCTGTGTAATACCTTATAAAGATCGATTCTTAAACAAACTACAGTAGTGTAACACGTACTCACCCTTTCCCTAATGAACATTTTATGCATTTATTGATTACTTCATGCATAATCATTTTCAAGTGTTCAAGGGAATGTCTGGCTTAGACAAAATATAGGATAAGATATACATGTATTTAACTTCATAAGCAAACAGAACAGACCCTGACCAGACGATTCCTACTGGAACCGTCTGATCTTGGTTTACCCAATATGCAAAGGCTTGAAAAAGTGTTTGTATGACAGAAAGGGTCAATGTAGCTAAAATAACTATTGCAGTGCAAAACTTGCCATAATGGGTTGAAAATTAGTAATAAGAGGTCTTAGACGCTATGTCCTTACACAGAAAAATCACTTGTAGTCACGTTAGTGTGCTATTTATAGAAACGTTACTTGTACAGTTGTAAGGTTTGAAGTAGGTCAAAGATAGGAAACGCTCTCTTTTCCATCTTGTCCATATCGTACAGTCCCGTGAAAAATACAAGAGGAAAATGATTCTTCTACTCCTGTCTCTCATAGGTAGGACACATTCTTCTTCAACCCAAAGTGTGCGTTGTCTAGAGTAATACTTTATTATCCATGATGCGTTGCAGTGATCTTTCGCTGCCAATAAAAATCTATGATTACTTATGCAAACAGTTTGGATCCAGGTGAGACGCCGAGATATTTCGGTTTCTCATTAGAATCCAACCCGTTTGTCATTGTGGTTTTGTTTTGAAACAATAGAAAGAAATTTTAACTAAGCAGACAACAGTTTAAGGCGTCAGCGAATGAGTTACGTAGTGACCTTTGCGAGCAACGTAGGCATATGGCAGTCGCGATCATTTATTCTTATAAAACTCTCTAAATCGGGCACCTGAAAGAGGTATAATTCTGGGTATTAACCCTCTCCTCCATAAATTCGCCTTTCTACGCCTCTTTAAAAGTCACTTATTGAAACCATTGTGATAAATAGAGCATTTGCTCCTTAGTAGCAAATGCTCTATTTGTCACAATGATTTTTAAAACTGCACAATTCTAAAAGTGTCCTTTTCTATAGATAATGCTCCTTTTCGGTAGATTTATTCAAAGAGGTTGGGTCTTAAAATAGCCTATGAGGCATGGGTTAAAGTCAGACAGTAGCTTAATGCAGGAAGAAAGTAACGTAGAAAAGCTT